>CM031859.1:47391375-47762801 GCA_018697195.1 Certhia americana | reverse complement strand
CCATGTGGGGCGGGCTGCACCCCCAGCCCGGCTTGCGCGGCTACAAGGCGGGTAAGGAGCGCTGAGGAGGGAAGGGGCTGGGGCGGGGGGGGAGGCACAGGGGCCCGCGCCGCTTCCCCTCCCCCGTCCCGGCCCGGCTCCCTCCCGGGTTCCCGCGGGATCGCCGGAGGAAGCGGCTGTGTCCCCACGGCGGGAGGGAGGCGGCGCGGCCCCTGCCCCACGCCGGCGCCCGCAGCGGGACGTGGCGCGCCGAGGGGGCGCGGGGGCCGGCCCGGCCCCAGCCGGGGGCTCAGCGCTTCCTTAGCTGGACCTCGCAGCCGATGACAAAAGCTGAGCTTAACCTACATAATCCGTTTCCGTGTTTTGGGCTTTCTCTTCCATCCCCGATTTATGTTAGTATACCCTTAAGCGGAGTCTGGAAGCGTGCTGCTCTCGGTGCTTTTTCGTTTTAAATTTAGACCGGAACAAATGGGTCGAGTCCTGGGCTTTTTTTTTCCTTTTTTTCCTCCACCACTTTTCTGTCTCTGGATGAATTAGAGCCTAGTTCCTGCAGGCTGGCAGGGATGAGTTGAAATGTTAAGCTTGGAGTTGGGTTGTTGCAGGGGCAGCACCTCTGTGCTAAGCGATGGGTTGATTTCCCCCGTCACGGCTGTCAAACTGGCAGGGCAAAACCGGTGTATTGGCTGCAGAGCCATGTGAGCATTGCTTTTGGGCAGGTAAGGCAAGGTACCGGCTCTTCAGGATGCCTTTTTCAGGTTTTGAAAATACTACCGACTGCTTCACCTGTTTTACTCTGGCAGGGCTTCTGCAAATATTTTGTCATGTTTTGATTTATTGAAGCAATTGATCACAAGTGGAGGTCTGTGGTTTGGCTCTGCCATCGCAAGTGCGAAGTAGTGCTGTTGGAGTAATTTCTCTCCTTTAGAAATTTGGATTTGTGTTTTAATTTGGGGTTTGCAAAAGATGACTGTATAATGTGAATACAGTTAGCTGACATATTTAAATGGTGAGATTGTTTTGCTTACGACTGACAGGGTTTTTCTTGCAAATACAAGAGCTGCTAAGACATTCTCAGCAGCTGCCTGAATCTCTACAAGTAGGCTAATGTTCATCCCTATAAGGTGAAAGAAGGCATTGTTCTTCTTTTCTTTTTTTTTTTCTGTACTGTGATTAAGTTATGAATTTCTATGCATAACGTGTTTGCCTTGTTAAAGCATTTTTTAGAATTATTTAGTGCTTCCTGCAAAAGAATGGACTTACATTATCTTTGTATTACAGCTTGCAAAGATAGTGGGTATTCTGAACAATAGGTGTGGAGATTTTGGTTAATTTGATGGAGACTGCAGGAATTTAGGCTGTTTCATTTCTAGATTCTTTGTCTTTGGGACAGGAATATTAAAAGGTTATATCACCATGTACCCTGACACTAACTTCAGACCATTACAAAGGTTGTTGGTGTACATTTTTCACTTGTTTCAGAAGACTATATGTTGTGGCATTTGATACATTGTTTTCCTTTTTGTTTGGGGTCAAATTAAGTGTTATAGTGCTGTGTTTAATTCATCAGCAATTCCAGTGAATTATTGGATTAATATTTTGCTTTGCTTGTTTGTCAGAATTGTCTGTAAAACTCAAGTACCTATTTTGTGTATTGCTTCTAGCTCCTCCCCCATCCCTTCTTTTCTTTTGAACTTGTATTAACCCAGAATGTTGAAATGTATGTTTCTCTGTAAGCAGTAGAAGTGTATGGTAACAAAACTGGTAGAAAAAAGATCTAATTTGAGATAAGATAAACTAACAGAAAGTGGTGGTTAATTAGAAGGCAAGTAGGTAGAGGTTTAACCTTGAGGGATGATGTGTGCATTACAATTTCCAGCAGAGGAGTGCCCTCCTTCATTTGTCCTACTGGGAAACAGTTGAGAAGCTGTTTTGTGTGGTTTGTAATCTGTCTGAAGATGTCTGAGATGTCTGCTCCATGCAGGTATTTTTCTTGAAGGAATGGCAGTTACTAAGATCCTGTGCTATTGTTACTGCCATGTTAGATGTTTTGGGGGGTTTTTTTTGTAAGGAAACTGTTCATGAGAAAAGTATTTTGTAGCAGAACAGTAGTGTCTTACTAGGAAGCAGGAGTTTAGGCACTTATTTCTTAAACTGGGAATTGAGAAATTCTTTCTTCTGTCAAGATATGTTTAATACTTAAATGGCAGCTACTTGATGTAGATTCTAATTGGTGTGGGAGTATAACAGTTAATGATACCTAATAATTCTTGGTAAGCCATATTTTTATACTGAAAAGCCTTCTGTTTTGCTAGTTGTACTTTAGTTATCTATGGATACAGGTATTTAAAATCTTACTTTTGAAAATCATTGGAAATCATACAGTTGAAAATAATGTAATTCCTTACAAAGCTAGGTGCATACTGAGCTATTCTATTTTCTAACAGAAATCTAAGAGGGGAATTATCAGTTTTTTGATAATAGATGCAAATTAATTCTGGTTATCCTCAAATGTAACAGGCAAGGACACTTCTGGAGCATGTTTAATTTGTGACCTTCAGTTTTATTCTTTCTTCTCATTTTCAAATGCTACTTGCTTTTTGGTTCAATAGGAGTGCCTTCTCTAAAAGAGAATTTGCTGTCTTGTTTGCATCCCACTGAGATTTTTTTTTTTTTTTTGATAGGTGCTTCTTGTGAATCAGTGAATTTGATGACCAAAGTTTGCTGCTCGTGCAAAATAATTTTAGCTCCTTACAGTCTCAGGACCTGTCCCAAAAAATAAAATTACTGTTTTTGAAAAGTATATGATTGACTTAAGTCTTTCATTCTTTTTGTACACGTGACTTTTTATGAAACCCTTGCAGCATAGTTTGTACCTCTATAAAGACAGTGGTTACTCACGTGCTGTAGGAGTTTAACTGCAGTGAAGGGCATACAGCATTTTCATCCCTCTGCTTATTTATCTAGACCAGCCTTTGAAATGCACACTTGGTTAATAACTCTTTAAAGACGATGAAAATGCTCATCTAGATGTGGTTAGGCTGTGTGTGTCCAACAGATGCCTGTGGAAAGTGAAACAAGCACTCTTTGAGATGAAGTAACACATATTTATCACTTTTAGTGAACTGTGCCACCTCTAGTCAGGCTTCTTGCCTGTCCATCATTGCCTGTTTGTAATATTGGACATCAAAAGGATTTTATTGACTCTCCCTAAAAATAGTAGCCTGCACCCCTCTGCTCCTGGAGCCCTGGCAGTGTGATTTGCCCTGCATTCCTTGTACTTGAACCTCACTGCCAGCGTGACACACGTGGGTCTGAAAGATTATTTAATGATGTCAAAAGCGAAGTGTCAGCAGCAATAAGATCCCAACACATTGTAAGGCCGGTGGGGCACTGCCTTCTTGGGGTACATGTGGGCTTCACAGGCAGCTTCCCAACTCAGCCAGGGTGGGGAGGATGAGGCTGATGACATTCATTTTCATCCTTTGAGCTGGATGAAGAGACAGAGTGGTGGTTTTGTTTCTGTAACAAGTTTTCTTCCTCTGCTATTGGAGATACGTAGCTGGGGATGGTACAGCTTTGGAAGTATCTTGAAGAGGCAGGTTTATCTTTATAGGCAAGGCAATAAATGGTGAGTTAGTCCAAGCATAGATTTCAAATTGGTTACCAGTTATAAGTATATAAATGTGTTTGTATTTGTGCACCCAGATTTAAAAATGTAATGTTCCTGCTGCATGACTGGCTGCTAGAATGGCCTCTGCTGTCTTTTACAGATCACTGTGGGGTCAAATGACATTCTGTGTTTGAGTGATGGTGAACAGGAGCTATTTTCTTCCCTTCAAAAACAACGCCTTTTTTTTGCCTCCCTCCAGGCAACTCACTTTTATGGATATAGCATCCACTCTTTTAATGTGTGCAGAACACTTATGTCTTAACTGCTTGGCAAGAAAAGAATGATGGATGCAAGTGTGTATTATAGTGTTGGGTTTGGAGGTTAGCAATTATTCTGATCTCCTGTATGTTACACGTTAACTGACTGAATATAGACTTGTGGTTGCAGTAATTCTTTGCTTTTAAAATTCTAATTAAGGAAGTAGTTATTACTTTAATTGTTATGAGGAAAAATGCATTTGTCTTAAGGAGTCTTACAGAATAAATATGTAGTAAAAAGCAGCCTGAGCCATTCTGTCTGCCCCGGGGGGAGGTGGTGAAGGAAGTGCTAGTAGAAAAATAGCACTTGTAGATTCTCCAAATGTCTATAATTTATGTCAATCAAATATTGATTCGTACAATGCAAAATTATTTATGCTAAGATTTTAGTCAGGCACTTAATACCTGTTAAAGAGCCCATGAGTTTCAAAATATGGTGCATGCTGGTAAGAATAGCTGAAAGCCTCCTAAATGTCATGACTTGAGGTTGCAGACAGAGGTGATCATCTACCATTGTTGAAAGCAAAGTTTGTTTGTTGTAGACAAGTTAGTTAAGGAGAAGAGAGATTGTACTGTTCTTGTTCAAGATCAACTGCACTGTCTTTTGTGCTCCATTCTCTTTGGATGCTTGTTTTTAACATACAACTTGCCTGTGGTTTAATAGTTAGAGAGTTAAACTAATGGTCATTTCCTGTGCTAGTGGTTATTTGGCTGAAAAAGTGCTGACTTGGTTGTAGTTGTCAGTAATCTCTTGGGTGGCCAAATGTGTCTTAGAATTGTACACTGACAATGAAACAGTCTCACTGGAGTTGTTAGTAGCTTTAAAAAGACATTCAGGCGAATTCAGTGGGATTCAAAAAGTGGCTTTCTTACTGGCTTTTGCCACGGGTTAGCCTTGGCTCACCACTCGGCTGCTTGCTGCTCCCAGTCCTCAGTGAGACAGGAGAGAAAATAGGATGGAAAATCTCATGTTGAGATGAAGACAGAGAGATTGCTTGCCAGCTGCTGTCACAGCAGAGCAGACCTGGTCATTCTGTCAGTCCATGTTGACTCCTCTTCACATTCCTTCCTCGTGTGCGCCAGCCTGGTCTCTCTAGGACCTTCCAGGGTACCTCTGCTTAGAGCTCCTGCTCTTCTCCTCTGCTCCTGCTCTTGCCTCTGGGTTTGCAGGTCTGTTTCTGACACTCTTGTTCTCCCTCACGCTTTGCTCATGGGAAGAGTTTTGCTCTTTCTGAAAATGCTTTCCCTGAGGCATTGCCATAATGGCAGTGGAGCTCAGCTGAAGCCTGCTGTGGCTGCCGTGGAGCTGTCTGGAACTGGTTGTGTCCATTGCCTGGCTGCCCCAGACACTCCTCACACAGGCCTCCGTGCAGCCCCTGCCAGTGTCTGGGCTGCTGCACTCCATGAAACTTCAGGAGGAAGCCTTTGTATTTGGATATTTCTTTTCTGGAATAATACTAAATATAGTGTCCTGAAGTTTATTCCTGCAAACTCTGAGGGAAGCTGTACTGAAGTATAGTAAGTTTCTACATGAAGTTTCTTGCTGTCTTGGGAAGGTTGAGGAGGCACTAAATGTGGCCTGTGGGACACAGCAGCTCAGCTGCAGAGACCTAGAGGTGGATGGCTGGAGAAGAGGAGAACTTGCAGCAGGGAATAACTCATGTAAATATGCTCACAAGTGTGTTAGTCCTGACACATCATCCTTCATATTCCCAGAAACTGCTGACCCCTGTGGAATTATCCCTGAGGATGCTGGCTTTCCCTGGGTACTGTGCTCCACGACATCTGGCTCGGTTGCCTGAGAGCGAACATCCTATTGATTGCACAGCCACGCTCAAGTGACCTATTTCTCTGCAGCCAGCCGTGCTGTAAATGACACTGCATCTTTCTGTTCCTCATTCCCCAGGGATCTCTGCTGTTTTTTGAGATGTTACATCCATCTGTAAAAGGATGTAACACAAAGTAAAGTAACACAAAGTAAAGTAACACAAAAAAAAGAGGACGAGTTTTGAGAATTTTTTGTTCTTTTTTTTTTTTCTTTAAAGGTGTGATAGTCTCTGAAATGTGGGAAAACATGGGGAAAAAAATTGCCTGAAGGGGTGTATGCAGGTGGATTGCAGGGCATGATTTAATTTTGCAAAATGAAATAATCTGGTGGGTAGTTGCTCCCACCTTTCTGTGTACCTCCACTCGTATGCCTCCCATGTGCCCACTTTAGCACTTGCTCAGCTTTACAGCAAACTGACTGGGGAAGCTGGACAAGGAAAGTACTGAAGTTGAGTACTGAATGAGGGATTTGCAGTTGCCTGACCCTGGTGTCAGGCATCTGACAGGAATCTGTCTGTTTCACTGCAGGAAGCATCTATCCTGATGTCTGGCAGGTGTGGGATATTTAGAGTCAAATAGACTAGCTCTTCAATCTGCTGGTGGACAGTGGAAAAATCTCCCATCACAGTCTTGGTTTGCTGCTGCAGATGACATCAGGAAGTATATAGTTAATCCCCAGACTTACCAGGAAGGTCAAGGAAGGTTAAGTGAGGATCAGGAAAAAGTGACATTAATGCCATTGGACAGTGTAACTTCCACCAATTAGTGGACTCACAGGTTTAAGCAAGTCCAGAATAATGGATAATGACTGAAGAGGTGGTAGGAGACTGGCTTGCTGAGGAAGAACAGTGCAAGTAGTGTCAAGTAAAGGTCTTAACTGCCTCTTCATTTCTTTAAATACCTGTAATAGACTTAGCAAATGCAATTAAAAACGATGCTTTCAACTTTCTGATACCTTAGAGACCAGTGGTATGGGATTCAGAGGAGAAACATTCTTGAATGATCCTGGAGTCAGATCTGAGATTCCTTATAAGGTATTCTTGTGATTTTAATGTTTGTTTTACTCCTTTTATAACATAGTTTCCAGATGGTGTGGAAAGCTGCAACTTTTTTGAATGTTTCAAAACAAATTAACCTTTTTTTTTTGTTGTTTTTTCAAGCCAGTATTTCTCATAAGATGGTGTCTTCTCTCCAGAATGCCTGCCTTCAGCATTTAGACCTTTTGGCAATTCTCAATGCCTCTGGAGGTATTCTTATAGTTGAGAATTAGTGCTTTGTATAAAAGTTCAGTGGCTAACACTGATCAAAGACCTGGTGGTTCTCCGGGTAATAAGAAAACAAAGTAAGAAGTGTAGTGACCTAACTAAAAGCACAAAAAGACATTGGAAATGCCATTGCTCAAAACTTCTCATTTTTGCTACTTAGCAAAACCAAAGTTAGCAGTTGCAGTCTTAAATCCTTTCTCTTCTTCTCATCATGTGAAATGACCAAACTTACTGAACAAAGGTTTTTTGTGTGGTTGGTAGGATTATTGTAATGTAAAGCTTTACATTGAAAGTGATTGTGGTTGTGGAGACACAAACACATGAAGTGCTGGTTTTGACTGAAAGTATCCTGAATAGAGTTGATGGTGTATTGTGTGAAGGATTTTTTTTTTTAACTACTGCTTCTCAATTTCCAGAGAATTGGCCTTCCATATATTAAATAGGTGTGAGAGGAAGCTGTAAAGCTAAATGTGGGGAAAAGTTGTGTTCTGTGACATGGTCACTGGAAGTTTGTAAGGAAAAACTCCTCATGTCTTACAGAAAGACAGAATTTCATCCTTTCCACTGAAATGTAACAATGTGGGAACTCCCTTGCATAGTTCTGTTACTCCGTGCATACTTCTGTTAGTATGCACTAAACCTGTAGCCTGGAGGCTCAATTTTCTGATACTTGCATATTGAAGTAGGTCCTGTTGTGTTTATAATGCACCTCTTTAACAGTGCTAAGATTTTTTCCTTTTTTTTTCATACTTGAGCAAAATACTTCAATGAAATTTTATTTTGGGGGAGTCTGTCTTCTCCATTTAGTTTACTGTCAGGGATATCTTTAGAACTGATATTTGACTGCAAAGAGGAGAGAAATTATGCGTTTTTTTTTTTTTTTTTTTTTTTTAAAGTCAGACTGTTAGACTCTTATTTGTTCCACTTCGCAAAATGTTGGAGCTACTTAAAACCATTTAGTATTTTTTGACTCATTTTAGCTGTTAGGATTACTTCACTTTTCCCCACGCACAGAGGAGATTGAATTAAGCCTTTAAACAGAGTAAGAGAAGACAAAGGTAATTCTGTAGGAAAAATGTTAGTATTACAAACAACTTGGAGAGCAGCTTACCTGGTTTTGAATATGAATAAAGCTAAGCTGTAAGAAGGGGTGGAACAGATGATAACCTGTGATTGTTACATTTTTTTTGATAGGAGAATTCAGCTGATCAACTACAAGTGCACAGCTTTTTTAACAGACCCTAAGAACTGAGTGCATGTCCTGAGGGCTTACTGTTCAAAGTTTATATTAACTTTAAGCATAACTTATTGTGTTTATTTTCCTAGCTGTTCCCCTCTTCATACTGCAGTTGATAAACTTTCCAAGTTTAAAAGGTAGCCTTCTCCTCTGTAGTTGCTATATGGAAGTGAATGGAAACTAGGAATATCATTTTGTGTTTCCATGGGGTGAATAGTGCATTGAGTCCAAAAACAAAGAGGCAAGCCAGCATAGCAGGCATGAGGTAATAGTTGTAGTCTGTGTGCCAAACATGAAATAAGAAACATCTGCAGTTTGTATTTTGAAGTTCTATTTTATGCAAATGTTCTATCTGGAAGCAGAAAACTCACAGGAGTGCCATCAACAATTGGACTTAGGTTTTTGTCTTGCTTCTGTCAGTGATGAAATGAAAGCAAACCCCTTTCTTTTCTGTCAGGCTTGGAATTTAATCATTGGCTTGATGCTAAATAACTACAACTAAGTGCTGTCTATGTATGAATTATAAAGTGTGTTATGAGTTTGTGTTTGGTTTACATACTTTCTAGAGTAGAAGCCAGGGAAGGCAAAGCCCAATATTACATACTCATGTCAATTTAAGGGTTTTGCCACCTTTTTATTTAACAGTTGAACACAACTCTCTGCTAGCTGAACAGATTTTGTACTCCTCAGTGAAGGCACCCAGAAATTTATGTCTATCTTGCTCCAGTTTAGAATCTGCCTCAGTGTGAAGTTTGGCGCTAGGATAAGCCTGGATCCTGCTGGGCATCGGACCTGTATGTTCCCATTCCCTCCTTGGTGCTGCTTCTGACCCCTTGCTGAGCAAGCTTAGAAAGTCAAATTAGCAGATAACCTTTTCCATAAGTGAGGACAGTTTGTTCCTGAACCACTTTCTGTAGACTCTGGAGTGGCAGGGCTTATGCTGGGGAAGCAGAACGAGCATGTGTCTGGGCAGGATGAGCAGCCTTTGTGTAGCAGCTGACCAGTAGATCCAATTAGCTCTGATGTCAAACAGCGTTCCCAGCTCAGATCCATTTTAGCCAGCAGCATAAGCTGGCCAGCTGGACTCTCTGATGGAAAGACAGAGCTGCTCACCTCTTACTTTCTATAGACTCTGGGGGGGGGCTGTGTTATAAAGAGCAAGCTACCTGATTGTGTCTTTAAACTGCCATGGCAAGATTTTCAGGAGCTCATCCATCCAATTGACTTATTTATTATTTTTAGGTGCCATTGTTCCTTTAAATTGTATACTTCCCTGCAGGGGATACCTTGTAGCTTGTTTTATAGTCCTGTGCACATTTGTAAAGTCATAAAAATCAGACCTTGTGAAGGTTCACTTTGAAATACTGTTTTGTATAGAGGACAAATGTTTTATAGTTGTAATTATCTATGATTGTGTATTTCTATATAGAGATTGTGCATTTAGCCACATCTGTGGGGGGGAAAAAACCAAAACTGTTCTACCTTTATTAAGGAATTTGAGAGGCAAAAGAAGCTGGAGGTTTGGTGACACAAACTACTTAAAATCTAGTTCTCAGGAAACTGAAGCACAAGTTTATGTTCCTTAAAGTATGACCATAGCTGTTTTTTTTGTAAAGGCAGTTTGATACTGCCGGTCAGGTGTATGTGTACTTTGAGGATTGTATTATTTTCTTCTTAAGGTTTCTTTCTTCTACTTTATTTTTTTTCCTCTACTATTTCATGTTTTTCTCTCTCTCTAGTAGGTAAATTCTTTTGCACATTAGTAATAGAGAGGACAGGCATAAGCCTTTGTATACCAGGCAGTGTTATCAGCCTCAACAAGTAAAAATGTCTGTAAAAAGGTCTCTCTCAATATGCTTCTGTTTAAACTCTCACATTGCTGTTTTTCTTTCCCTGCTTCCCTCTATATCTGCACATTTTTATCTTTCTTCATGCTTAAAGTTGTTCAAATCCATTTGTAACTGAAAAACTATGAGAACTTAGCTTGCAGGCTCTGTCAAAAAAGCACACTAATAAAGGATATGAGTCCTTAGGATGAATCATAATTTAGCTATCTGACACTGTAAAGTACTTTTGAGAAACTGAAATGTAAAAATTTAATAGTTCAGGCTGTCATTTCATCCCACTTTACCCTGCTTCTTATTGCACTTTGATTAAACTGCATCATCCACCTACTCTCAGCTGTATTCGTGTGAGAGGTGGGACTAGGACCTTCTGGTATCTTAGTTCATGGCCAGCTGGTAGGGCTGTGAGTTTCCACCACCTCCAGAGCATTTGTAAAAAAAGGATCCTGAAACTGTCTTCTGGCCATCTTCCCTGAAAGCATTAGAAACCTCTCTTTTCAATGTTCTGCTCATCCTGGAAGAGAAAAGCCTGCATTGTAGACCCAGAACTAGTGTTGGACATTTGTATTAATAAAAGTTGCAATTTGTTTCGCAGAAGGACCATGGAGATGAAATGGACCTAGGAAGTATGTGACTAGGAGGTTAGGGTTGGGATGCCATTTTTTAAACATTATTTCCAAAAGAATTTATGAAGTAGTTGTTTCTCGAAGTTATTTTGTGCCTGTGTCAGGAAGGAACACTGATGTACCAAGATCTTTTTATTGTGTTAGGATATCAGATGGAATGACTGTGCCTTATCATTCGCTTCACCTTGGACTGAAGGAGGCTGCTGTCGCACCATTCTATTGCGAACTCTCAGCTTTTTTAAAAGTCCTATATAGATGTCTTAAAGTATGACATCTGCTCTCATGTCTACTTTTGGAAAGTCTTTTTAGCATTTTGGGTTCCCCTGCCTCCATTGCCTTTTCTCACTGTGTTGTCTTTTCAGCAGTTAAAAAAAAAAAAAAATTAGAATGTTATCTGTGAGGGCTTGTTGTGCATGAAGCACACCCCAGAGTGAGATTTTCTTTAATCTTGTGGCAGTAATGATCTTGTAGGTATGATGAATAAACAAACATTTTCCAACCAAAGTAAGGTTTTTCCTGCAATACAGCAACTATCGTTGAGAGACCATTTGTGGGTTTGTTTGTAGACTTTTCCTTTTGAAAAGATGTGTGGTTATGCAGCCCTATGGGACAGGAGAGTGAGCAAAAGAGAGACTATGACACCTGAAGAACTTATTGAGAGGGGAGGTGTGTGTAGAAGATGCAACCAGAATGAGTTCAGCAATGTCAGGGGATTATATGAGTGTATATGAGGGGATGTGGGTTGAAGGTGGGTTGACTTCTTTCAAAGTACTGTCATGTGATCTTTGTGCGTAATTAGCAGTATTTTGGGTACAGATGGTGAGGGTAAACTAATTAACTGTGGCAGTGGCTTTGGGCTGAATGCTGACTCTCTTCCCTTGAAAGGGCTTCAGGCAGACTTCAGTGCCATCCTGGTGTGAAATATGATTGTACAGCCTGATCATATCCATGATGACTAGAATGAGCTTTGTGTAGTTAGTTTTGATAGTACTGTAGAGAGATCTTCTTCAGAATTCTTTGACTGTATGAATTTGCACTGGCTGTCATGGGTGATTCACTTCTGGTGACAATCCATGTCAGTCACTGTGTGGAATAGCAAAACCAGTGTTCTTAGTTCAGGATGTATCTGCTGTGAAACCTGGTTAGGTCTTTTGCTGTTGCTTTCCATTCAGTGTCTAGCTAAAGTAGCAGCATCATAGATGTAAAGATTATTATTTTAAGTGACATTCAAGCATGTTAGAGGTATTTTAGGAACTAGATGTAAAGACGGTAATGTTTTTTATTTTATGTATGTACATCATAGGGGATCTGTGCGTGCCACTAAAATTAGGTGTGGTAATGATCCAGAATTAACTGAGAGTCTTTCTGGCAGTAATAGATGACAGCATTCTGTAACACACAGAAAAAGATACATGTTTTTGTGGAGTGAAATTTCAACAACTGTTCCCTTTTAATAAATAATCTACTTCCTGCCCTTTATATACTTAGTTGTAAAAGGATCTGTTTTAAATACTTAGGCTGGAAACAGAGGACTGTGTTGGTATATTTAACTGGCCAAATTTAAGGAGGCATTCAACTGTTTGTATAAACAAGACTTCTTTTGAGATTTTTTTGTGATCTTATTTTGTCATGTTTGTTGGTGGAAATTGCAGCCCATTAGGATGACACTAATTCTTCTAGTGAATATTATGACAGGTAGATTTTTCTAACCCAGTAAAGAATGATCATAGACAAATTCTAATATACAATTCAGCAGCACAAATATTAATTAGAAATTTTTGCTTGCTTTTCTTACCCCATTCTGTATTTTGGGCAGATGGACGCTGGGTGTTGATTGGCAGGTTTGAGATCAGAGCAGCAGGGGGAGGCAGGTGTGCTGGCTGTGCAGTGTGGGGACTCCTGTGTATCTTTTACACTTGATTCTTTTAGCATAGGCTGTTTGCTGTATGAAAGATCATGCATTTGCAGAGAGCTGTCCAAAAAGGAGATGGGGTGCATAGCAGTTGGGGATTCCTCAGGACTTGGCTCAGAAGGTGAGTTTCAAATAAGGAAAGTAATGTATTAATTTTAAATAATGTCTTGGACTATTGAGGTCTAAAAGGCCCTATTTTATGGGTTACTTATTGTCTGGCTTAATATTTGGGTTTGTTTCAACTATCTTGGTGCTTGTATTTGCGTTTATGATACAGCTTTTAAAAGCTTATTGAACTCACTTTCTCATGCAGATACTTGTATATTTGTAATGGCCTTCTATGAAATAGAATCTCCATTAGGTCTGCAAGGTAACACAATTGTGTGGATGTGCTAAGAAACATGAAAAACTGTAGACTCCTGGATTATGTCATTAGCTATCCTTTTTGAAAAAAAAGAAGAGTGTGTTTAATGTCAGGGGGGCAAAGAGAAAGCATTTCTTGAAGTGATCATGTGCAATCATGTTCTGTTGAAATATCTAAAATAGCTTAAAACCCAGGTACTGTGGGTAAACCACATACTGTGTGATAAAAATCTAAACCAAGTGACATACCCTTCTTAAATGTAGAAGCTTCTCCCCAACAGTAGAAATCCATTGAAAAAATGACCGTTCCACGCCACCCCAGCCCATGTCCAGACCTCTGTGTACAGGATGGCTGTAAGGAAAAGGCATGATCCTGGTGACAGCACTGTGGGTGTACTCTTGCTGCTGTGCACAGCCAACTGTGCATCCCAGGGGATGTGACAGGGGAGTGCCTGAGTGAAGAGACCCTTCTGGGGCCCAGAGCACTATGCAGGTAGACCTGTGTATTTCCCTGGAAAGTCAGATGGGATCTGGCTGCCCTGTGTTGAGTCAAAGCTTGGAAGGTCTTGCTGGCCTCATGCTGGTGTGTGTGTGGCTATGGATGTGTACCAGCACTTACCTCTTCAGGCCTACCAGCTCAAGGATCAGGCTTCATGAGTTAACTTAGTGATGCTGAGTGCCCTTGAAAGGTGCTCCAGAAAGCTTTAATTCTGTGATGTGCCAGAATGTCCTCCTGGACCTGTGCTTCAGCACCCTGCCTGGGACTTGGTGTGTCCTCAGGCTGTCTGTGTGTAGGTGTAAAACTGAGAATAGATTATTATAGCAGGGTGTTTTGTGGTGCCTGTTACTTTCTGTACTTACAGTACCTGCGGAGATCCCAATGGGAATGACTGTCTGCCCTCTCTAGTATGTTAGCCCTGTTTGTTTAGCGAGTCTAGTTGCATTGGGTTGTTGCATATTTTGGGGTATATTACAACAATATGTTTGGAATATGAGAGACTCTCGGGATGTTTGAAGAATTTTCTTGGAAAGGAGGGTGGTAAAATGCTGGAAGAACCACAGAGGTTGTGGAATCCTTGTCCTTGGAGGTGTTCAGGACTCAGCTGGATGGGGCCCTGGGTAGTCTGATCTAATTACCTTGCTTTCAGTTGAAGGTTAGAGTAGGTGACTTCTGAAAGTCCTTTCTTAAGTTACTCTCGTTCTGTGTTATTTTTAGCTTTTATTCCTCAAAGTTCCACCAGAGTGAAAAGCAGTTCTCCCTTTTGTGGGTTTATGTATGGATGGTTGTAGGTTTACATGCTGAACATTTGTCTAACCAAGAGATCTAAAGGGTTTGACACTTAATGCTATGTTAATGCTACCACTACTCCATATTAAATTATCTGCTGCATTTCTTTTAACACCTGTGTAACATCATGAAAGCTGAAATGTCCCTAAAGAGTTGTATAGTGGAATATGACATAATAAAGGGTGAATCAATCTAATTTCTCTTCTATAAATGTATTTTAAATGTCTCCTAAGTCAGAACTGTCTCTGATTTAATTAGCTTGTCCTTCCATAAGTCAGTTTCTCTTGCTGGAATAGCCTGATGCAGGTCGAGAGGGATGAAGTGGAATTCTTGTGGAAAGTAGCCCTGTTCAGGGGGAGGGGTGGTAAAATTATTGCTCCCAAAGCAGCCAGATTAATAGTAAAAACGTGCTGTATGGTAGGAGAAGAAGAAATGTCCCAGTTTCCCATTAGCTGTATGCAAAACTGTCACACTTGGGTACATTAGATGGTGACACAGAGAGGGTGATAGGAAGGATGACACCTGGAGTGGTATTCCATTGGAATCTTGGCTGGGACCCCTTTACAGGGTGTGACGGGTGAGCCAAGGGCACATGTGTTCACGTCTGGCTCCTCTGGTCTTTTTTGTCAACCTTGAGAAAAGGTCGAGAAACTTCTGGAGAGCAAAAACTAAGTTTAAGGAAGAGAAGGAAATACATTGCACAAGGTATGGCTGAAGTAGAATGAAGGGGGAGGAGAATTGGGTGATTTTGAATTATGGGGAGAAAAGGTAGGCAAATGTGCTAAAGGGAAGAAGAGGCAGTAATCTCAATGGAGAATGAAGTTGAGGCAGATGAGATGCACAGGCATATTTAAGGCCTTTGAGAGCCTACCTACAAAAAAGACTGTTTTAGATGTCATGTTACAGTTCAATAGCACATGCCATAAGGAATTTACTGTGTAAGTATTTACTGTGTTAGTCAATTTTCAAGTGGCTTGACATGCAGCTGTTACCGCTCTGGCTACTAGGTCTAGTGATTTGGCTGCTGTATGGGAACCTTGTATGTATTCCTGTATGTAGGGGTGGGGTTATATATGTACCCACATATTTAATTTTTGCATCGTTTTCTGAACTATTTAATTTACTGGAAAACAAGTACAGCTGGAAATAGCAGATGCCATTGCAGAGGCAACTTTCTGTTACGACTTCAGATGGACACTGCTGAAAGTCTTTAAATGATCTAAAAATAATGCCATGTAGCATGAGAGACATTATATGTGAGCTGATACTTCTTCGTGAGTCATTTCCTGCTGAAAGTGCTATACAAAGCTAAGTGCTAGAGGGGGTGTATGTATGTGATTATATATAAATGAAAAGCTGCCGTGCTTTCTTCCACGGTTCTTTATGTGCCTGTGCTGGTTTAGAGTATGAATGTGGTGATCAGTATTCTGCCTTTAAACAATGCTCAGATTTAGATATTGGCTATTGGAAATTGTAATGGTCTTCTGGGATTGTGCTCTGTGATAGATTTTCCCTTGAGGTTGACTGTGAGAATATGTGGCCTACTTTAAAACTCTTTGAACAGAGGAACTAGTTGTTACTCTGAATTGTGTTTTAAAATGTAATATTTCAGAGATTATTTAAATTTTAAAAATAGCCAAAATGAAACAAACCACTAGATGGATACATGTCTCACAAAGGCAGCTTGTGTGCAGCTACATAAGGAATTACTTTGGATACCTAGGTCATGTGGTTTATGCACAGTAGAAAAAGACTGTTGCACAGTGGCCTAATCTTCAACTGGTTTCTGTCCTAAAATTAATCCATGGCTTTGTATCTGAGGACTTGCAATGCAAAATTCTGCTGTGAATTGAGAATCAGTGCTAGGATAAGAATAGTATAATAAGTGTACTGTTAAAGAGTGCAAGAAAAGTTTAAGGATCATGTTTCTAAATAGTAAAAATACATGTGTAGGGATTTTGGGGAAGCTTTTATCTAGTAAAAGGATTTTAATTAACAAAAAAACACCCCTCCAAGACACATACACAATCTGACTCAAGTTTTATCTGTGAAACATAGGATTCCGTTTTCATCTTGACAGGTATTTTGTTGCTTAATTTTTTGTATTGTATCTCTAATTTCAGATTTCTGGCTTTCTTTTTTTATAGGCTCAGATTATTCCTCAGTGGGATGGTTACCTGGTACTGAATCCCTGTGGCAGTCCTCAACGATTTCATCAAGCAGTCAAAACAATCCTGTGAGAAGACACAGCATAGCTTCTGACAGCGGGGACACTGGGATTGGTACCTCCTGTTCTGACAGTGTGGAAGGTGAGCTGACACTGCTAAGTTTTGTATTTTTCTGAGAGAAACAATCCAAAACATTTTAAAGATGTTTTTTTACGAGCTAACTGTACTTTTGCAGTTGAGTGCATGCAGTTTTTTTCCTTGTTGGAGCCAAGCAATTGTTTTGGTGAGGGTTGATTAATTTAGTTCTACATGAGTTGTGTGGATTAACTTGTATGTCTGCCACAAAGGGGCTGCTTGTGTTACATGTTTTGATAATTGCAGTTGCAAGAAGTGCCAGATTTATACAGAGGAGTAATGTCCTGTACTACAGCACTTGATAAACAAGTGGGAAAAAGCAGAAACTTTTGAGGGAGTTGATGAAAGAAGAATGCTTTCTGGTCTTCATTGTGTGTGTCACATAGTGTGTGTCAGCAAAGAGTTTGCTCATCCTGCTATGAGGAAAGCTTATTGACTCTTCTCATCTCTGTTTCTGGTGGGAAGGAATTTGCATTTTATTGCATGGCATTTGACACGCAGTCAACAATCTTTGAGAAGAATCAACAGTATCTAAAGATTGTCAGGACTTAGTTTGGATTAAATCAGGATTAGTCAAAGGTGATCTTATCAGGGAGGGGTACAGCTTTACAGTGGTAGTGTTTCCATAACGTGCAACCTGTTGTGGGAATGAGAGAGAACTGGGCTGTAGTAAGACTTAAGGTTTCCTTCTTGCATTGACTTATTTAAGTAAGGAATGCTGAATCAGTGTAAGACAAAAGTCTCTGTGGAGGGCTGAGCATTCCTGAGGAGAGGTCCAAATGCCTCGGTTAAGTCAGGCCTCTTTTGCACAGGAGAAAATCTTTTCCACCCTCTTTCTGTTGCATCTGTCAGCTCATAACTTGCTTTCTGCTTCCTTTCATTTGTAAACAGTTGTTGGCTTTGGCAAAATAAAGCTTTTGCTCAGACATTCAACTTCTTGGGTGTAAAACTGAAATAGTAAGTGGTTATTAATGAAGAAGTTTTTTTCCCCCAAGAGATGTAGTGGGATAAAGCAGTCTTATGGTGGGTATTTATATATAGATTTAATCACTCCCAGCCAAATGCTGCACAACAGTATTTTAAGACACAGCATTTGAATTAAAACCATGCCGTCCCCTCCCCCCTTTTGAGTGCTTCCCTATTTGAGGGGTGGGATGAAGGAGAGGAAATGAAACAGCAGCTCCTCATCAGATGTTCTGCTCTCCTCTGCAGGCAAGAGAAAAGTCTGTTCAGGGCTGGGTGGGGAGAGACGGTCCTGCGGGATAAAAGTAAAATAAAGAGGGGAAAGGTTGCAACAGCAGATAGTTCATGAGGTTTGTCTTTGGCAATGCTTGACAATGGTCAGTTCTACTGCAACCCTAATGTTACGCATTTCCCACCACCTTGTTTGAAAAACTCCTAAGTAGCAGAAAAGCCAGTGTTACAGAAAAGAGGAGGGAAACCTAACGGTGAAATGAAGATTAATGGAGGAATCAATGACAGGCCTGGAACTGATTGTATGTGTATCTTTTTAGTGGAATGGGTTGGTGCCTATGATACCTAGTTGTCTGCATCTCTCGGGCTGCCCAATGTACACATCCACAAAAAGAAAAGAGTATCATTGTCATCTGTGGAAATGTCAGGCCAGACTGGTAATTGCAAACTTGATGCTGGCCATCTGCTATCAATGTGGTGCTTGGGAAGAAGCTCCTGGGGAATTTTTGGAGGGGAATTTTTTTTTCACAAGTTGGCAGATTATTACACTTTTTAACAACACTCAGATAATGAATTGTGGCCTTGCTATTTCCTTTCTATTATACTCACTAAAAATAAAAAAACTTATTTTGAGAATTAGCATTAACGTATCTTTTAATTCTGAGGGTTACACCTGAATTTGTACAGATTGCTAATAAATACACTCATGCAGGGAATGGACCTCAGGTGCATTTAAAATATATTTTTATTGGGATTTTTTCATAACATCTTAAATGTTGTTTCAAATTCATCTTCTTACTTGTACTAATTTCAGGAGCATTTATTCTCTTTGAAAATGCAGGGTTTAAAAAAAAGACAAGTACCTCTTGTGTTTGGCTTAAACCTGTGTGATTTGGAGGGGAGATGGCTCTTGACAAAGGAGAAATAAACCTTTAGTGTTCAAGTGTATTCAGTGGATTGTATATTATATTGTGTGAAGGTAGGAAAATTAGGAAATGAAAGTCAGTGGAGTTTCACTGTTGAAACTGCATGATGTTGATGTGCACTGTGGGAGCTGAGGACAGAAGTTTATAAACCTTAAATGTGGGGATGTTAGTTTGGGTAGATCTGACACTTTTAATTCAGAGTGCTCTTAACTTAAAGATTAAAAGGCATTTTATATCTGCTTAAACTACAGTTAATATGTTTGGGATTTTTTTATTTGTTTCCTGTTCTGTATTCACATGAGCTTTTGCACTTAATTTTTAACAACCATTGTGATAGCTGTGTATAACCATTCTTTAAGCAGCACTTACAGAAGAAATATGAAGTGTGTATTTTAAGTGTTTTTGAGACTGTTTTTATTTGGGTTACCTAATTAGAGAATCAGGGACTTGGCAGAAATTAAATGGTCTCTAAACCCCATTGTGCACAATCTCTTGTGGAAATTCTGAGTTTTGCCTTTTGGACAGGAGGATAAGAACTAGATATTGATGTGACAAGATACAGGGCCTATGATTCTTGCAGAGGAAAACATTTTCTTTCATCAGATAAGCTTGTTGTGCAGTGGAAAGTCCCCAGATCTTTCTCCCTTATTGTTACATGCAATTCATGATTTATCATTTCTGGTTGCAAAGTAATAGTGTGAAAATTCATAGAATGTTGCTTTCCTGGAAGAGAGAGATTGGATGCACAGAATCAGAGTTACTACTTTTTTAGGAGTTGATGTTCTGCCAGTTCAATTTTATTAAGCCCCCTTTTCTAACAACCCTCCAACAACTTCTCTGGAATGCTTAGCTGATAGAATTGGAACTTTTTTTAATATCATGAGACCCAGAGGAGTCTCTTGTCTATCATTTTTAAGGGAATATATTATCTTTTTAATGAATTTAAAAACTCTAATTACTTCAATTGTATTGTAGCATTTCTTTATATGCTAAGGAACATGGAAAAGCCAGAATCAAAGTTATTTGGTTTTGCTCTTTCAAACACTCTTTCTTCCAGCAGGTCCTAAGCGTGGTATTCTAATGCCTTTTTTTTGTTTGTTTGTTTTTTTGTTTTCATTAAGGAGAAAAAGAAAAGTCAATAAATACAATGATTCAATATAGTGAAAGGCAGAACTGAATTTCAGGAGGCAAAATTTAATTATGAAGTATCTTGATGGGTGTTTTCTTCTGCTGCTAAAGATAATGGGATTGACAATGCATAGTTCAAACATAAATTGTGCTATCAGTTTGGATATCAAAAAAGTGCAATAGCACAAAGATCCTAGGTCTTGATTGCTGGCAGTGCTTGCCATCTACTGTGTTCTGTGCTTTTGGAAGATGATGGATTTTCAGAGAAGTTCTTGATTTTAATTGTTGAGGTTAATCTCTATGCCCTTGGATCCTGGCAAGTATTGGCATATGTTTGGTGAAGTAGCTTGATTATTTGGAGGGTAGAAAGTAATCACGTTTGAGGCATTTTTCCTTGTTTCCTTCCTCTCTGCTATCCAAGTCTCACATTATGAAGCAGTGTCCAGCCCTCTGTGAGTCAGAGTTATTGTGTTACTTGGATATTATCTATCCCAACAATCAGAAATGTGCACTGCACTTAAGCCTGTATTAGTCTCTTGTCCTTGGAAATGGTATTGCTGTGGCTTGCAAGAATGAAGTACCTGTTCAGCTGGTGGGAATACAAAAATCAATGCTCAGAGTTTGGCTGTTTATTTTTGATGTGTTTTAGGATTTTAAAAAAAAAAAAAATTTAGAGTTATTTCAGATTCTAGTAGCCTATTCCCAGGATTTAATGAATAGGAAAAAAATGCTGCTAATAATTTTCCCCTAAAATAAGATGAAGAAATTGCTTCCAGTAACAGTGACATACTCCATGTGAACTTATATACTCGGAACTTGAAAATGGCTTGAATGAAACTCAAGGCACTTACTAGTTTCACACATGAATGTTCTGCAGAGAGAAATAGCTGCTGCTTTAACTTCATACTTTTCTTTCTTTTGTGATAGTTTCTCCATAAGAACAAGCTCTCACAGTATGTTCAGTTTCCCTCACATAAAAAATACCAGCAGGATTTTTCTCCAGCTAGTGGGAGTGTTCTGCACAGTGAACTTGGTGCATTTTGCCTTCAGCTAACATCAGTAGTTGTTTTTCAGAAAAATTACTTCTGTTGTTCTAATTAGAAATAACTTGGTGAAAATAAGTTCTGCTTACTTAGAATTTAGTGGCACTCTCTTGGTTGCTGTGCAAAAAGTTACTTCTGTCATATGATGTATTTTGGAGCTATGTCACTGACTTTGTACCAGAATGTTAAATGGTGGGATGGGGGAGAGGATGAGAAGGGCAAAAATCCAAGAAAAAAACTCCCAAACTTCAGGGTTGAGATAAAGGACAGTTTAATAATGAAAGAAAAAGTGAGTGAACATTGTGATGTAAAAGCACCACCACCAGGAGACTGATGCCCAGTCAATCTCTGAGCAACAAATACTTTGGAAAAAACCTGTCCCTCAGTTTCATTGCTGAGCATGACACTATATAGTATGGAATCTCTTTGGTATTTCAGGTCAGCTGTCCCAGCTGTGTCCTCTCCCAACCTCTTGTGCACCCCTCACTGGGGTGGCAGAAGCCGTGGTGCCGTGCAAGTGCTTCTCAGCAAAAGTGGAGACAGTGTTATGTTACCAAAACAAAGGGCTGCTGTGAAGGAAATTACCTCTCTCCCAGCCAAACTCTCTACAATTTCTGCCTCTTATTCCATGTCATTTGCATCATACTCAGGTGAAATGTCAGGTAGATGTTTTTAATGTCCTGTAATCTGTATTTTTGGAGTGTGGTGGACATCTGGCATTCTGATGAGAAAAACAAGGAGCATCAAATAATCTCACCTGTCCTTAGGTTAATATGAGACCTGGACATGCCAATCATTATGCACCTTTGCTGAGGGAATTCAGGGAGGACTTTTCACTTTTCCTTACTACTGTAATGTCAAAGAAGACTCCCTGGCCTCTCTTCAGAAATTTTGTAGCTCAGGATCTCATGAAGGGGAGCAGGAGTGAGATCGGTTTCAGAAAAGCCACAGAGAGCAACAGTTGTAGCCGTAGGCTATTTGTCTGTGAACATTGAAAACACTCTGTAGCTAGTCAGTATTTAATGTACATACTCAAGTAGCCTTTACAGCCTTACCTGAAAAAATCACAGGACTCATTTTTAATCCTTTGCACTATAGACAGAATAGTGCACTCAGTTGACAGACTGTAGGCATTTGGGATGTAGGCCAAAGTAGCCAGAAGAAACCTGTTGCCCTGGAGTTCTAGCCTGGGGCTTGACAGAGCAGGCTGTTTGTAGCTCCCATAGAAAAGTTTGTAAATCTCTGGGTTTTAGCAGCTTTACAAGACTACCTGTTTCTGGAGGCTTATACTTTGCTCTTAGTTTTTATTCAGCAGACATGTTTCTACTATAATGTATGCACAGATTAAACTTTTTTCTTAGTGTAAAGTCCAGTTGATGTATTTAATGTCATCCTTTATTTTAGCCATGATTTCAGTGAAATGATAATAAGTAATTTCTGTAATTTCTTCAGTTCCCTTTGAAGCAGAACACAAAAGCTCGTGTTACAGAAGACCTTTTTCAGGGCCTTGCTTGTGTTTCTGTGGTAAGTCAGATGGAGTTTTTACATCAGTTTTGGCAGTATAGAAGCAGCAGTGAGGAGGAACAATGTGCAAAGACCACTTGTGCATGAAGCATGGTTACTCCATCTCACTTCCTTCATCTCTGACTTTCTTCACGTTAAGGGAATTAGGGGTCTGTAAGAGGATGTGAGACATATGCAGCAAATGGCAAGTCTGATCAGTTAGCCCAGGTTTGGGGCAGAATGAAACAGTTTGAATAGTGAGGACTGGTAATGGAGGGGACAGGGTATAAAGCCTCAAGAACACTTGCCTATATGTTCATGGGGCATTTGTTTGCAGTAGCCGCACTTGAGTGGTAGTTCTTAACAGCTGCCCTGTTTTTTTCAGGCTGAATATGTGCAAATTGTTGCTTTTGGTATGTTAAATTCATTGGAGAACTGTGATTGGTTTGTTTTAAAAGCTATTATTATTTTTATTATTATTACTACTATTATTATTATTGTTGTTGTTATTATGTATTTTTTTTCCTTTTTTACCATCTGAAGTGCTTCTTTCCCCATCACATTTAGAAAGAAAACCGGTGGGTTTTTTTCCCAGTGCAAAACATGGTGAAAGACATCTCTTGGGGTTTTTTTTCTTCCTCTTAGAGGGCTGACAGATAAGATTTTGCTATGACAATGACTGTTTGTGTCAGCGGCAGTCATAAAAGTCAGCATTGTAGAAGTGTTGTCAGCTACACAGAGGTCACTTCATTGTGCCTGGAGCATGTTCTGGTATAGTTATCCTGTACAATAGGTTAAAAAGATTATGCCTTATTCGGCTTATGTAAGTAAATTCAACTTATGCAACAAATAGCTTTCCAGTGAATACTCAAGCTTTGTCTGCAGAAAAATACTTCCGAGGCATCCCAAGTAGGAAATGTTGGTTGTATACATCTAAACAATATTTTCTGGGTATGTATATATTTTCTTTAAAATGTCTGTTAAGTAGCAAGGTCAGAAAAAACCCAGAATTTAGGTGTCTGTGTAGGAATAGAATTAATTCTGTCCTTAGAGTCAGAAAGATGATTGGTAGGAAAAAGGCAGTATTCTATTCCCTGTAATGCAGAAAATGTCTCTGATGCCAGTTCTCTTTGCAGCATTTTCTAAGTTTTTTGTAATAACAATGAAAACCGGAAAACATACTGGAGTAACCTTTCTAATTTTATGTCAATTTCTTCTTGGTTAGTTTCCAGAATTCCTGTGATGTTCAGGAATCGCACCCTCTTCTGTTCCCTGTTCTGTGTGCTTCTGTTCTTCCTGGTGCTTAATTCTTGTAATAGAAAAAGTGGTAACAATGAGATGTGTTTGGAAGGAAATAGTTACATTTGTGAATGACATAAATATAATTTATCGTCTCACTTCCTGTTAACTGTTCTTCCATTACAATTTTTCCTTCTTCCTCAATATGACTGGATTTTTTTAAAAACTCTTATGGCATTGAACAGAAAGTTCGTAAGGATGTTGCTAACAAATTGAATGAATTGCGGAGGTTCTTGGGGTTTTTTTTCCCATGAGCTTAGTGTCCCAGAAGAAATGGCATTCCCATTTCGAGGTCACAGCATACTGTCTTTGATAGCATGGCCCTGAAAAAGGGATGGAAGTCGAAAAAACTTGCTTTGATCTTGCCAGATAATAATACAGGTGACATGGTAGTCATTTCTTAAATAAGTGAATTACTTAGTCCTGAATAACAGTGTCAAATTCTACCTGGTTGTAGGCTGGCTCCTTGCAGCTCAACTGGTATTTTATAATTTAAATGCCACTAATGTGAAAATGGGAAGCAAATAGTTTAGTTCAGATATTTTTAATGCAAAATTAATAAGGATTTTAGCCTCCTTAAGAAAGAATTTGCACCGGATATTTTCATGTTACTGAATTGTAGAAATGTGGTTTGGAAAAGACTGCAAGAGGTTTCTGTTTCCAGCACTGTGCTCAGGGCAAGATCATCACCAAAACAGACCAGGTCAGCCCTGATTTTGTCTTTCTAATTCTTGAAAACCTTCCCAGTTACCTCAATATCTTTGAATATCCTTGTCCCAGTGCTATATGCCTTGTCCTTGTGAAGAAATTTTCCCTGATGTCCAGCCTGAACCTACCAAGCCATAGTTTTTCTGTTGTTGGCCCTTATTTTGTCTGCTACTACCAGGAATAGTGTGTCAAATAAATTTAACTAATTTATCTATCTGATATTTATGTAGTTTTTTGAGGGCAGTGGGGAGGTGTGAGAGAGGGTTGCTTTATTGTTTTGGTTTTTTTTCCCCAGCCAAAACTGTGTACCATTTCCTATTATCTCCTGTTTTTAGCAAGTCTAAAGACTATAAACCAGACTTTACATAAATGTGTATAGTTTTGATGCATCTTGCATTGAATGTATCTCTGTGTTTGGGCTGCTATTCTTAAGCGTGCCAGGATGATTTTAGTCTTGATGTTGGTGTGTGAATCAGAAGACTGTATTATGTGTGTTTTTCTTAAGTTGTGTAACTATCATAAACTCCTAATGGCACATCCTTTTCCATCAGGGATTAGTCTATCCCTGTCAAAGGCTAAAAATATTTGGTATTTTCAAAAATAGAACTGTCTTTCTTGGTTGATTTAAACAATGGCATTTATTGTGTGAAGTGGCAGGAGGTTTTCAGTTTCCCTGTTCGCAAGTTTCATTCTGTAGGAGTACATAGATATTTGGGACAGGATTATAGTTTATTGTTCTATCTTATATAAAAATTCTAAAGAAATTTTGAACTGGATGAGAGGTGTTTCTGCAGTAAGCTTTTCTTTAGAGAGGTGATATTGTTAAAAGTACTTCTTTCTTTCTTGTTGTATCAGCCATCTGCATGCAGTCATATTTTGCTGTTGAGAGTGATAGCAAGGTTTTAATTCTAATTAGCTCAGCTAGAAAATTGAACTAAAAATATGTTCAGAGCACAAAGAAAGGGAATTGGATTCACTAGGGCATCCATAATGGGGTTGTGGTTCTCCTTATGTGTTAGAGAAATCTTCTTAGACAGAAGAAGTCTAGTTGAAAAAATTTTAGAAACTAATGAGGATTCAAACAAGATGTGCAGGTTTTCAGATTTTATTTTTTTTTTTTAACTATTAATGCCCTATTTAGACTAGGAGAAAAAATGCTCATGATTAAAAAAAAACCTCATGTGAAGAAAACACCCTTTGGAGAGATTGGAACAAGATCATCTTTGTGGCCCTTTCAGCCCAAGACATTCTCTGATTCTGTAAAAGCAGTGCAATTTTTTGTGGTGGTTGCTTGGATATCTGATGTCTACTACAGCTTCTGAAAGGTTCTGAGTGAAGTGATTCATGGCTTCTGTAAAACTGGAAGTGTGCTCTCCCTGGGACATGTCTGAATTTCTGAAGGGGATCTTAGGTTACTTTCTCGCTCCTGAATTCATATCAATGTCCCCTGGTTTGGTATTCCTTTTCAGGTCTCCTTATTCCCCCATCACCTCTCTCCTAGTGGAGTTCAAGAAGAAGAGGGGGAAAACAAATGTGACTGCAAGCAGCTGCCACAGGATTTCCATGTTCAGGCCATTACATGAAATCTTTTTCACCTTGACCAGGTATTCAGATGATCTTACTAGTTAACACTGAGGAGACTATAACAGAGGACTTCAGTACAGGAGGCCTATATGGGTTAGTTTTATGTACACAACTGCTTCAGTGTGTAGCTTTTCTATTTTTTCAGTGTCAATCTTCCCCGCCCCCTAAAGAAAAAAAAAAATACTAAAAGGTTGTTCTGACCAAATTCCTGGTTTTAAATCTGTAATTTCTTCTGTTCCAAGTGGCTCAATTCTTGTAACACTTGGGTCCTCACTTAAAAAGAACAGTATGTTATGTAACTAAAAGAAGGAACAGGCCATGATTTATACTGCTAGTATTTCAGCTTTTAGAGTATCTTCTTTCCTTTTGTTCCTGCTAATTTTTTTTCCTTGTTTTCCTTTGTGAAATGAGGTCTGGGATAGTTGCATTGTTTTCTACATGTTAAGAATGATATCAATAAGTGATATAACCAAACTCTTGTTGGATGTGAAGATGTGGTCTATATGTAGACATGATGAGTGATTAACAAAAATTGAAGGTTTTGTGTTTACCCATGAGTGGAATTAAATTTTTTAATGGAGGTAAGATTTATTTAATCCTTAATGGAAATTGTAATGGATTATTTTGGAAGGAGATGAGGAATGTAAAAAATTCAGAATCTCTTAATTATATCCTTCTGAACTTTTGGAATGAAATTATATCCTTCTGAAACTTTTGGAAATTCAGAAGTAGGTGGGAAGATTATGACTATATCTGAGTATTTGCTTTAGTTAGTTCTGGCAGGTAGCAAAGTCTAGTAGAATTAATAAAACATGTGACTTATGGCCAAAAGTTCATGTTCATGTGGTTCTGGGAGTACTGTGCTCCCGTAAGAGTATTGTACCCTTAATTTACTGTAAGAGTTAAAGAAAATTAATTAGACTGATGCTTCCATGGGTGGGTTTTATTCCAGCTGTTGAGAAGTAAGTGTGGGACTTGATGGAGCAGGATAGGCTTGGTTGAGTTCAGTGTTTCAGAAGTCTGATACCAGACTTGAAGAAGCATGTATTCTTTTTTTTTTTATGTTTGTTTTCTTCTGAAGCTTACTGATGTGTAATGATGGTTAAATGAGTTTATTTTATTACATGTGCTTATATAAACAGATTTATTAATATGCTTTATACGAGAGATTCTGTTTGCATGTATATTTTTATATATATATATATATACACAACAGTTATCATGCTCATTTTTCCAACTTCATTAATGTTTTTGGCCAGTAATAACTAAAGATATAAATTAAAATCTAAAAATAAAGTACATTACAAAAGGACAGGGTAAATAAAGATATTTGGAGGTTTTGTTAAGAAGCTGTTCTTGCATTCAGTGTTTATAATTGTTATGGCTACAGTTATTTCTGCTGCTTCATTATTTCAGTACTGTAATCGTGCCTAATTTGCCTGTGTTAGCCCAAGATGTAAAAGGGAATTAAGCAGTGTGTGATTATAAAAATAGTTTGTGCAAGGTGAAGCATGATAGTTTTGATTATCAAAAATTGTTAGTGTTGACCTCTCTCCTGAAACTGAAGTGCATCAATAACTTTACACCACTTGAGTGGGGATGTGAAGATCTGTGAGTAGCTTCTAAAATTGCTACCCTTTGCAGAGTTTCAGATTTCATCCTGGTAGCTAGGATGTGGGCTGAATGCCATTACAGTTTGCTGCGTTAGGGATTTACTGGTACTATTGGGTAACCCCAAAGAACACTGTGGTACCGCACTGCGCAAAATTACTGTCTTGCATTTCTCTGGGGTGGAAGATGACTTCAGTTATTAACATAATTAGACAGATTTGATTCTTATGTTTTTTAATTTAAGTACTTTCTGTAAGTATGCAGTTCAGACTTTCTTAGCTAGTGGCTATGGAACTGGCTTTATTTCAGAGCCAGAGATCAGGTCTGAAGTCCACCACACCAACTTTTATGATAGACTTTGGTCCCTGCTTGTTCTAATCAAAAAATAAGATCTGAAATTGAATCTATCTTTTGAAAAGAATTCTATTTCTAATTTCTGGAACATGCTCTGCTAGTAATACCTTAACTGAGGTATTTCTTACTAGGCTGGAGAGCAGACAAGAAACAGTTTTGTTTTGTTTTCTTTGTGTGGGATCAGAGCACTGCTAATGTGCTTGGATGCCATAGTGATAAGTACTATAAATATCCAAATGTATAAGCCAGCCACTGGAAATAAATTTGTAAACAATAAATTCTTTCCATTATCAAAGGGAGCAATAGAAACATTATCTACTCTCTCACCTCTTGCTCGGTACTTTTAGTTGTGTGCATCACAGAAAATAAAAGGACATAAAAACTCTGTCTTCCAGTATTCCTGGGGAGCAGAGAGAAGTGATCACTAAACTCTTTGAAAGAAAATGTAATCCAGATTTTTTTGTGTTCAAGCTTGTTAGTTGTCTGTAAACAGCAAAGCACTCTTCTGTTGAAATAAAGTCTAAAACTGGGCAGCAATACAGGTAGTAGCACTTAAAATAACTGCAGGTTTTTTGTCATGTGATATGCTGTGTGTAAACATGATGGGCTATGTTCAGGAGTGCTGGAGATTCCATGGGTGCTTGGAGAAGCATGTTTGCAGTGAACCAGCATCCCATTCAGGTGCTAGGTAAACCTTGCTGTTGGGAATTGAGATGCCAGATTGATTTCAGTTATGGTGATCAAACCCCAAACTGCACCAAAGAAGGACTTGGGGTTTTTTTGTGTGTGTAGTGTCCTCTTTGTTTTAAATCTTTAGAATGTTTTCTCTTAGATGACTACAGAAATCATCTCAAATACACAGGTTGTGGTTGGGTTAGAGTTCTGTTATCTAAAGTAGATCAAGTCTTTTAATCTGGGACTGACGGTATAATTTGTAACGAGTATGTTTCAGACCAGGGAGGACGAATTCAGTGGACCAAATGGTGCCTGATGTATGTACAATTTGGCAAAGGAACTTCTAGTCTTTCAGGATGAGAAAGATTCTGTTAAAGCACTTTTCATAATTAATTACTTATATTTTCTTGTTTTTATGATTTAATTGAATTTTTTGCTTTCATTTAATTAGTGTGCTAATCATAAAATTTTCTAAGTCGTTGTAATGTCAGGGCACTAAACTCTTTTGGCATAGGAAGTGGGGGGAAAATCAACTTTAGAAATGGATTGCCAGTGAAAGAATGGGGAAGCTCTAAATGCTGTAATTTTTAAAAAATTTATTTTAGAAATTATTTACAAAGCTAAATATCTTCATTAGAAAAAGCTGTGATAAAAGACTCTACTGGTCATTACGTGTTTCTCTCCTAATTCAGTATCAGTTTATTTAAGCATTGGTTATAGTTAAAATCAGATCTTTCAGCCAGTCTTGTCAAAGGGCACAAAATTTTCAGGATATTTCTAAAATAAATGTGTCATACAAGTTCATTTTAATATTATAGAACTGTCTTTATGTTACAGACAGACTACTAACAGTGAAAACACACTCTTAAGAGTTAATGCATGCATGAAATTTGGGAAGGGGTGGGTTTCTCCAGACTTTAAAATTATCCTTCATGGCTTCTTTGTTGATGGACATATAAGGAAGTAATAGTTCCCTTCTGGAGTGGAGACTTGTTTTTTACAGCACAGAAATCCTCCAAAGATTTTGAGATTTGGTTCTAAATACACTCTCAGAATTAACAATCCTACTTTCAACTTTCAATTGTGTAACAGTCATATTTGCTCAAACTATCAATTGTCCTCCAAAAAAACACCTGAAATTAAGTCCTCAGGACGTGTCCTGAGGGTCCTGGAAGAAGAGTTGTTTATGGGCAGTACAGAACTGTGAATCCCTCTTCTTTCTTTTCTGCTGTAGGTAAATGCTGTATTAGAATTGGAACAACTCTCTGTTACTAGTAGTCTTAGTACCGTGGCTCCACAGGTGTGCATGGAAAATAGAAGGTTAAAAGCTAAAGTGAAAACAGGCAAAGTGAGATGGTGCACAAAAGCAAAGGGTTTTCCACATCTGTTTATTATATTGCAATCAGTTTTGTGGGATGAAATCCAGAAACTCTTCCATATCTCTTTGTTGCCACTGGTGCTTTCAGGAATGTTTCTGTTAGTAATGGGAATCTTGCTATAGGAAAATGCTGAGAATTCCAGGTGGGTCTTGCACTTCTTTCCCCTAAGTGTATTACTATTTTGTTTTGCTTGAATTTGTGAAATTTAAAAAGGTAGCCAGGGTAGCCAGTACTGCTCAGTGTAAAGAGCAGTGCGAGAAAGCAAGTAAAATTTACTAAGTGACATTAGTCTAGTTGTTGTAAGAGTTAGTCTCCTTGTTCTTCATTTGGAAAATACAGATAATGATGCTTAATTTTTGAAGTATAAAAATTACTTCTTCTGTAGGATATAGAGCTGTGCTAAAATCCAATTTAAAGTTAATCCTCTGTGACCTGAGCTGGGTTCCAGATGGTGACCTACATGTGGAGTAGGCTATTAATTTATCAAAGCCCTGATGTGTCTAAGAAACTTTAAGTGAAGGTGAGATGAGTGTATGGTAAATGAAGGGTAGAGTAACAAAGCTAGGAATATAAACTTTAGAAAATAGAGTGCTAAAGCTACTTCTGCAACATTGTATTTTACTTCTTTCTCCATTTACTTTACAGGATTTTACTAACATTTGTTTTATTTTTCTTTTATTTTTCCCAGTTTCTTATTTAAATAAGTAATTAAGTAGAATTCTAGGTCTGCAACAGACCTACTCCAGTTGAATATTAGCTACTGTTAACATATTACCATCTCTTTTACCATTTGGGGATCAACATCTGAAAGAGAGAGATTTTGCCAGTGAGTTAAGTTGTTCTTGATGCAACCATTGAATTTTTGGCATTGCTGGGGATGATTTCTGGCCCTTGGAAGGGATTACTGCTTGATATAGGCATTCCCAAAGTGTATCAAGTAAATTGCTTGTGGCCCATGAAGTGCTTCCAAGAGGTGCGCAGCAGTGGCAGTGCTGCAGCAAGGCAGGGTGGCTGTGCCTGGCGACCTGGGCTGACCTTGGTCTGCAGCAGGAGGAAGGAGTCAGACAGGGACAGTCCTGCTGTGGAGCAGTGAAAGCCAGCAAGCAGTATCCTCCTGCCTCACTGGACCCATGGCAGCCTTGCTGCTGTGGCTGCTCACAGCACCTGCTTCTGCCTGTGAAAGGATTTTTCTCTATCTGAGTAATGTACATGTGTTCTAACTGTACAGAAGTCTGTGTGATATGTGGAAGAGTTACCAATTAAAGGGCTGTCGGATGTTGGAACAGGCTGCCCAGGGAAGTGGTTGAGTCACCATCCCTGGAGGTTTTCAAAAGATAACAGTTAGATACAGGGCTTGAGGCCATGGTTTTAGTATGGGCTAAATGATCTTGAAGGTCTTTTCAACCTAAATGATTGTGGTCTATGATTATGGGTTTGGGCTCCTGAAGTGAGAATACAGATGTAAGCTAGGAGGATGGCTGCTGTGCAAGGTTCAGCTGAGGGAGATCAGTGGAGGAAATGAAGCTGAAGTGTGAGACTGGGAGAAGAAATGAAGGTGTATTCTCTCTTCCCCACTTGTGTGGCCTGGCATAAAACTGAAAGGTATTGGTCCTGTTAGAGCTATTCCTGTGGGCTGTGAACCAAGAAATCCACTGCTCTGTGGTGAGCAGAACCGCAGGTACCAGCTGAATCTAAATATTTTAAATATTTTAATATTTAATTAATTTTTGATTATTTCAATACAAAGACAGTCCTAGTAGAAAAAGGGATTAAAACTGTCATTAGTGGATAATTATTTCAAAAACGTAGCCAGAAACTCCAGTCTCCTTGAAAGTGAGGTTTAACTTTCTAAAGTTATTTGACATTGAATTGAGGGCTCTGTTTCTACCTGTGATGATGAAGAAAATGTGAGGTATTGATACATACCTTGGTCAACCACAGAGTTTTAACTCTCTGGAATGATAGTGCTCTCTGAGAGCCCTCAGGTTTTGCTCTGGTGCCTTGTGTTAGAGACTGCCTCTTAACTCTCCTTGTGTGACTATCTTCACATGTGCATCCTTTGCCCTTCTTGAATTGGGTGAGGTAGTTTTGCTGCTGAAAGGTATCAGCCTAGCTAATCTGGGAATGTTGTAGGAGATGGCATCAGAGGTAAGCTAGAGAATTGGGATAAGTTGCCTGTGGAGACTGAGAAAGCACAACTTTCTTGGTATAGGAAAGGGTAGGTATGTACCTGGTACTGGGTGTTCTCTTACAGAGAACAAAAATACCTAGAATTATCCCCCTCTGGAGGGTAGGGGTGGATTTCTCTTCTGATGGGCTAAGTTACTCTAGTTTTTCTGAGTTACCCCTAGCTGGGGATGAAAAAATAATGCCAGCAAGAGGGTTTATCTGATGGCTGTTAAAGTAGATGGTATTTGTGGCATGGGCATCTGGCAGATACAGAAAGGAAGGAGAACAGAGATACTGTGTCAACCACAGTATTTTTTCCCCTTTAGCCATTACTTTTAAAGAAGGTCCTAGGGGGATATTTGATTTCTTCATGTCTTCACTCTTAAGTGCTTGTTGTTGGAAAATGGAATTGGAAGCTGTAGATGGCCTTCATAAAAGGGCAAATGCAAGTTAAGATGTAGACTTCTAAAAAATGAGACAACTAACCACAAAAGAAACTCCCTGTGGCAGTATAGGTTTTCACTCATGCTTCTGTTTCAATGAAATCAAGTTGCCTGTTTACGTGACTGCTGTTCTGGAATATGGCTTTATCCTCTTATCCTGGGGGGGGTTGAAAATAGAACCCATTAATCTAAAAATTGTTCTACTTAGTTATATAACTGTTTCTTAAAAATAGCTCTTAGATGGCTGGAGAAGATAGATGCTGTGTGATACAAATTTCAGTTTTGCTTGGTTTGTGCTCTTTTGCATAGAGCATCCACATCACATGCATAATATTTTTTACTCTTTTGTGGTAGCCAGCTACATGTACTCACACAGTGGCCTGTGAATATCCTACAGCACAGATCTCTCTCTCTCAGGTGTTATATGTGTATGGTAGCAGAATAGCACCAAAGATGAAGCTGAGTGTAGAGAGGCATATCAAGAGAATGCATTGAGGATGGGGATTTCTTTGTGTGGGTGTCACTTACTGCTTGGAAAGTTAAACTTTTTGAAAATGGTTGTTCAGAGCATCCTTTATTCTGTTGTATTTCTAGAAATCGCTATTATATTTGGCTGTGGGTTTGTGATATCCTGTGGCTGAAAAGCGAAGTGCATAAATCAAAAGGTTTATTGAACTCTGGTAAAACAAGTTTGTTCTTTTAAGTCGTGTTTCTATCTTAACATGCTCAGTTTTCTCATCTAAAGAGATTTTTAAATGAATTAGATTAGCCTTTCTCTTTACAGATTAATTTAGCAGATGGCCATTGCAAGTCTGGACCAATAGCAGTCATAAATAACTCGTTTTCAGTGATACAGAGTAAAAATTTGCTCTCGGGCTTGCCTGCTGTTTGCTTTAGACTATTTACTCAGATAAAATCTGTGAAATATTTTCTGTTTCAGTAAAATATCCCATGGTATTGTATTTGTCACATGTTCTTTTAATGAATCTGTACTTTCAGATTTCTCTAATGTCAGCATCTGGAATAATTGAATAGAGTAGGGAAAACAGGAGTAGACTCTTGCACTAGTTGACTTTGCTGAAATTAATTTTTCTCTGCTGAATAGTCTTTTCCTGTAAAACAAATCTTGCCTGCTGCTGTTTGAAATGTGTGCCCATTTGTCAGAGCTGCCCTTATTGCACAGGACCAATGCCTGACTTAATTTTGGAGTGGCAGCATCTCACCTCCGTACACTGCTACTTTCCTTTACAGTCCCCTGTTATATCATTTTCTGAATCTGGGTTTCATGTGAGTGAGCTAAGTTGACCCAGATCTGGATCAAGAGTAGAAGTTACTAAATTTTTTCGAAGAAGCTTCTCTTTTGGAGTTGTGGATTCCCCATCTGAGTATTATTAGCCTAGATATTGCTGGGTAAATTGGCACTTCACAGAAATATTAATAGGCAGTACTCTTTTTTTTTGTGTGTGTCCTGAAATATCAGTTATGCTAGATCCCTTGGGCAGGACAGATATACTTGGTGTGTATCTGGTATGTTGGGGGCTTAGGGGTTTTCTTTTTACTCTGCATATATATACCTAATGAGTGTTAAGACCTAAGGTTTACTGTACCACTCACATGCACTTGACTTCTTCTGTTTGTTTGTGGAGTTTATATTTGTTTTCCCCTATCAAAAACTGCTGCACTGCCTTGGTACAAGCTCCCTGAAGTCAACTTTCACAAAACACAAACTGCTGTTACAAGTTTTTGTTAAGCTTCATTTGTTGAAACACATGTAAAATTTTGTTATTTGAGTCTTACAATTGGCACTGCCAAACAGCTAGTTTAAGGAAGTTTTTTTTAAAGCAGAATATGGTTCATTTTACCCAGTACTTTCTTGCACAAAAAAATCCAAACCCAAAATAGCTAGAGAAGTCAGGGGAATGTGTATTAACTTTTAATGAGAGGTGTTTTGGATGACAGGTCATTCTACCAAATGTATTTTAATGTCAGTTAGCACTGAGACTGTGACCTCAAATCTGACTGCAGTGGCACATAGGAGAAAACTAACGCTTTCTACAGAGCTTATCTCCTGTGTAGTGTTTTTTTAACTGATCATGTATCAAAAAAGCAAATGTATAATCTCTGTGTGCTTCATTGTGGCACTGATTTTGGTTTGATCAGCCCTGTGCAGTTCTTTGGGATGATGCTCAGATTGCCTCTTGTCATCTAAATTAAGTGATGAAATTAAGAATTTTGGCTCTTGAAATGGGATGTGGAATGCAGTGCTAGGGTTAGATCATATGAAGATGTGACCCACTGTGTTACTTAGTTGTGTGTTCTTGCTGCTAGGATCTAAAGAATGAGGTTTTTGCCATGTCTGCTTTCTCAGAAGGTGTGGTGGGAACCCAATGTTAAAGTACAGGAATGACCGCTCAAGAATGGGACAACACTCTTTAAATAAATCAAAGCTGTGAGTGTTGGCTGTGCCCTAATGAGACTTGATCAAAGAGCAGATTTGTGAAAGAGAATTTCAGTACCAGAAATATTACAACTTAATAAAAGTAGTAGCTCCTATAAGGCACGTTGCTTGTCAGTACTGTGTTCTAGGGAAAATACTGTGTTTTCAGGTATATCTAAGTGAAGCAAGGCAACCTTTTACATGGTGAGCGGAAAACAGGATGTGAATAATGTGAAAATAGGGAAATACAAATTACTTTGAGTAAATACTTTCCATTTTCTCTGTGAGGAGGTGTAATTTTCTCTTGTTCGGAGACAGTTTCTGTGTTAAGCTTTAATAAATTTTAGAACATACTTGTTTTTCACTCTCCCTTTTTTTGTATTATTTGCAAATTTAGAGTGTTGTCCTCATTACTTACTCTGAGTATGATTGTTGCAATCAATTCTATCATCTCTGTCAAACAGGGGCGAAGCTGAGTTTGCATGAAGGGCGTGGAAAAGAGAAGTCACAAATGGGGGAAAAAGTAAATTCATTAACCATAGAGGAGGGGGGATAAAGAAGATGGATACCAAATGGCTAGGTCTTAATAAATTAGATGGGATATGTTAGGCAGGTTTCTGTTCAAGTATGTTGATATGCACATAGCATTCCCTGTGTTTGTAAGAATGTCTAAGTATTACCTCTGTAATAATTACTCAGTATTGCCTCTGCATTTCTTTCCTTGCGTAAGTGTGGATGCCATTGTGGTGCTTATGAGTGCAGCTTTTACTCATTCCAGCATAGCTTTCTGCCCTACTCACTAAAAATCCCTTAAACTTGCCTTTCAGGTTTTTTATATCTGTACCTTGTAGAAGGACTGTGAAGCTGCCCTACTTCTTCCATCTCTTTACAATAACATTGCTCAGGGATAGTGACTTAACCAGTATTTCACCTGAAACGAAGTCCTATAAGCAACAAAATTGCTTCAGTTTTTGAAAATCCTGTCTCAACTGCAGCCTTCTAAGTTCACATTCGTATTATTCAGTGTTGTACTGTTCAAATTCTTTGTGAATTATATAGCTTTTAAATTCCTTCACCTTTTGCAACTAGTGAGTTTTTAGGTACAACTCACATTCCTTTGGTATGCAAAACAGTAGATTACAGAAAATCCCATACTATTAATGTGAGACAAAGTAGAACTGGCTTGGAGTTTGCAACCTTCATCTTATGTAAAAGAATTCTGATTGATAATGGCAGTGCAGTGATGGTGATGGTGGAAGGCAGTGAACTTCCTTCTTTTTTCCAACTGACATTAATTGGACTTGCTTCTACATACCACATGACTGTTTCTGCTTTGAAGGCATAGATGTGACAAAACCATCGCAGTTTACTGGCAGTAAGTATTTTACTTAGTATTACATTTTGTTTCTAGTAAGTTTTTTGTTAGTTATTCTTTTATATTAGTTCCTTGCTGTTCAAACACAGAACATTATAAACAAATAATGTTTAGGAATTCTTTCTCCTACAAAACTTGTTCAATTTTAGAACAGTTCCCTGCTTTGTCTGCAGTGCTTCCTTTTCGGCCACAGCTTTCTGTAATGCATGTTCTTATTTATTCTTTGGAAGAGAGTTATTTGCAGAGATTCCTTCCTTCATTCACCTCATATTTTGACATAGTAAACTTGAAGTAATATGAAAAAGGCTTGTAAAAAGAATGATGAAGAATTCTAGATAATACAAAAAAAAAAGCCCCCAACAAACCAACCAAGCCCAAACCATTCCTGTGAGTGCTGCTGCACCCTGGAAAGGCATGCTTCTGCTTCCAGAGGATGATGATGTCAGTCTGCTTAGGACTGTTTACTAGAACTGGCCTCCTGCCTGGCCACTTTGAAATGTCTCATTTGGCTTATCTGGTGATCTCTGCTGCATTAAGGCCTGTCCAATTTGTGAGTAGGTAGGCAGGGAGGAACACACATGTAGCATCAGTACTGCTGTTGTGGCACATCATTGCATTGTCTTTGTCTTTCAACCAATTTCCAGGAGAGTTAAACCCTTCTCTTGTTGAAAACAGCTGTTTTGGAGATTTATGGGAAGCACCCACATGCTTGCATGGTAGATGGAAGACTCATGGCTCCTTCAGTCCTATGCTGGAATTGTTTGTGGCTTTTTGCTGGGATCCATGCAGTTAAGAGCTACAGAACAGTTCAGAGGAACTGACACCCTATAATGAATGTCAGAGGTTTTGTTCGCTAAACTGCGGCCAGATTCAAGACCTTCAATTTGTATAATGGAGACTCAACTTCCCCTGTTTATCTTCTGCTCAGTTAATAAGAATAGTTCAGTTTATTTTCCTGGATTGGGGTAAACTATGTCAGTGTTTTGGAGGGGTGGGTGGGAAGGGAGGACAGGAAGAGAAGGTCAGCTGTTTTTAATACTGGTGTTTTTCTCCATGGTCAGGGCATTCTAATTATACCCTGGATAAAATATCAAATTTCAAAGTCCTTCACACAAGGAAGGTTCACCAGTTTTCAGTGGCATTAGATACACATGCATCCCATAAACACATGTATCAAATGCATTTTGATTAATATTGGGTAATTATATTAGCTGATAACTCTGCTGTTGTTTGATAATATCAGTGAAGAACACTGAATTTGTCCCATGTATCTTATATGGGCGTTCTCATTGCACTGTTTCTATTTTGCAGCTTAAGAAGTTGTTTAGGGTTACAGAAACTTTTCTGAATCCCGTGTTTTGGCTGACTTTTGGGTGTCAGATAGGGATTTTAAGTGGTTGCATGAGGGTTGTGTGTCTGGCCTGAGAAGTGACTTCAGAGGTTTTTATTCCAGTAATTTAAAAAGCACAGCACAGGAAAATGCAAATGAGTAGGAGGTGTTCATTAACTTTATATTGAAGAGTTTCTTTCTTCTACCCCTCTTTCAGAACAAAGTGCCTGCTGTGCTTTCTCTTTGTGATTAGTTTTTTATTAAGACTAAAATTGATTCTGTTATATTATTTTCTATGCCAGATAAGCAGTAATTAAATATTTCAGAAGTGTAACACAAGATGGTAAGAAAGCCATATGAAATGGTCTTCATTTTTTTATTCCATCTGCTGCTATTATATGGTAGAAGTCTTGTAATGTGTTTTTAAAATAGCGTGCTTTCAATTCTCCTATTTAAGTGAGGCTTAATATAAGGCTTAGGAAGTACTGGATCAGGTATTAAAATGTCATGCCTATTAGAAAAGTGCTCCGGGGAGTTTTGTGGTGGGGCCCAAAAAAGTTATTAGGATAATTGAAAAGAAAAAAAATTGTCATATTATCTTACTTATGCTGAAAGGAAAACCAGTAGCATCTAGCTACTTTTTTATCCTGCCGTCTCTTTCAGCTTTCATTAAAGAGAGAAGTTTTAAGCTTTGAAAGACTCTGGAGACTCACAAGCCATGTTTGCGAGTGTTTGTAATCTTCAAATAAATACCAGATCAGTGAAGTAAACCCCAAGTAATCCCAAGGAGAGCGTGCTTTCAGTTCTGAACAGGCATTTGCTTACCCCCGCCTGTATGGAAGGGAAAAACCTGCTTCTTGGATAAAGTAGTCTTTGGCGGGATTTGGCCAGATGGAGCTTATTCCTGTGTCTACAGAAGAAGTAATGTCTTTTAGGTTTCATGATGCTTTCTGTATTCTCTCCTATTTTCAACAAAATCTATGAATTTCCTGCTTTTTGTGTTGCAAGATGTTTCTAAAGGCAGACTGGTTCTCTTTCCAGCTGAGCCTGCAGGCAAGGCAGACTTGAGCAATATGCTCTAAGGAGAAGTGTGAATTTTCTCATATGTTTCAGTGAGCATTAATGGGAAGACTAATTAGGACAACTTGAAGCCAGAATTACTGTTTCTCTTTGAGACAAATTATTGGAGACATCCATCAGCTGTACTTGGATATAAGTAGCATTCCAAGTTCAAATATGCTTGAAGAGTTTAGAATTGGAAGTGAGGAAAAGAAGTTTAAATCTTAACTCAAAATTAATTAATTTTTAATTTAATTAAATTAGAAGAAGGAAAAATAAAAATATACCACATATTAATAAGTCTATAATCTAATAAGTGAAGGAGATAATGTATTTCTAATTATTATTGGTTTTAATTTTAGATTGAATACCATGTATGGGTAACATTAAGTCAGTATCTTAGATGGAAAATGCAAATTAAATACTATCATATATTTTTACTATTTTAGGTTTTACAGATACATGTATATAGGATTTCTTTTACCTTTCTCTTGCAGATGTAAGATTTCTACTCCTAGAAATCTGCATTGCCTAATACATAGGTCAGTCCTTTTTGAATCCTAATACACTCTTATTTTCTTCGGATATAAAAACGCCTGGGACTGCTGCCTTTGCTGGACTGACTTTGTGCTGTGTCAGATTCAGCTTGTAGGTAAGGATCAGTACAAAGGTTAGTTTTCTTGAATGTTACAAAGCTAGCCAGCCTCAAGCTAAGGAGTTATCTGCACAAGAGAAGATGCATTTCTTTCTTCTGTGCGTTTCCATCCCTACTTTCCCTGAGAGTCTCTTCCTGCTCGTCTGCTGCATGTTCTCCAAAAGCAGGACTCCAACCTGCACTTTCCATCTCGTGTTATATATCTTTGAGACTCTGACTCCATCAGGTCATCTACCTCTCTTGCTTTCTAGTCATTGCTTTGACATCCTCAGACAGGTGGCTGTATATTTATTTCCATTGCAGGGCAGGATTGGAAGCAGCTCCTGCTACACAGCATAGCCACATGTACCCAGTTTGTAGTGGCTTTTGATGCAGGTGTCTGATGTGCCATGAGAAAAGACAGGAGGCAAAGCTGAAAGAAGCTGATACTGTACCTGGCACAGGCAAAAAGGTTACATGTTGTGGGCATATCACAATTTGGAAATGAGTAGTGTTGCAATGTCACCATCTCCAGCGTTGCAGTGTCTCTGGGCACTGATGTGTTTGGTAAGAACTGTGATTCTTTCTTGTGCTTGAAATGGGTTGTGTGGCCTTCTGTCTTCCTCTTTAACATGTCCCACCTCTTGAGCAATATCAAGACAGAACAGCCAATAAAAATGTTTCTTTCTGCTGTATAGGATTTTTAAGGAAGAAGTGCAGGGAGGAAGGAGAATCTTTCATCTTGCATGCAAAAAATATTACCCCCACATAAATAAAGTATTCTACTTTCCATTCAACTTTATCATAGAATCAGAGAATATCCTAATTTGGAAGGGACCTACAAGGATCATCGAAGTCTCACTCCTGGCCCTGCACAGGACAGCCCCTGTGTGTGTTCTCTGGCCACATCAGCACCCTTTGCATAGCTTTTAAACTGTTGGTCCACTTCAACCAGCTCTGACAGTTTTGCCAAGCCTTACAGAGAGCAGTGTTCTATAACTACTGTGAAAGTAGGTGGCTGCGTAGAGACAAGAAACTGTGAGGCATGAGCTTATGCACTGGAAAGGGAGGGTACATGGTAGGGCAGGGACTCATTGGGAGGCAGGAAGGCTTCAGCAAGATTTCCTGCCTTTCTAGGAGTCCTGGCATTAACTATGTAATAGATAGGGAATTGTTTATTCTTTGGTGGGCCATAGTGCATTTTTCTCATGAAGAATGTTACTGTAGGACTGTATTATTTTGTGTCGGGCTTCAAGTGCAAGAAGTGAGGAAGTCTGATCCTAAATAGGGATGAATGTTCAAGTTCCAGGTAGGGATATTTTTACTTGGTTACATGGAAAAAGAAGTGCTACCTTTTTTGAAAGTTGTTGCACCATTGGAAGCTCTCTTTCTTTTCCTGTCTGTGGTGTGGTATATTGAGTCAAATACACGCTTTCAAAGTGTGCTTAATTAATAAATAATGTGCTCTGGATTTCACCAAATCACAGTAACCTAGTGTCGCCATCAAACTGGTTATGCCAGTTGTAAAGCAAATTTTTTTTTTACTTTTAAATTATCCCAGTATGAATTCATGTAGCAGCTGACACATCTCAGAGAAAGAGGTTTTCTCTAGGTTAGGATATAAGAAATAAGAAGAATGTGTCTGTTTTGTTTTTTGCAAAAGGGACACCAAAAGAATCTTTTAGTTAGATCAATTTCATTCTGTCTGTCTGCCCTGAACCTGACTTGGTGGGAGCCGATTCTCTAAAGAGGGAATTAAATGTTTATTTCTGGATAGCCTGTGACATGCTGAGCACGTTGCTGGGTGTATGAGAGCTCTCAACCAGTTCCCAGGAACTTTTCCTTTACCTCTCTCATCTTTGCTCTGCTGTTTCCTCCTGAATATCACCTTTCTGATTTCTCTGTTCTTGATATTTTGACTTGGGAAAGATTTTATAAATTGACAGACACAGTTTCTCTGTGGTGTTAAATTTGGGTCTGTAAATACACAGCCTCACTCTTCCTGCCCCTACCCCTGGTGGCATGGGGGAGAGAATTGGAAGTGTAAAAGTTGAAAAACTCATGGGTTGAGATAAAAACAGTTTTATAATTAAGAAGAAGAAAAATCTTGTAAGAAAAGTAACAGAAATAAGAACCAATAACGGCTGCAAATGAAAACAGTTGGTCACCACCAGCTTCTGTTGCCTGAGCAGCAGCCCCAAACCAGCCTTCCCCCTAGTTTTATTGCTGATCATGTCATAGGGTACAGAATATCCACTTGGTCTGTTGGGGTTGGCTCTCCCAGCTGTGTCCCCTCCCAGCTCCTTGTGCACCACCAACCTCCTCATTGGTGGGGTGAGAAGAAAGGACTATGTGAAAGGACTGCTTAGCAGACACTAAAATATCCCTAAATCACCAACACAGTCTCCAGAACAAATCCAAAACATAGCTCCATACCAGGCACTGTGGAGGAAATTAGCTTTTTCCCAGCCAAACACAGCACAGGAAGCATACTTGGAAATTGGTGAGATCCAGAAGGGATGAATAACTCTGTCCAAGTGACCATTATTAAACTGGCTTGTCTACTGCACTACCATTTTACTAAATGCATGTATAGAGTTGTTTTGCCTTCAAAAAATAAGAAGATGGAAGAGGAACCAGTCCTGGGGCTCTTGAACATCTCTACTGTTTGTTGTATAAAAGCTCCTTAGTATTATATGGGACGGGGGAGAAATCCATCCTGCCACTTTAAAGCTGAGAATGGTTTCTTTGGCTCACAGGCTGAGAATCCTTTCTGAAGCTGCAGTTGCCAATGTTTACTGCACTTTTCTTTTTATAGTCATGACACCTGAGCAAAATAAACTTGAAAATCTCCCACTTCACTTAGTTTCCATTCTCATGGTTTAGAATTATCTGTTTTGTCAAGAAACCTCTTTCCTTCTGTTTTTGCATTTCACCTTGAATTTGACTTTTTGTCCTATCTGAACTAATGTTAATGAGCTCTGTGTCGCACTTATTTACGTGATAAATTTCTCTTCACAGATCATTCAACTTCAAGTGGTACATCATCGTTTAAGCCCAGCCGATCACTGGTTTCTATTCCTACTGCCCATGTGATGCTGTCTAGTGCCAGCTCTTCACTTTCCAAACACAGGGAAGCTTTCAAGTCTGATGGCTCAAAATGGAGTACAAACTTTGTACGGTCAGGAGGAGGCAGAAATCAGGGAGCTCTAGACAATTCTCTTGACATGAAAGATGCAAGACCTGTAAGAAAATGGTCCTCCTTGTCTAAACTCAGCTCACCAAATAATTTCAGCCAAGATGGAAGCAGTCATTCAGTGGAATACAGGGCTGGTACAGACAAAGCTGTGCCACCTCAATTAAGGACAAATGGGCCAAGTTGTTTGCATGACAGCATGGAGTTGCTAAAAATTGAAGACAAAGAAATGGGGAAAAAACGATCTTCTCTCCTGGACTGCAAATACAAATTTGAAACGTGCAGCAAAGACGACTTTGTTTCAGATTCCCCAAGCAGGAGACATGCCTTAGACTTGACCTACAGTGCCTTACCTGAAAGCAAACCTACGGCAGGCAGCTGTGAAGCTTTTGGCCAGAGATACGCGACACTGGGGCAGCAGGCTGTGAGCGGAGCTCCCATACAGCCGGCAGTGAGGACTCAGATGTGGCTCAAGGAGCAGCTACGAGCAAATCCCCTGGACTGCAGGCCTGCCGAGGAGCCCTATGGCGTGGCTGCATGGCACATGCAGCAGCTGGAAGATTTCAGAGTAGCAGGTGACCAGGCGGTGCAGGTAAGGCCAAAGCTTGGTGTTTGCTGCCATCATGTGGCATCCTGTGTTATACCTAAGGAATAGCAGGCAGTTTTCAATGAAATGGGAAAGGGAACAGGTCCTTCTAAAACTAGATGATTGTATTTTTAAGCTTTGATTGGAGCTGTTGGTGCTTGTTTCTCAGTATTAGTTATTTTTTGGGTTTTCTGTTATTTAGGCTATTTGCTTAGAGTTTACTTTGATTCATTGTGCCTGTCTGCATGGGACTTCATGTGAAGCTGGGCACAGGAAGAGGTTCATCAAGTAGCCTTTTTAGTTTGGAGTAACTGCTTGGTGGGGGAAATGTGAAGGTATTTTGATCTGAATGGGCTTATAAAGAGGCTGCATTAATGCATTCAGCAAAATAAGAATGACTTTTGTGTAGTGAAAGGGTGAATAAATATTCAATCTCCTTATGCCTAGCACTCAAAAACAGAATTCAGTTTATATCGAAATTCAGAATTCAGTAATATCAAACTGCTTATTTTCAAACTAATAAAAATCAAATAGCAGTAATCAACAAATCTGGTGTATTTAAATAGGATATGTGGTTGATGCATCATACTTGAAATATTTTCATGTTGAGACTATCAAGCATATAGTTTTAAGAGACAGGTAACCCTTTCCAACATGCCAATTCACAGTCTTTGTTTCCAGCTCTCCCCCTAATGGGGAAGTACAATTTGTGAAGGAAGACAGTATTTAAAATCTACATGTTCAGGTTTATCTGTGTATTAAGTTTGGCTTGGCTCGACAAAAAAATCCAAGTTCACAAAATATAAATTTCTCTGAAAGACATTTCACGGTTCGACTGATATTATCTCAGCAGAGATAATGTAGCTGCATGTTCAGGCTTCCTGTTTCCTTCAGTCTGAAGTACATGAAGTAATTTACAAAGAGTTGTGCCCAAGTTTTGTTGTTCCTTCTGTTGTATATTGATGGAAAGAATGACAAGTTTAGAGACTCTTAACATCCAGATTTGCTCTTAATGGTGATTTGGTTTTGGGTTTTGGTGATGTTTTGAGTTTTTGTTGTGTTGGGTTTTCATGTTGGGTTTTTTGTTGTTTTGTTTTGTTTTTTAACTTAAGAAAATTGAAGCCAATTAATATAGCCAAACTAATAGTAATTTCTGAGGGTTGGTCTAAACACCTGGCATTGTTACAGGTAGCTGCCCTTTACCTTTATTGCTGCAGAAGCCCTCATCTTTCTGTTAGCATTTTGAAGATTCTGATATTGATAAATGCCCCGGTAGGGAGCAGAGGCTGATGGAGTCCTTTCAGAACCAAAGTGACAGAGACTGGCTCACTGCTGAGGCTGGGTCCAGGGCACTGCCAGCTGGGCTCCAGGCAATTGGCAGCTGCTGGTGGCATTGAGGAGCACACGAGGAGTTTGGGAAGCAGCAGCAGGGAACTTGTGTAGCTGGCTGCAGCCACCAGTGGTGCTGTCTGTGAGATCTGTGATCAGGTTACTGTGCCTGGTGGTTCCCTTCTTGGATTTAAATACACAGAATGACATAATGCTAAGGGTTGGAAGGGACCTTAAAATCATCTAGTCCCAGCCCCCTCTGCCATGGGCAGGGACACCTGCCACTAGACCGGGTGGCTCAAAGCCTTACCCAGCCTGGCCTTGGGCATAGCCAGGGATGTGGCATCCACAACTTTCCTGAGTAACCTGTTTCTGTGTCTTACCACCCTCATAGTAAAGAATTTCTTCCTGAGAGTCAGCCTTAAACTTACTTCCCCTTTTTCATTTGTGCATATAACTCCATATCCTATCACTACAGTTCCTGTGAAGGAACTCCAGTAGGTCCCTTTCAGATACTGGATGGTTGCTATGAGGTTTCCATGCAACCTTGTCTTCTCCAGGCTAAACAGCCCCGTCTTCCTGTTTTCGTGGGGAAAGTGCTTCAGTCCTCTTACCAGCTTCGTGGCCTCCTTTGGACTTGCTCCAATAGTTTCACATTCTTCTTTATATTAGGGACACCAGAACTGTGCACAGTATTCCAGATGGGGGTCTCACAAGAGTAGAGTAAACTTTATTTACTTACTTACTTCATTTAGATACATGTCTGTTCATCATCTTATATGTGCCTGTACAGCACTTTGTCTGGGATGGGTGTTTTAGAAATTTATTTTTGTTTAGATCGAAACAACTCCCAGCTTTTGTCCTTCATGTCTCAGAAATGCTTTCTCCCTCTGTTTATGTTTCAATACAGTATGAAGGCAAAGTTTGAAACAGATGAAGCCCTGTATGTGTTATTATAGTTACTCAAAAACTTTCATCCATACAGGCATTTCTATGGAGCTGTGTTTGGAGGACAGAGCCAGCAGGGGGAACACAAGTATTATTTATCATTGACTTCAATTCAAAAACAGTGCTGCACCTTTCCAGGTTTTTGAGATTTGACATTTTGCCTAAAACTTGATTTTTAAATTTTTTTTTCTTTGCCTGTAACTTTTACATCTCTGTGGAGGAAATTCCTGATGGCCTTAGCAAGCACTTCCATTGGCATGATCTGGAGTCATATTGTTGGGCCTAGAAATGGCATCTGTTTTGTGTCCTCAAGTGAGATGTGGTTGTGAAATAGGACCTGAGAAGGTTAAAGCATGGGCAAGAGCAGTGAGCCTTTGGGATCTTGGAGGCATCCCCTGCTGTCCTGCCCTGCCCTCTCTGTCTTTCAGACAGAGGTCACACCTGTAAGGAGGAGAGATGCCAGAAGCAATGAAGAAACAAGAATGGTTCTTCCTGTCTTGGCATCTGTTTTTTAAAGAAAACTCAGCATCTTTCTGCTGCGGCCTTTTTTCAGAGATCACATGTACCTGGGAACTGGTATTTTATTTTTTCTGAGAAACCAAGGAAACTGCAATTTTTGGTGGAATATATATATCTAAGAGCTAGAGTAGAAGGTGTAAGAGGAAGCTGATTATTTATAAAAGGGGCAAAAGTCACAGCTCTGTATACATTTTCTGGTTTTCTTTTCCTTTTAGTGAGGATTACTTTTGCTTTTTTGCTTTTAATACATGTATGTCCTGATGGAAATGTAGTGGATTTTTCTAGGACTTAAAAAATTAGTTTATCGTTATTTTGCTTTAAAACTACTATTGCCATGAACAGAGAACTTAACAAACTGTTTTCAACTGTTAATTTAGAGCAGCTTTGTGCATCTTTAAGATAGCTGCAATCTGTACCCTCCCCTTCTACCAGCCTATCACTAATGAAGTAAGAATAGACAGCAACAATTTTCTGAGTTGATTTTGAGGACTGATGGTTCAGGAGCAGCTATTGGACTTAATAATAAACACTACAAATAAGTTTTTATCTCCTCACAGACTAATATAGACAGTTGACCATAAAAAACTCTACTTCAGAGTTAATTTTTGTAAAATCAGACAAGCTTTCTATTTGTTTACCCTGAAGACTAAAGGAAAGTATAAAGTAACACCCCTCAAAAGCTGTCCCAAGGTTAATTACTTTCAAGCTTAAGATTCTCTGCTTCCTTAGTAGTCTGAAGTTGACTGAACTCAGTGATTTTTCTCATACTTTGCTCCCCAAATTTTAACACCTGTCATGTGGCTTTTCCATTCCAATTGTAAACCAGGGGTTGTAAAATAAAATTTCCTGTGTGTTGTAAGGGAAATACAGAGTGTTGGGTAGAAGACCTGCAAGTACATCGTGATTGTCCTTCAGGACGTGGTCAGGTTTGCAACTGCAGAAAATGTGCTGTGGGACAACAGAAAGCCTCTTAGAGAAGGATGCCAAGGAGAATCTGTAACATCATGATTCTTGTGTAACATTATGGAATTGCATCTGAAAATTAATTTCATGAGCTAATGTGAGTTTTTGAATGCATGCTTTTTGAAAATAAAATTCTCCTATGCATTTCCTAGGAACAGATTTTAACAGTTCTTCAGTTTATGGAGTTCAGTTTATGCACTGAAGCAAAGAAATATTACTTTAATGAAAATAGTTTCCATTCAAAATTTATATTTCACCATACACTTAATTGTTTATGTTAATGTGTGTATTTGTAAATTGTATATGTTAATGTGTGTATTAAAGTAGAGGAAAAAAATGCTTATAACACACAACAGCATTTCCCATTTACTGAACTTGGAGGCCATAAAATCTAAATTAAAAGGCTTTGTGTTTTCAAGCAATGACATTTCTTAAAGTCTGATCTTATTATATCCTATTATCTAAATGCATGCAGGTACATGCTGCATGCTATTCCAAAAATTAGATTTAAAATGAAATCATGCCTTTAAAATTGTTGGAGATCATGTAATAAGAAGGAAAGCTTCAGAAAATTGCATATCTACATATTAACTTTGTACAGCGTTGTAAGTATCACAGTATGAGTCTCTTTATTCCAGTGTACAGGACATCTGTATGATTTCTTCATGTTGTGCTAAATTGTGTCAGAATATTGCAGAGATAATAGGTGGAAATTACTTAAGTGCATCTTTTCCCTTTAATGTGCCAGGTGTAGTGTTTTTTTTTTAATGAGGAAAACACTGGATTGATCATACCATGTATATAAAAGTTGCTGGAAATTAAGTTTTAATGCAATGAGAAGTTCAGAATTATTAGAACAATTTTCGTTGCAAAGCAGGAAAGGAAGTAAACTGCATGCCTGTCTAAACATTGGTAAACAATGCTGTAAAACTTTAATTGAAAGAAAAGTCAAAACATTCATCAGATAACATTGTTGCCACATAAAACTATATTCTTAAATGTCAACTCAATCTAGGGTTTTTTGCAGTCCTGTCAGATCAAAAAAATTAAAATTATTATTATCAACATTTTTCCTATATCACATTTTGATGAAACCATACTTTTAAGGAATATAAAAATTTTTTAACATGAGGGATTATCACTTTTAGCTAACAGAATGAATTCCTTTACTGTGAGCCATAACTAAGCTTTTATGATCTTTTCCTTTTGCTGTGAAGTTGGTAGCCCAGCAAATGGGATTCCATTCATTATAAGGTGCTTGTAGGTTCAGTCTGGAGTAAGTGCTAGCAGATGATCAGAAACCAAACTTGGACTGTGCTTGATTGCAAAAAGAGCCTTGGCATTGGTTAGCTGATAACTCTGCCAGCTTTATATGTCATCTTGGGAAAATGCATGTTTCAGTTTCAGCAGTGTGTTTCAGCGTTCATTGAGGATTCTGTCACGTTCATTGCTGGCAGAGAGGAGGCTACAGGGATTGTATCTGGGGATTGTTTCTCCATGCTCCAGTGGCAAAGTTTCTCACAGATTTCCTTGGTATGTAATTTTTGATCTGGAAATACATGCTAGTTGGTGGCAGTAGGCTCATCTTCCTCAATTTATTAAAAAGGAATATGTGATTTTATTGTTTTGTCAGGGCCAACTGGTATCACAGTGGTTTCCCTAAGATAGGGAAACTTCTGAATATACAGAATGGCATATAGATAATATGCTTTGGGTAATCCCAAGTAGTATGTCAGTGGGTAATCATTTTGTTGGGAAAACTGTTCTGCTTTGGGCTAGAGTGGGTTTCCTGTTTGTTTCTGTGGTTTTGATGTGCTTTGAGCCATCTATGTCAAGCATCAGCAGTAATTCTCCTAACTAATACACACCTATGTAACTATTACCACATTTATCTCTGGTATATAAATTTACAGATTTTTTTAATAGCAGAATATTTCAAGTTTATAAAAATAAATGATGAAGTACTTATGGTGATGTAGCTATGCAAAGTTTTCTGCTTTAAATGCAAACAGATTGGAATTCATACTACTATAACTATCAACTTCAAAAAAATATGGGTATCTAGTTTGCAGAAGCCACTTCAAATGTTTATTGTACCTATTTCAAAGCAGGTGAGAAAAAAGTTTTCAAGACTACCTGTGCTTCTCTAGGCCATTGTGCTGGTTTGGCTGGGGTAGAGGAAATTTCCTTCATAACAGCTGGTTGGGAACTACACATTGGACTTGAACCAAACTGTAGTCCCATGCTAACTACTCTACCATGAAGAAAATTAACTTTATTCCAGACAAAAACAGCACACTAATGCTCTGTAGGCTTTAGAGCAGGTAGCACAGAGTGGAATGTAGATACCTATTTAATGGTAGGACGTCTTAAGCTTTCGGGTTTGCTGGGCATACTGCCTCTTCCTGTGAAAAGTCTATTTATAGATCCAGTTTAGAAGAGTCTCCTGCAGATAACTGAATAACAGTAGTGATCATGTGGAAGTTCTGGGTGTGGACATGAATAGATCAGCTCTATAATAATATATAATCTCTGCGCTATCAGTGCTGAATCAGGAATGTGCTGTTGGCAATAGGAAGCTGTTGGCTGTGGCTTCCCCATCCATGAAACAGCATCTGCCTCTTTTGTACGTGTGTTAATATGCATACCTATGGCAATAAATCTACTGTACAATATATATTTGTTGGTACACACTGTTCCTGTGTTTCACCTGGGAAAGTGAGCTGCTAAGAGGAAGTTGTTTGGCTCCAGTGTAGTCTATGAAAATCTTCTTCTGGTCCCCTCCTTTCCCAGCACTTCTCGTGTTTTTAGCTCTACCTTCTGGAAAATCATTCCAACAGAAGTGTGCTCTTGTTGGTCACTCTCCTTCCCAGGAGCCTGAGGGAAAAGTACATCATTCTCTAAAGAGCCACAAAAGAAGATCCTGTAAGACACGTTTGCTGCATACCTAGAGGTGAGGACAGGCTATGGACTGATGATTGCACTGGCAAGTAACAAGTGGTCTGTCAAATACGGCTGGAGGGCTCCCACACTGCTCACTTGACCTGTGCATAAGTGGTAAATCCTCTTACTGAGGCTGTAATGCATCTTGGGTTTGTGCAGCTGCACCTACTGCTGGTGTATGGGCTGGTGCTAAGAGTTTCCTTGGCAGAGTTATGATAACCCTGGGCAGTGGCCCTCTGTTTTTCAGTTGTTTTGACAGCTGCTTCTTTTGATATGCTGGATAACAGAAGGCTTCTGGCTTTTAAGGTGTTGCAGTGAACCACAGGTGGTCAAAAAACGTCTAAATAATAATTATGTTTTCATATTTGACCTTCACTTATCCCCATCTCTGCTACTGCAAGCTGCTTTTCGGAGATGTCTTTGCTTCCATTTACAGAATCTGTGCCTTTCTCTCCATGGGTAATTTGATGTGTGCTGTCATCTCAGAGCTGGCATTTTGGTTTGTCTTCCTGCTGTCATTTCCCATGAAGTATACGTTCCACAGAAATCCCATTTTAAAACTTTGATTTCTGCTGTCCCCTTTCTGCTGAAATTACGTTCCTTGAATGCTGCAAATAATTTGTAGATCTTTAAATAACAATCAGCTGTAGCAATGAGAAACTACAGTAGCTGCTGATGCATTCTTGGTTTCTTCAAGTAGTCAGTGAGGCTGTAGGTGCTTTTTTCACTCAGTGGCAGGTAGATGCTACCTGTGCACTTAGGTTTGCTTTCTGATAAATTTGGCATTGAACACGTTCTCTAACTGTTGAATATTTCAGCCTCTGCAGTCTTTCCATACTTATACTCAGGTAGTCTAAAGTGTCTACATTATCATTGAAAAATCCACAGGGTGAAATCTGAGAAAGAAGTAGAGCCCTGCAGAGGCTCACATCAGCTTCACAAGGATAAATGCTAGCACTAGAACCAAGACAATGAGCAGAAAGTTGAGTAGCAGGTTGAGACCTCTGTTGTTGGCAAGATCCATAATGTGCATCAGTCTGCCCTCTTGTGCCTGCAGCAGATTTAATTGTAGCTTAGGGTTGCTCCTTCAGTCCTAGGCCATGTAGGTTCACATGAATTTCTTTGTGTCCGCAGCTCTCTCCCTGGTATTTAGTTTCTGCCACTTAAGAAAAAAATGTATGCTTACAATACCTAGTTGTTTAGTTCCTTTCTGGAAAAGTATTCTGGATGCTCCTACAAGCCTTTTTTCTCAAATACCTTAAAAATAAAATGAGATAAAATGAAGGTTAATGATAAAACTTGCATTCCAGTATTGAAGAATTTCTGAAGAACTAATAATTGGAGGAAGGACTTGAATTTTCTTATGCAGTTTGGCACTTCATTGGCTTTTTTAATGTGTATGGTACTTTCCAGGCACACTGAATTATCAAGACTTAGTCTCTTTCAGCAACGGACTGTTGAAAATTTACTTCTAAAATACCTCTATAGGTGAAACACTGCTCCTCCCCTGCTTTATTATCTGGGCAAAAGGTCTATCTGTTAATAGAAGTATTTCCTACCCTTCTAGGGTTGGGCATCAGGCAGTGCAGTAATGTTTAGCCAGCAATGTGCCGTGTAAGGTCCACTGCAGTCTTGCAAATGCCTTATGAAGAATCTGGATTGAGCTGGCAGAGGATGTGTCCTTAGCCCTTTTAATAGCACATATGCAATTACTTATTTTAAGATAGCATTAATAACTTACCAATTGGGTTTTATTTATATAAATATATATACATAAATGAAAGGAACATATAAACCCATTCAGCCCTAACATTGCCAATAGTTGCCAAAACTTCTTTTTAATAATCAGCTACATTTTTAGGGAAGATCACAAGAGGGCAGTGTTTTATAGTCTACATTTCATACAAAGGTGTAACTTCTGGCATTATTTTGCATTAAAAAAAAAAAAAAAGCTTATAAAGCAATCAATCTGATATTACTACAGTGAATATAGGGTCTGTGTTAATTAAGCTAAAAGGATTACATTGGTTGTTAAATAAGACATCTCTGGATCTTGCAGGATTTCACAAAAATATTCCCAATTGTATTCTGCTAGGCACTATTCATGAATAGCTATACAAATACAGGTGTCTGGTCTGTAATCCATCGTGTATTGATATGCTTCCAGATATAAACAGGAACACTCTCTAAATGAATGTGTTTGATTACTCTGCTGTAATTTTGGCAGAGAGGATATAGCTAAAGTTGTATGTTTCATAGTAAAGTTTGTTTGTTAAAGTGTGTTTCAGCATACATTAAAAAATGTGTTCATTTTTTTATGATTATTCTGTGTGTATCCCAGAATGGATAAGGTTGGAAGGGGCTACCATCTTCCTGCTCAAGAAGGGTCATCCTAGAGTACATGGCAAGGATCGCATCTAGGTGGTATCTGAACATCTCCAGTGGGGAACACTCTCTGGGCAACCTGTTCCAGTGCATGGCCCCCTGCACAGTAATGAAATTCTTCCTCATGTTTAGACAGAACTTCCTGTGCATCAGCTTCTGCCCATTGCCTCTTGTCCTGCTGCTTGGCACCACCCCGCAGAGCCTCCATCATCTTGGCCCCCCCTTCAGATACTGATAGACACTGATAATGTCCCCTCTCTAAGTCACATCTTGAGGCTGAGCAGGCCCAGCTCCCTTGGACTTTCCTCTTAACAAATACTCTAGCGCCTAAATGATCTTTGTCATCCTCTGCTGGACCTGCTACAGGAGCTCCATGCCTCTCTTGTACTGAGGAGTCCAGAACTGCACACAGCTCTCCAGCCTTACTAGGGTGCAGTAGAGGGGCAGAATCATCTCCATTGACCTGCTGGGAATGCTCTTCCTAATGCATGCCAGGATACCACTGGCCTAGTTGTACTATTGGACGTTGGTATAGTTGTAGCAAAACTTACGTAAAAATTCTTTGTGCAGGGGATGGTAAACATTTTGTACATGTTGTGTGAATAATTTTGTTTAAAGCTGTTTTATTCTTGTCTGTCCATTGAGTGGTTCAGTTCTGCCAGGAAGGGAAGTTATTACTAAATTGATGTAGAACAGTTATTAAAGGAATGCAAGTATCTGCTGCCTTCAAAAACATCTTACTGACTAGTCTTGGTCAGAGCAAAGTTTCGATTTTTAAATGATTAATGTTTTCACATAGAGAATAATATCAGTTATTCAATTATTGAATCAATTATTATGTATTTTTCTGCTGAGGAGCTGGCTGAGGAAACACATTTTTAAAACCAGTATATTTTGATTCCTGATTCAGTTCCATCCCAGTATAAAATTGTCATGGAAGTTGGTAATTTTTTTTTTTGAGAAAGAGTAATACCAGATTGTTGCCTGTTTAGCTGTCTTTATTCACTATTAATGTGTAAGATGACCTTAGGAAAAAGATTTAGGCTTGAGTGGAGTAGAGCAGAGAACTGAAAACTTAATCCAAGCTACGTGCTGTACATGTTTGCAGTTTTTATTATGGCTCATGAAAGTGGTGAACTTTTTTATTACACTTGCAGAAAATTCATTAGGAATAGTTACAAGCACTAGCTCCTGAGTGGGAATCAGGTCCATGTAAGTGACCTGGACATTGCAAAAGAGTCAAGATTACTCTTAAAAACCAAAACAGAATAAATGGAGATTTAGAGAATTAGAAAGCTGTGTGATGACTAGCTTCTTTTCATATAGCTGTAATAATAAAATGGATGCTTCTTTCTAAATAGAATTGGATGTATTTTCTGCATTCATATTTTTCAGGCAGTCCTTTTATTAAATAAAAATACTGTAGCTATTACTTTTAAAGCTTATATAAGTCTACAAAGAAGCTTGTATTATGTACAAAAGGTGGGCTTTTTAAATATCTGGGTTCAGTTGACAGTTGGTGATATAGAGGATAGTAACTGGTTTTGTGATCAACAGAAGCCTAAGGTATAAATGAACAATACAGTATATGCAATATACCTGTATTGCTGTAAAATACAGTAGCACTTCCAGTTTATTGGTAACTTGGGTTTTGTTCTTGTTTGGTTATTAAAATATGTTACGGGTTTTCAGGTACATAAGAGGAAGTTGGAGGGTTTGTTTTTAATGTGCTACATTTTTTAGCAATGCTTTGCTCTGACTTTATATTATTGGCTTGTGAAACCTGTAACCCAAACATCCTCAGAATGTAGTGCTCATGCTTTACTCTTAACACTTTTTTCTTCAGCAGCTGTTCAGAACTGTGAAACTGTTGTCTATTTCCAGTTGAAGTCTCTTAAAACACATACAAAGCAAACTAAAGCTAGAAACTCTATCCATCACAAAAGTACAAATTTAAAAAGAGAAGAAAAGTAAGAAGAATTAAAAAGGGAAATATGCTTGCTAGAATCTCTTGTGTTTGTGAGAGTGGTCAGAATGCATGAAATGGAAATTGGGATTTACACTGACAGTTCAAATCAGTAATGCTAATATACGAACTTGAAAGTGTGTGGGTGTATTGCCAAATCTCACCAGTGTTTGCCCTAATTCTCATACAAGTAGCTGTCTTAATTTCCCCTACTGGGTAGCCTTAATTTAGAGTCTGGTCTCAACATACCTACTCACAAGATAGGAAATTCTCTTCTGGATCTGCTTGCATTCCATTGAATACAGAGTTTTCTCAAAGATTTCTTCCCTTCCTGCTCAGCTGTTCATTGTAAACTTCTACACATGAAATATTAAGTCTTAAAGGCAGAATACAGGATAAACTTGTTTAGATTTTCTGTATTCATCAGTAAGAATGTTTACATAGAATGGAACAGAAGAATGTCTCTTTTAAAAATGGATGTCTGTCTGACCTCTGTTGATTCTTGAACTTTATTTATATTTGAAAAATGTATCATTTTTCTAGGAATTTTGCTTAATAACAGCAACATCTAATAGGGTTAGTAATGTTGGAAGTCTTCTACTCAGTCTTGTTACCATTTCTGGAGTAGAAGTGTCATCTTTTATGTGTATGGTTTATATGTTGAAAAGATATTTCTGCAGTGCTTTCCCCTCCTGTGCATAATTGTTTACAGTGAACTTTTTTATCTGTCATTTATTTTAGGAAAGTACTTGCATGTTCTCTAACAGGAATTTGCAGCTGAAGATGGGGGTGTTAATTATATTTGTATGGATGCACTTCAGTCACAACAGTAGTGGTGACCTAGACTTTTCTCTTTGCCACATCAGGTGTAAACCACCTCATATGATATTGGCAAGTTCCAAGTTTTTTGTGGTTTTAAACTAAGGAAATAATGACATAAATTAAAACAGGCCTTGATTAAGTTGTCTAAAGGAAAATATCAAGAACTCTGAAAATCCAAGTTGTACCAGTTGCCATGTCAGTCAAATGACTATGGAAAACAAAATTTTTTTTATATCAGTTATGATAGTGTCAATTTTTTAATGCAAAACATAATGGAAAATATTTCCAGATGTCACATATATAAGATTCCTTAAACAGGGAGAAAAACATATTAAATAGTTTTTCCTTTCTGAGTTAGAAGAGATTTTTGCTTCATTCTCATACTCCTTTGAAAAACACTAAAGCAATTTGAATGCCTTCAGTTGATTATGCAGAGATGCAGCACCTTGAATTAAGCAGAGCAGAAATTTTCCCAGGATGTGTTGAGGGCTGCGTACCTGTAACCTCTTCTTTGGGCAGGCATGTCCCAAATTTGGAATCCTTCCAAGGGCTTAAAGATTTTCAGAGAAACCTAAAAACACTTAGGCCCCCAAAAAGTGATGGTGGTGTTTGTCTGACTAAAACATTGAATTTACCAGCTGCTGGCTGTTACTGGTCAGAACAGATAATCCGATTTACTGATACTTTACCCCATGTAGTAAAGACATCTCTTTATTGAATCTGACAAATTGAGTCATGCATGGCTTTGTAACTACAGGCTCTAAACACTGTTCTGCACAGAAAATGTGGTTTTAATACATGTAGCAGGCAGTGAGATAACAGAGCACTGGTTGGCACACCCTCTAGTCCAAGTGCTACTAGACTCGGTCACATGAGGATCCTTGCACTGGGAATTGCACGTGTACGTCTCTTCCCCCTGGGGTGACTTTCCTAGAGGACAGGGCAGAGAAGTGCTGGAACTTCAGAGAAGCATCACAATGATACAGATCAGCAAGAGGCAAATTAAAATCAGGCAGAAATTCACAAAGAGCTCTTGGAGCCTTTGGCGTGCTTGTGGGTTGACCTCAATAGTTGAGGCTCTCCTCAGAGCAGAGCGGGTCATGTGTTGGACCTTCTCCATGGCAACAAGAAAGTGGAGGGCACAAATCAGAGGTTTTAGGAGTGCAGGAAAGAAGAGCAGTGGTCAGGAAGAGTGCAAAGTGCCTAATATCTTCTCTTTGGTTTAGACAGCCTTTGCAGAGCTGGAAAGCAGGAAAGCAGAGAATTAGAAGTGCAGAAGTGTTTTTATGAGTGCAAATGGAGATTGTTTTAAACTTCTAAAAAGTCTGAAATAAACAGGTTGCTTTTACAGTGTTTTCAAGTTAAAATATGATTTTAAAATGTTGGGGGTTTAAGTTTAGATTTGTGCTGTATTATGCTTTGCCTCATGAAGGCTACTGAGTACCTTCTTCTTAGCAGTGTTGAGTAACTGTACTATGGAAATTGTGGATATCTGGGTTTTGCCCAGATTATTGCTTTAGATCCTAAGCTCTCTATCTCACATAGTCTCTGAAAAGGCTGTGGCTGATTGCCTTTCCACACACACCCTCTGCTTTATTTGTTCAAGCACATATGAAGGCTTGATGATAAGAGTAGGGTCACAGACCTTTCAGCCAGGAGATCTGGATAGTCCTGCTGGCTGGTACTGACAGGGCAGATAATCTGATTTACCAGTACCTTTTTCTGGAAGGGAGGAAGATAAATCTTGTTGAAGTATTTCCATTCCAAGAAAAAGTTCTTTATGCTGGGCAGTTAAAACCTAATGCATCACTGCTGTAGGGAATTTTAGTAGCGTAGCTCTCAACAGAGAGGACAGAGTAAGGGCTAAATCTTTTTTAAGCATGTAGGACAATGTGTTACAAACTTGGGTGCAAAGGCAGAGGACTGCTGTGAGGAACAATACAAAGCACTTATACACCTTTGTCTTTTAAGTGACTGTTACATTTAAAGTGTATTTTCCTCCTTTTTAGGAGATGGAAGGACAGGGTATCAGTTGTTTTAAAACTACAAACAAGTAGTTTCAACGTAAAACCCTTCTGTACAAACCTTCTGTGGCAAGAAGCTGGCTTTGATATATTCATTTTACTCATTGTGGGTTGGATTCTGAATATAGGTGCTGTCACAATGTGAAAACTTGGTTTTTAAAATAATTATGATATATGCATCCATCAAACTTTTCCTAGAGGTGCACTTACCCCTAAGCATTTTATGAATTTATATTGTGTTCATATATTTCACTGAAGGCCTCTCCTTGTCACCACTTCATTTTTTTTTCTTGAAAATAAGTGAAATTATATATGCCACATAAAGGGAAGCAATTGCTTAGATGTCTGCTGCCCAAATTACACTATGATGCTGACTGAATCAGAGATACTTTGTTGCCCATTAATTTGTCTTTATATGTGGCTGAAATAGAAAAACCTTAAAAGGAAATGAAAGTGTCTTTCAGGCTCTTCCTTTTTAATCCCTCCATGCTGGGCTGTAGAGTCAAATGGTACTGTTTGAACAGAATGCATGTGTTTTCAGTGGTAGTGTTGGTATTTAAGAGAGACTTTCAAAAGCAATCAGATTGCACATGGTTATTTTAATACCTTTAGAGGATTCCATGTGATGGCATCTCCTTCTCAAACTGAACTTCAGATTTTGTTATGATTTTTTAAGCTGTAGTTGATCTTAACTTTATTGCAAAAAAAAACATACACCAGAACATACTCTTGTAGTGACTACAATTTTTCATCTTTGTTTGACTTTTTGCTGTACCTGTTTTCATCTATTTTAGCAATTAAAATGCTTGCCAAGTATATTCTGCTTAGCTCTTTGCTAGTCACGGTCTGTCCCAAGTGCAGTAAAAGCAAGACATGCACAGGAATTCTAAAGTCTCTTGGCTGAATGCACATTCATTCTCCCAGCCCAGTACAGGCTGGAGTGCATTAGGCTGTTTATCTTCTTGCAGACAAGTCCCAGTAGATGAACTACAAATGGATTTACATGGATAGAGAGGAGTTTGTGTAGCCAGCTTCTGTGACAGACACTGCCCAGAGAACAGCATTTCCTGTGGGTGACTTCATCATGGCATTTTATGTCATTTTTTTCAGTGTCATGTGTGTGCAACTATTGGTCTTTGGGCTGTGTGTAACTGGCTGCAGCAACATTTATCTTTCATTATTGTTTTGCTTTTTTTTTTTTTTTTTTTCCCTTGGGGCCCACAGGAGGATTGGAATAGCATCAATGTGTACCTGTGTCCATGCAGAATAAATGTGCATGCCTTTTCATATGCACTGCATTAGGTGTAACCGCAGTCGTGCTGGCACCTGCGCTGCTGTGTTGCTGCATCTGTTGCATGACTCAAAGGGCAAGGCCCTGGGGCTCAGAAGTGCTTCTATAAAAAGCAGTATTATCTGGTTGGGCATCTCAGATGCAAGGCCAGAATAGATATTTGGACATACATGACCAGAAGGGGATACAAAAGGATCTTAAAAAATGGAAGGTAGCATAAGTTAAAATCTCTATGCCTCATACAGCTAGAAGACGTAGAGAAGGGATGAGGAGAGGGCAAAATAGATTGAGTTTCTTGATTTAATAGTTTATGTGGTTTTGGAAGTTTCTGAAATATCTATGTGTTGTTTAACCTCCTACGCCTATCTGTGGGGTCAGTTTTCTGTGTCTGCATTTCAACAAGTTTGCCTTTACAAGTGCTCGAATTAAACTAATAAACACATACCTTGCTTGTTAATCCTCCATGGCGCTGTCGCCCACCTAAAGTGTGCAGAAAGAGAAACAGATTCAGTAACACTGAATACAGGCTGCATACAGGTGGCTATCAAGGTCAAAATGGACAGCTTGGAAAATAATTGCACAGAAACAAAGACTGACTATTGTCACAAACAGTAGCTGCTCTCTGATGTTCAGTCCGCGGTGTTTTAGGCCAATATAAAGGATTGTGCGTGCACACACCACTTCTTGAAACAAAAGGGCAGCAAAAGGGCAAATTATATTTGATACTTTTTTGAAGTCACAGAGTGTGACTCTTGTGACAAGACTGAGCATCACAGAAGAGGAACAGTTGTCTGCACTGTTGTGTAGTTTTGGTTTATCAGTGCTGTTAATGGATGTGCAAGGCTTGTCTTAGGCACAGAGTGAATCTTCAGGAAGAGGTCTGATGGCTGACCCTGCACGTTACTATGTAGGGAGTCCCCTATACCCCATACCTTAGAATGAGTCACTGATCTCAATTATTGTTTCCCACTTCACTAACATGTGACTGTTACCCTGATTTGTATTAGGTTATTTTTATCTTTGTTCCTGGTTGCCCTTCACAATGAGAGGGGGTATGTGACCAAAGTGAAAAGTGTGGGCTACGCTTATTCCTGGTGCAACTGCATTGACTCCTTTGAAGTCACACAGGATAAATTTGGCTCCCTTGGAAATGCCACAGCCTGTTTCCTGTCATATGTTCACTAAATGCAGCAGTGATATCAGTGGAATAGAAGAGGTTTGACTTACTTGAATTCTTGCAGTTCCACATGACCAAGTGAAGCCCTGAGGGGCTGTTAATTACGTTGCATAAGTCTATTACATAGATTTTTTTACCATGAGATGTCCCAGACCCAGTAATTTACTTCTATCCATTGAAAAGAAAAAAAGTCTTACTAACCATAAACATAGTGGTGTTTTAAGTTATTAAAGTTATGTTGATTGAAGATTTAGGCACTGACTTGTGGCATATAATGTAATTTTTTAGTCATATGGAGAAAACATTTCTTTGGGATGGGGAAAGAAGGAAGAATTCAGCTCGTAGTTTGAGACGTAACAGGAAAAACAAACTAATTTTCTTTTTCTCTTTACCTTTTGTCTGTTTTGCACTGAAGTGTCATGTGTGTTTCAAAGAGCATGGGGAAAGACTCACATTTCAGATTATTTCTTTTTCCCCCCTTACAAATTCATTATTTCTCCAATCTTTTTTCTCAGTAGCTTTGATATTCTTAGTGTTCTAAGACACAAGACCAACAATAAGAGCATCCTCTACTTGTATTTCAAGTCCACATGAATGTGACCAGTGTAGTGACAAGAAATTACACTGATGAATAGTTGAACACACCAGTCATTTTGGGGTTTGATATTTATCCACATATCTTGTGGATAGCTGGGACATACATGTGTCCTGGTCCGTTAAAATAGTCTGGGAGCTGGGGCTTTGGGCTGCTTTTAAAGTTGGTTAAATTTCCTGCAACTGCTGCAGGACCATGTGGTGGGATCTTGGGCAGGTTCTTCAGTCTCCACACTCATGGATTCCCCTCACCAAAAGAAGACATTAAATAACTGTATACCAATTCCAGTCTGTTGATGTGATCTGCCTTTTATGTAGTAAATTTCTTTCAGGAAAAGAAATCTCTGCTGCATTCTCTGTTGCATTCAGTGATTACCTAACAAGTTGATTCATGTTCAGCTTTTGCTATGGTGGTTGATAATGTCCCTTTAATAGGAAATGGTCTAAGTGCAATTTGAATTAAAGTAAAAATAGAAATACATCTAGCATGTATAAAAAGTTGAAGTGGAAAGGACTGTTCCAAGTTTTGTTTCTAACCTTCTAGCAGCTCAGGGAACAATGATATGGCATTGATTGAGAAGGATATAATAGATAAATTCGAGTTCTGAGAAGTCACTTGATGCCAGGAAGGTCCTGTTAAGCTTTTTTTCAATCTCCAGGAAGCAAAAGCAATCTTCAGTTCTAAAGTGTATTGTAGTTTTAGGGAACAGAACTTTACTTCCCTGTGGGATTTTTTATTTTTCCAGTTGGGGTACTTTTCTATTTCTAAATCAAATCAATCTTAAACCAAACAAAAAGTTGCTGTTGTAGTTCTGTACATGTATCCCATACATATTTGTTTGTTGATGCTCTGAAAAAGCAGTTAAAATCACCTTTACACTACCAGTGACAAACTGATTTCAGTGAGTTTTCTGTTGTACAATGGACGCACTATATTCCTAACTTTCCCAGAGGATGAGAAATAAGTGCAGCTTTTAAAAATAAGAATGTGGTAATACATAAATCTGAATGTCTCTTAAATAACAATTGCATCATCATCTTGACAAATGAGTAGGAAAAAAAAAAAAAAGAAAATTGCCTGCTGTAGATTAAATGCCTAATTTCACATTGATTTGTAACACTTTTCACCTGCCCTGTGTTGCACATGCCTCTGTCATGACTGTAGGTTGTTTCTCAGGATTTGGATGTCTGTGGCATAGGATGTTATAAGTCTAAAATTCTTAAATTTCATTTAACAGCTGAGCCACTCTCTCATGTACATTAAATTACTGAACTCTAACAGGATAAAATTGAGATGATGGGGCAGCTAACCTGCTGTAGCTATGGGATGCCTGGTAGCTTCCAGTGAAGAGCTGGCTACAGCAGTTAAGTGTCTGTGTGTATGTTCAATCTATGTGTGTATGCATAAAGCCTGTATTTTTAAAGGTGTGCATATGCAATATTTGGTAGAAGAGAAAGATTATCTGGGTGGTAGAATAAACCATAACTCCTCTTTTCACTTGAAAATACATTTTATGTATAACTTCAGCGTTGAAAAAAAATCTGTCTCAAAATCTTCTTGCTCTTTGTAGGCACTGGGAGGTCTGGAGTGCTGCTTCTGCCTACTGAAAACAGCTTCTAGAGAACTCTGTAACAGATTGCTTGCCTTAGGAGTATCAGCATGTCCAGACATTTCTCTCACTTGAATATTCAAAACTGGCATAAGGCTGCTGAGCACAAAACCAAGCACCTGGATGTATTTTTGCCTGATGCCTACCAGTCACTAACAGAAAGAGGAATTAGGTGTATAGGTTCACTAACAGGGAAAACACCTCACAAAATTAAAAGTCTATATTAGGTTTCTCTCTTCTATAACCAGAACCATTTGTAGACATAAGCAGTAAGGTGTGAATTGATGAAAGGGAGGGGGGGGCATGATTGTAAGGAGCATAAGTATCTTAGAGACATGTATATTCATGAATCGTATTTCTTTTTAAAATATTTGTATTGTAAATATTGAATGTTCTCTATGTGATATGTTTCTCTGAGATGCATCTTTTTTTTTAGTGATTTTAAAGCTGGGATTATATTTAATTGTACAACATGTCTGTGCTTCCCTTAGAAATAAATGGGTTATTTTCTGCATTTGGAATTCTGTTCATGATGTTACAAATCCTAGCTGAATTATTTCTCTGTTATTAGAAGCAATCTAGGAGAAGTGTGTTAGTTACAATGAACAACAGGAAAAAACTTTTAATGGATGTCAGAGCAAAAACACTACATGGATTCTGTAGCTTGAACTGTACTTACAATAACATGATATAATTTCAATTCTAGTACTGCTGTAAATCACTTAAAGTTTTTAATTAAGGGTAATTTTTCATCATACAGCAAAAAAAAAAAGTTTGCTCTCTCAATGTGTTAGATCAGAAAAATGTTTTACAGAGTTAATGATGAAAGAGCTTCTTTACTCTCACTGGTTTGTGAATAGACAGCCATGGAAAAAGAAATGCCTCTATGAAACTTCAAGAGAATTATTCTCTTTGTAGATTTTCGATTTAAAACCCAAAACTAAACAGGCAAAAGAAAAAACAAGTAAAAGGTATTAAATTTAAAAGGAAGACAAAGGTGTGAGAAACATGATGAAACCTTCTCACCTTCTTGTGCAATACCACTTTGTATAAATCATCTACCCAAGGACAGCTGGTGTCCTATGAACATATAGGAAATTATGTTGCCTTTACTGTTGCTGAAAGACTCCCTGCACAGCAGCATATTTTGACTCAGAGCTATAATGCCTGTATTTCCTTATTTTTGATAAACAGTTAAAACCAGCTGTTAATTTGAGTAGAGGAGTTTTTGGTAGGAAAGTACAGCTACAGCGTGCCTTACTGCAAGACCTAAAAGATTACACAGAAGAAAATTTCCTTACCTCTGGTTGTGACTTAGTGAAGTGCAGAGCAGCTTGCTCCAGGCTGTGGGATGTGCCTGTAGATCTCTGGCAATTTTTCCGAGTCTGTGACCAAGTTGTGGAAACAATTGAAGTAGGCTGAGGGGAAAAAATAACAAAAGTTTCAGAGGCAGGACTCTCAGCGTCACTCAGCAGCTCACAAGTTGATTGGTCCCATTTGCCTTCTGACACAGACAGTGGCTCCTCTAAACTTGTTCCCAGCAGCCAGGCATGAAACATGGGCAGCACCTTTCCTTTTGTGAAAAGAACTGTGTGCCAGGGAGACCACCTGCTCAATCACAGGATGAGGGAATCTGGGAAGCTGCATGCTTCAGTGGGGTAGCAAAGGGAGCTGCTCCCTGGCACCCTACCTTTTTTTAAACAGGAGCTTAAATGGGAACTTACTCAAGGAGCTGCTTCGGATGTGTTACTTTTGCTACAGCAATGTTTCTTCTTCATTCTTTCTTTAAAAACCTAAATAGCGAGGGCTGACACATTTCTTGTGTGTTTTTGACTTGGAATGATTTTCTTTTGTCCAAGGTATTTTTTAAACTACACTTTCAATATATATAGTTTTGATAATTCTGTTACATAGCTGGTATTCAGTTTATAGTGTATGATGGATGCTTCCCAATATCATCTGTCTTCTCACAGTGCTTAAACTGAAATAACTTTTCCGTATTTCAAGTCTCTTCCAACCTTTAATGGGTTGGTTAGAGGATTTTTTTTTCCAAAATCTGGCATAGATAAATTCATTGCTGAAATATATCATTACTATATATTTTGAAGTATTTATCTTTCCTTTAAAACACACTTCAACATATTTTTTTTTTTCTTCCCTCCCACTTTCTGTGGCTGGAAACCATTTAAGTGAATTTTTTGAGAACCCTTTCTCTTTGTTTGGATAGGAGTAGCAGCTCGATGCTATTTTATGTATACTTTCCTTTGTTGAGAAGTGGCAACATAGTGCATATACAGAGTAGGTTTTGTGCATTGGGGAAGTGAAAGGTTTACTGGAAGCAAAAAACCTAAGCTGTCAAGTGATAGCATCCAGCATCAGGCTTTCTGTGTGAATGCAACTGACAGCATGCACCTTTTCCAGGTTTGCAAATTGCAGGCAATAACTCTGAACACTTACAGGTTCAGTTTTGACAATAATGTTTAGCATAAGTGAGTCAGGGTGGGTTTTTTTGGTTTAGTTTGGGCTTTTTTTTTCCCTGAAAGTCCTTCTACAGTATGTCATTCAAACCAGGGACAGAAGGGCTTTGGGGGTAGTATACAACTGCGTTTCAAATTGAGCTCTGTTTTTATTTTTGTAAATATGGTTTAGCTCTTCTGCAAATTGGTTATATCACAGTTGACGTTAGCAACTTGGTTTTAGTATAATAAATCTGCCTGCTTTCAGTTGTCCTTTAGTATCAAATCCAGGAAGTCTGGGGTCACGTATTTCAATTGAAAATTAATTGACTATCTTCACAGTGAGGAGTGGTGGTTCTTTACTCTGGTGCAAAGTGTTTCATAATTTACTTGTAATGTCATTATTAACATTATAAATCTCTCACAGTCAAGCAAACTGTATTTGGCTTTTTTATGAGGGAAGCTTCATGTTTTTGTTGTATGCTGTCATCCAAGAAAAGTGCTAGCATTGGATTGTTTGCTTTTTTATGAAACTTGTCCTATTGAAATTCACCCTCTGTATTTTTGTTATGAAGTCCAACACCCAGCACTGCAGCAGCTGCAATGCTATTCCTCCCTTTTACCAAATCGATGTAAAATTGTCATGTTATTTAGTTACACTAGCCCAAATTCTTGGCTTTTTTTTGTTAATGATTTGGAACTTTTTAGAAATGGGACACCTTAAGAGAACTTGGTTTTGTTTGTGAGCTGCTGACACAGTCATAGCTTGGTCTCCATTTTAGAGAGTGATACTTAAATTTACAAATAAAGGGGCTGAAAAAATACAAGGATTTAATCAGAAACATAATACACATCTTCTCTAAGTGTCAACTCTGATAAGAATTTTAAGATGGAAAATGTATTTGCCAAATAACAAGATGTACAAGTTCAGACCACATGAGTGTTTTAGATCTTGTATTGATGTTGTTTCTCTAAAAACAAGCTTGTTTAGGAACTCTCTCTTGAGAACATTTTTCTAGTTCAGGTTAATTATCTTTCTCTCATGTAACTCATGGAAGTTTTGGTGGGGTTCTGAGGCAGATGCCAAAGTACTGCTTATGGGACATGTCAAGTTTGACAAGTACAGACACAATATTTGACAAGTACAGGCACATCATTGTACTGTTTTCATTCACTCCTGGGTGAACAGGTCCAGATACCTGTGGATATCAGAAAGGAAAAGCTTTCAAAAAGCAATCCGTGTTGGAGGTTTTGGTCTGCCGCATTTTGTTCTGGGGAACAAAAATGTGCAGCTGTTGCCTGCTTGACCTTAAATGGAGATAATCTGGGCTTTCTCCAGGGGGATTAGGAATCTACCACTAGGACATGTTTTTTCTCAGAAATTATTTAGAGGTCTGGTTGATGTTTGGAATAATGTCTAAAAAGGGACGTATTGTACTTCAGCATACCGGCTCCTTTATTTAAATAATAGTCTTAAGACATCTATTCACATTGGTAATAATTTCCTGCATTATTTTTGCCTTTCTTGTGCTAGTTTTCAAAATTCCAGCTATAGACACTGGCCACCTGTATAATTTGTGAAGAGTTTGAGGTGTCACTATCTGGTCCACTGATAATCTTGACTCTGTATAGAAATGGACTGTGAACCAAGTCTAATTATTTGTAATGTACAGTTAAAGAAAATCAGCAGTAAGTCTGAGTACTCCAGTTAGTGAGTTGTTTCATGATGCTGCTGCAGTTTTCTCTCACACTGCAAAAATGCCTCTGTGATCTCACATATCAGAAGTCCTTGTGTTGGCATGTTTGCTTTAACAGTAACGAAAAACACACAGAAGGGAGAAGTGAATGCTCCCACAAATATGCATTAATTTGTGTGTATGTGGGACAGAGTAGCAGAGTTTGGTATTGAAGCTGAACTCTTAAATGACATCGTTCCTTTTTGTAACCAGTAGTTTTCTGGCCTGATTCTGTGATGGAATGCTTGTAGCCATCCAGGTATTAGCAGATGTGGCTTACAGAACCCTTTTTACTGTTCTCTAAGAGACACAGCTAATGTATCCTTCAGTTACATTTGTGCTGCAAGCCTAATACACCCTGAAGGGAAATGTGAGTTTTTCTTCCTTCAAAAATGCAGAAAAATCAGTATTTTCAGTACTGATGTGAATAGCATTCCAGAATCACACCAGATAAGGCAACACCTTAATCAGTTGAGAGATAATAGCTTTTAAAATGCATTTAAGGTTTTATACTTGAATTTGATAGACTTATGACCTGTTTGCTTATATGTTTTACCTGATATCTTCTTTAATGGTTATCTGACTTCAGTGAATCTCACTCACATCTGTAATCTCAATATCTTCTCTGGATTTATGTGGAGGAAGTTGCCTTTCTGAAGCTGCAGATGTCCTTGCTTTCGTATAGTGAGACTTACAGTCTTTGTTAGTGTTATAAGAAACAGCTCTGCTGAGAAATCTAGGCTTTGCTTTATATTATTCTCCTCTGAGACAAGATGTATTTACTTTTTCTAACCATTGGACAGACATTAAATTAGTTTGATCTTCACATTTTTTTCTTCTTTACAAACAAGATGAAATTACTTTTTGAGGCAGCAGCTTGTAAAGCATACCATTGCAAAGTGATTAAGAAAAAAATACAAAATAAATTAACAGAAAACATGGTCTTCTTGGGAACTGGGAATGCTCGGGTAGTACTAGTCATCTGATTTGTTACTGACCAAAGACATTTTTTGAAAGGTCATCTTGAGTGTTTTCATTTCAGTTGCTGTTACTGGCAGGAGCATTAAACCATTAAAGTAGATCGCAGGGTGCAGAAGTATGTCACGCCTGTTTATTGTCTTTGGTGCTTTGACCCAGTGATAGGAGAGAAGGGAAACAAGAAGTTTTGCCTGGCTCTTGCTCTGAAAATTGGCTGTATCCTTCCTCTTCCCAAACCCCTCTAGGAAGCACTTATTTCACATGGAGACAGTAGAATTAGCACAGACTTGACCCATGTAGGTGGTTTATTTTTTAGCAAAATATTGACAACACAGAAAGCTGTGTTCTTGTAAATACCTGGTGGCTTTTACAGCAATGAAGTTTACCTTTTTACTAGGTTAATGAAGGTCAAATTTGCTAGTAGTAGTTATCTTCAGTGATGTCAAGTGTCTTCAAAATAGCAACATGAGGATAGGAAATTCAATGATCTTCATTACAGTGAAGGTTCTTTATTTCTATGAAATACATGGGAATGTTGTATTTAGTGCTTACTGGTGTCCTCAATTGGTTAAGCCAAACAATGTGCTTTAGGTGGTGTGCCGAGGTCCTTATACCTAAGAAACTGTGTTGAGTGTCTTTCAGATAAACTGTTCTGGGAAGCCCAGAGATTAGTTGTGTTATTTGACATGTTGTGAGTGATAGATGAACAGCGGGACAAAGGCACATGAAGGGGAGATAAAGTTGGAAGACCGTGTTTCAGTTGCCAAGTGGTGGTGCTGGATTATCTCCACTTGAAAGTGTAAATGCAGAATTGAGGAAAAATGATTGGGCTTTAGCTTTTGCTGCAACCTATCTTCAGCTGAAAGTTGTCCTAACAGAAATGCATAAGTATTGCCCAAATGAAGAATGTTTTGGCATCATTTAGGATGCTGAAAGATTCTCTTGTGCAGATTATAGTAGTGATCACCCTCAGGTAATATGGAGGGGCAGCAGTGGCCTCAACATCTTGCCTCACGGGGATCTTCATGCAGATTCACATGGAGATGGCATAAATGAGGCTTTTAAAGAGTTTTCAGGCTAATTTTCACATGGCACTACTTTGAGAAGTGGGAGCCAGAAATACCTTTCTTTCTCTTGTTTTGTCTTACAAAATGGTGTTATGTCTTCACTTCTTCTGTGCATTGCTCTGAAGTTTGGGATTTTTTTTCTTCCCCATCCCTCTATGAAATGACTATAAATGAGAATAATTCCCATGGTGAGTGTCAGTTGTCTATTGCTTTGTATCATTGTTTCATGCAATTCATAGCTAAAACACTAAGGTTTTTTTTTTACTTCATCAGAAATCACTGAAGTTTATTTAAGTAGCAGAGTATCTGTTCCCTCTTTGGAAGTGAGTGATTCAGAATGACTTTTGCAGGAAAAATGCATTCAGCAAAAATGCGACCCAGACAGTTAGGATTCTGAATTTCATTTGAAAATGAAATTCACCTGAAAATTTGAGGTACAAAACTTTGTATTTTTCTTTATTCTCTTGCAGAATGTGCCAAATAAAAACATGACTCTATTCCTTGATTCAGACCATCTCTGTGTAGCAAGAAGAGATTTCCTGGTCCTGCAGATATTTTCTGACTATGTATTCTGTTTCAGGCATCTGCTTTCTCATGGAAGTCCTGTTGTCAGTCACTGGAGCATGGAAGCTTTGTCAAGCGTAGTCTCATAGATTGTTTTGTCAGTAGCTTCCTGACAACTGAGGTGATGTGGAGAGCTTTTTTCCTGCTTGCATGACTCCGTTCTTATAGAAGAAACTATTTGTTTTCCTCTTCTTGTGGGCTTTATTGAAAATGAATTGGTTGTATAGTTTTGAAATACAGTCCTCTGTATCAATTGGTTATGTGAATACTTGATATATCATTATTATTGCTGTCTCTGTGAATTAGAAAATGAAAACAAAGGTAGTTTGTTCTGAAACATGAATTTTCCCACCTTCTAAATGAGCCTCTTTCAATCAACACATATTTATTTTTCTTTAGGCAGAGAGAGTGCCTGTTTGTGTCTGTTAAAACTAGTATTTTGCTTACAAAATGGTTTCCACACTAGAGAATCTTCTGTGTTTTGGTGCTCTTTGGAGAGACAAATTGTCTTTGTTCTTGTCTCAGTTTCCTCTATGTAGAGTGAGAATAGTTAAGCTGTTTCTTTGTAAGAAACTTGGAGTCCTACAAGTGACAAGTACTAATTGCTGGTGATGAAAGTGATACTTATTTTTTAGTCTGAACTTCTACCCTTTCTGCCTATATAAAGAAGGTGCTAGGGCTCCCCCTGAGTTTATCTTGTAAGGAAGGAAAACACCTTCACACACTGACACGGATGTTTGGATGCACCCTTACATCATACTGCTGCTTTTGCTAGAGACAAGTGTGTTTCAAGTACCCCTCATAAACTCAAGTGGAAAAGGTTCAATCTGGATTGAAGCCAAACAGTTCAAATATCCGTCACTTACTCCACACACAAGTTATGTGACTACCTTCCATGGTTGTGTGGCTGCTGCTTTCACACACAGTCCAGTGTTAAATTAACAACATTTCTTCTGTTTATCAGTGATGCAGAAATTTCAGGCTAGGATTTTCAGGTCTGACTTCTGAGATTCCAGGATCTGATTTGACAGATGTGCAGAGCCTCTGCAAATGCATCTGAAATGCAGAGTCATGCAAGTACACGGTGTCTCCTTGCGAGTTAAAAAAAAAAAAAAAACAAATACTTTTTTTTATTTTTCAAAATTCTGGGGTAAGTGACTGAAATGTCTACATGATGATGTATCATATATGTGATGCTATATAGGGATGGTGGTAGGATCCCTGCTTGAAGCAATTTAATCTTCACAGTAGGTCAGTGTGCTGTTCTGCTAGGTTTGCTGGCAGAAACATCCAGTTCTTTCTGGGAAGAATTGCTGTTGAGACAGAGTTGAGACAGAAAACGTGAGTGTGCCTCTAAGTTTCCCATCCATGGCAGTTTTTCAAGGTAGTCACCAATAAATGTAAATGAATACTGTACTCATATTGTACAGCACTCTGATGGTGACAGATCTTTATTAACTCTGCAGGAGATTGTTTTAGTAGAGAACTCAGTTTGGTCTTCCAATCCCCACTAAGGAAACTTTACTAAACTCCCCACTTGCCACTGTTTATAGAGTATCCTTGTCATTTTTTTTTTCCTTGCCTTTTAAATCTGTGGTCATGGTAGTAAGAGCTGGAGAAGAACAAAGGTGTGTGTGAAGGGGTATCTTTGTTACTGCGAATAATTTTGGATTATCAGCCTGAAAGGAATTTATTATCTAATCAGTCCTTCCCCATCAGCCATAACATGTGCAGAAATTGTGTCTGCAAAACTTGAAGTGCACATGTTCCAGTAATTGCACTCCATTCTTTCTGCAAGTGCTCATAGAGATCAGTTTCTGGATTATTATTTTTAAATAAAATGTACTTTCTTGAGTTTGTGGGAGTACTTGGATTTGTTCTAATATAAATATTCTGAATGTTTCTGCTTTATTTTTGTGGGATTTTTTTTTGTTTCTTTTAAATTTCAGTTAATTGTGCCGTGTATTACACACATGGCTCATGTTTCTTGTAAAGTCATGAAACGCTAAAGCTAACGCAGGAAAGGAGAGGCTCAGTTTTCTGGTTTAGGGGCCAACACCCTTCACAGAATCTCGACAACTTCCGTTTGAAAAATCAAGACCCTTGATAAAGAAATTGCAGAGCATCACTTTTCCCCAAATGTATGCTCCTGCTTCTCATTAAATTCATAGTGTCTTCCCTCTCTTTTTTTTTTTTTTTTTTTCCTCTGATATTCACCCAGGTTGCACTCTCTTTTTGTTGCCTTCTTGTTACAGGAGGACTCCTGTTAGTTTCTGTGCAAGATTGATGGCCAGCTCTGCTCACACTTACAAAGTTTGTTAGGGTGGCAAAAAATAGATGTTTTTTTGATTGCTTTCTAGGTCGCTTTGTGCATCTGCCTTAGCCATGAACATAGTAAGGAATCAATGGGCAATCAAGGCTGGCATTTAGTAAACTGGTATTTGTAGGTATTAGCAATGTACATTTAACTTAAAGGTTTTTATAAATTATCAGAATTTGGTTGAGGATGTCTGACATATTTTGCATGTCCTTCTATTCATGATTGATTTTTGCCAACTATTCCATTTTTCTAAGCTACTTCTGTCTCATTTGTACAGTTCATAATTTTTGTAGTGAATAATGTACTGTATTTATGCAGCACATAGAACAATGGTCTTTTTGGATAACTAGTCACTCTGCTTTCCAGGACAGAATAAAAACCAAAAAGAAATAATGAATATAACAGTGAAACTTCAACTAAAAGCCTTTTTTTTTTTTTTTTTTAAAAGTTCTTGTGGAAGATCCCTTTCATCTCCAGATGTTTAAAATTGTTTTTATAGTAAAGAACATTTGAATTTCAATGCAGCGGGAAGATAAAATGAACACTTAATAAAACAAGTGCTTCTATACTTAGGAAAGACCCAGTTGTTATCAGTGGAAAATTCCAGGCACTGTTGCTTTTAACGTCATATTAAGTGGCACCTAGAAGTGTTTTGTGTTCATAACATTTGCCAGAATATAAATGGAAAGGATTTATGACAAAAATAATATTGGTGTTGCATGGAGTATGAAGGAATGTTATAAAAACACACGAAAGCAAGCGAAGTGTGGCTGTTCAGGGGAAGATAAGCAGAGGAGGGTGTATCATTATCCCATGTGCAGCTCCTAGAGGGCTGGTTTCACCCTTCAGGAACTTAGTAGCTATGAGGACAGATATGAGACAGGGTCAGGAAAGTCAGGGAGGACTGCTGAGTGGCTGCAGCCTCTTCTAGGAGATTGTCCTGCTCTCTGCCCTAACAATGAGCATCTCTAGGGATTGTGCAAACTCTTTTCAGAGTCAGTCTATCGACTTTGTCTTTGGAGGCTTTTGCACAGTACCGTCAGGGGTGCTAGAAGGTACAAAACCTTGCCAGTTAAGCAGTTGAGCAGAATTCCAGTTCCCTTCCTTTACAAATCCTCTGCTATATTTCTGCTTTATTCAGGACCCCCTGTTGAATGCAGATTCTGAACACAAAAGGATCTTACACATGCAGTCTCTGACTGTAGGCTAGGACTCTGCTGCTGGTCCTGTGTGTGCTGTCATAATTCATAGAGCCAACACAGGCAGGACTATTTTGAAAAATAATGAAGTGTAGGAGGCTTTTGGTTTTATTCTGTTATGCCATCTTCAAGTGCAAGTTTCTTTTCTTGAACTGCTTGCTTATCTAAACACCAGGTCTTGGCTAGTAACTTAACAATGTCATAGCAGCTGCATAATAGGGGTTTTTTCCTGAAGCCTTGAAAATACTCAGTCTGTACACTGATACTTTGGACGGGTTTGGCAGTGCCTGGAGTTTAGATAATTCGGCTTGTGGTCATGTTCATACTAATCCAGCACAAAGCCGTGCCACTGCAAAATGTGCTGTCTTGTACACTGCTTTCCCACTTAAGAGTGTGTGCCAGTGCTAGATCTCACATAGCCTTGTACAATGAATCTGATTAGGCTCTGGCTGAGATGTAAATAGCCTTCATGTGTGTGGGATGGGGGCAAGAGTGTGGGGCTGGGGCTGTCAGGAGGGAGCTGAAAGGTATGAATGTTTGAAGTGGTGAGAAGAGGCAGGAGAACAGGCCCCCTCTCTTTGATAGCAGTGTACATTTACACCACATTAAAGTGACCACACGGTTGCTATGAAAACCCTGTAACTACGCCATTAGTAAAAAAATTCTGCTTGTTTTTTTTTTTTTTTTTCCCCTCCATGGTGAATAGGTACCTTACCTTAGCCATTGTTTTCTCCCTTCTCTTGTTGTATCCCAGCAACCGTATACTTGCTATGCTTTGCTCTTAATTCATTTGTAAGCTGTTGTGCAAAGGGACCATGTCTTCCTCTCTTGTTGCGATTATCAGACCTGACCTTGATGAAGTTCAGAAGCCTCAGCTGCAATATAAACAATGTTGGGGAGGAAGTAAATATACAAATAACACTAATTTGCAGGACCATCAGATTCCTCCCAGGCTTATGAGAGTAAAATCTGTGAGGTCTGAATTGAGTGTGTTGCCCTGTGTGCAATGGGGACTTCATTTGTGAAGGAAGTTTTAACAAATGTGATAGTAAAAGTGTAATGACTAGAGGGAGCACTGCCTTTAGGAGGCATGTGAATGCTATTACTGTTTATTCTCCATTTTGAAAGCTTTGCGCTTTCTGAGATTTTATGATGATAGTGGTGATGTCTGTAAATAGCATTAGCATTCTTATATTTTATTGGAAAAGCTTTAAAAAGTCATACAACAGATGTAACATCCATCCAGTCAGTTTAGCTCTGGCTATGTATCTTTGAGGTGAGCTCTTTCAAAATGAATTTTGATTCTTGAATTTTCATCCATGAGGTTGGTGCCTAACTGTGATTATTCTGCTCTTGACATAGTGTAGTCGGTGTGTCATTAGTCACATGAATGCATAATTTAACCCTAACTCAGAGGAAGTCCTGATGTATCATCAAGTAAGGACTGGCTTGCCCTTTAATTCCTAAACTTCATCCAGTGCAGATTCTAAAATCTTATAATTTGAATCTTCTCTCAGTTGTTTGTGATATGCTTTTACTAGTTTTCTTCATCTCTTTAGTTGGTTTAGTGGTTTTTTGTTTGTTTGCTTTCTCCTCATAATTACTCCTTATCCCAGGTTGCCATATCTCAATTTTCATTCCATCAACCTTAGTTTATATGGACTCTCAGCCAAGGAAATAAGCTATTTACTGTCTGATTTCATGTCTCTCCAGCCTTTGTGATATTTAGCTCTTTATCATAAATTGCTCTTTCGAAGCTTTTTTAGCCGTGAAAGTTTCTCTTTGGACATGTTTTATTGTTCCAGTGACTTTCTGGTTCCTCACATTGTACTACCAGACATACTCTTGCAACTGGGTTTATACCAGAGCTGTTTAAAATCACTGCTTTGTCCTTTCCCTCACCCCCTTTTTCTGTGACCTGACATCCCATACACAGGCAATCCTGACTTGCATTAAGCTGATTTTCAGGCAGGTTGAATTGTCAGCTCCTGTCAAGTGTTAGTTGTGGTCTCTCTTACATTAACTACTCTGCAGTCTGCATGTCTATATAAAGTATGTGTTTGGAATATTTTTCCAAGCCTTATTGATTTTTGTTTTGCTGTTGGCAGTGCTAACCTCTCTACAATACACCTGTATTTCTGAGTACCTCACCATTTGATGGTGTTTCAGTTTTGATTTTGATGATGTTTTCCACATTAAAGAAATTCCCCAAAGAGCACCATATATACCATGGTTGAAATGAAAGTGCAAGAGCATGATTAGATGTTCTTTCCCCCATGACTGCTAGAAATTTGTGAAAGCATAGGCAAAATATGATACAGCCTAGGTGTTGCTGCCAAGAGTTGTAGTGATTATATCCTGCTGAGCAGAAACACTATTTTCCCTAAAAGGCAAAGATGAAGCTGAGCAGAGAAGTAGGTAGGTGGTGGTGAGATACAGATACCACAAATTAGGAATTCTTGTCTGTAGTCTTTTTTCTATCCTGCTCAGAATCTGTCACAGTGTGGAGGATTCAGCTTTGTAGCTGTTTCTAGTGCATTTCTGCAAGGCACAGCCTTTCTGTATAAATAATTCCCTAAAACGAGGGCCTATTCCATAGTTGCACCCTTCTATAGCTTTTTCTGCATGAGATCCACCATCCCTGTCATGTTTTACCTGCAAAAGGGTGAACGATCTTTTGAGATCATCTAAATTATGGGAGCTGTTCAGAGCTGCTCAGCCTGATGTTAGGAAGAAATCTGTGTGGGGAGGAAGGGATGGGTAAATAATTTTTCCTTACCCAGGGTGGGGAGCGGTTACAGAGCTCCCCAGTGACTGCTGCTCTGCCTGTGCAGATTTAAAACTTTTCCTGTCACAGGTGACCCATAGGCAGGAGGCATCTCTGTGGCAAGAGTGCATTTGGGCTTGCTGCTTACATCCACCTCTTCTTTCTCCCACATTATCCATCCAGTGATGTCCCTGAGACACAGCCTGAGGGGTCACCCATACTTGTTTCTTCAACTGTCAGTCAAAAAGGAATCCTTAGCTCCTGCTAACATTGATTATGTGGATTCTTTGCCTTGGATTAGCTGTGGCAGCAAGGAATTCTCTTTCTATTGAGTTACACCTGTTAAATGCAGCAAGAGAAAAATAATCCCTATGCACAAGAGTTTATGATAGCGTAAGGCAATGTAAGCAGTTGTCCAGAAGGGATCACACACTCGCCTGGCATAATTCTTGGTGCTCTGCTAATTGTTAGTAATGGACTGTGAACATTTACAGTTGTAGTATGGAGAGCACTAAATTATTTAAGCTGCAGTTTTCATGGGAAAAAAAAAAAAAACACCTTTCAAATACATTGTTTTGTTTGGTTTGGTTTGTGGTTTTTTGAGATTAAGTATTATATTGACATTTTTGGACTTCACCTTTGCCTTGTTATGTAGGAAATGACATCATTTTACATGATACAGCATGTTGCACATGGAATGCTGGGCTACTCTGTGTGCTGAGACACTCAGTCTGCTTCAGGCAGAAACTACGGGCATGTTTAACACAATTAAAAACCCAGCCATATTTGACCTAAGTTATCTAAATATTGTTACACTCTGTCCATAGAAAAATTGTTTTTCCACTGATAATAAGCATGAAATCAGTCAGCAATGTCTGTACCAGCAGTAAGTATTTGCATCTAGGTTAGTACAGCGAAGATTTTTTTTTTTTTTTTGTCCCCCAGCAGCTGAGTTTGCCTCAGTAGTGGCTTGAAGGTTTGCTGAGCCTTTATCACAAAACAAGCTAGTGAGGACCTTTGGATGTCACTGTGCACATGTTCTCAGGACAAGGCTGATACTCTCAGAAGAGGAACCAGGTGACAGAAATAGTTGTATTTTGTAGGACAGATAGAAAAGAATGCTGTGTCTTTCCAGATGATATTTTGTTTTGTAGTTGTGGACGATTCAAGTTAAGGGCTTGGAGTTGTGGATGGCTTTCTAAATATGACTCCTGGAAGTGTATCTGGTCTCACTATTTGGTTTGATAGCCTTAGGAGACAAGATACTCAAATGTAAGCGGACTGCCTGTGTGTTACCATACAATTCAAAGCAGCTAGAAAGCTGTTGTAGTAGTCAACACCATGTGCTCATAAATGAGTGAAGTGTCTTTGTTATTTTGGGAAGTGCTAAGAGGTATTTTTAGTATATTCTTTTTCTTTTTTTTTAATTGAATGAAACATGTTATCATAATCAAACATTTTTGTTTCTGTTTTCATTTTTTCAGAGTGAAAAATTGAAGCACAAAATTATAATACAAAATAATATTTTATTTGTTGTTACATACAGCATTTATATACTCCATAGAATTGGGTAAATTCCAAAGTTAAAGCATCTCTGTGAGTCATCTGTGGAGGCTTTACTGATTTACTGAAAACCCCAAACTAACACATTATTGTTTACATATAATTCACAAAATATTACTCTGTTCTTGATTTTGCAGAACACTTCGCATTGCTTTTCAGCAGCTAGAATATTTAATTGACTTGTATAATAACTGTACCACATTTGAATGTTTTTTTCCAACTTCAATGCAAATTATTGTTTGCAGAGGTGCTAGATTGAAGTAGGGGGTTTGCATTGAAGAATTCTCCTAGAGAAACCACCAGTGACTTCCAGAATGTCTTCAATTAAGATAGTTCATTAGATAGATAGAACATTAATAATGTTCATATTTAAATTGTTGTCTTTAATCTCTTCATTTTTATAGCTCAGTCTTAAAGACAAAATTCATCATGCTCAATAAATTGGCTGTATAAAGCCATGTATTTCTTATTCATCCTGTCAAATGCTTGTGAGTTTTCTTTTGAGTAAAGAAAGAAAATCTGGCTCTGAAGAGTAAAGATCTGATCCCAGCCACAATGACTGTTTCTTCTTTTTTGACTATAGTGTAAAGGTGTTGAGGTGGATGTAGGAAAGTATTCATCAGCACTGTAGTGGGAAAAACAAAGGAAATAAAATTCATAGCATGAAGTCCAGTGATCGTTCCTGATGTTGTCACTTTGTACTGCATGACATGGCATGGGTGACTAAGAGAGACTTTCACTGGAACAGGTTTGTGCTGATGCCTCTCAATTCAGCCAGTCATATGTATAACTAATACAGAACAGTATGTGACAATCCCAAGGTATTCTGTAAGCACCAAAGATGATTTGAAGTAATGTGGTTTGGATGGAGGAACCCAGGCAAAATAAACTAGATTCCTTAAGCCTTAAAGACTCTACATATGTGTTACTTACAGAAAGAACCATGACTAGGTATCTTTCCTGAGTTTTATTAGATCACTGCCCAAAACAAAAAAAAAAAAAAAAAAAAATTAAACAAAGAACCAAACACCACCAAAACTGTTATCACCAGTTTAGATCTTGTTTTTAATTGGTGTGCAGTATTTAATGTGTGGAACTGTTGATGGTTTTTGTGGTTGGTTTTTCTTTGTTTAATAATTTGTAACTGATCTTACTATTGAAGCTATCCAGTTTGTTAAGCAAAAGAAATATTTCCTGAAGTAGATAAATTGGACCTGGGGGGATGGGAGGTGAGGTGGGGATGTAAGTCATGAAAGATTTTTAGAAATTTTAAGTCTTGTCATCTTATCTGATTTCTGGTTATAAATGAAAAAGGAATAAATGCACAGAAACAAATCAGTGGGCAAGCTTGAGGTTGAACTGAACTAGACTGGATGGGAAGAAATACTTTTTAAAGTTACAAAAGAGATTATAGTTATGAGGAATTGGCTCCTGACTTTAGTACCTCATGGTATTGGGGTTTAAGCAATGAATTCTTTCCATTCACTGCTAGAATTCACAGTGAAACTTCGACCAGAAGCACGGAGTGCATGGCAGTTGTTTGACGTACTTTAATTGTTGATCCTATGTCTTGGTCTTAATACAGTTTGTTGGAATTTCGGATGGAATTTAAAGCATTGTGGAGCTATAAAAGAAAAAATAACCTAATTTTTTTTTTCCTTTTTTTTTTTTTTTTTTTCTCAAAATGTTTTCACTTTTCTTCCTTTTGCTCTTTTTCAAAAACATAGATAGCATTGTCCAGGATGCCTCTCAGATAATAAAAAGAGTAATCTTTTTCAGTGATTCAAAAAACTGTTGAAAGATTAAATGATACTTAATGGAAGCTGATGCTGCGATCTCTCAGTTTGATCTCAGAAGCTCTAGTTTAAACCTTCCCTTATGTGAATTCCTGATGCAAATATTTGTAATAAATGCTTTCCTGATTAGACATCCCAATTAGTTTTTTACTTTTCTTCCAAACCATGATGTTGTTGGTTCATATTCAGCTCAGTTGTTGCCCTCAGTTTGTTGCAAGACATGAAGCCTGGCTTTTGTGAAAATAATAGAAAGCCTGAAACCTGTTACTTGTGGAAGTTTTATTCTCTTGCAGTTTAGCCAAAAATATATTCCCATATTCTGTATTTTAAACCAAAGGAAATTTCTCTGCCCACCAACATTCAAGGTGGAAGTTGAACGGTGCAGTGGCAACTGTTACCTGCTGTTACCAGTGGGTCTGAAATTACCAAGCCCTATTGCCTGAAGTGCTACAAGGATTGCAGCAGGATATGAACATTTTGTGGGCTTCCTCTTAATGATGTAGTTAACTCTAAATGAGCTTTTCATTCCAAACTTCTTTCAGAGCTATGAATTGTTCAGTAGAGAAATGATAAAATCAGTGACACTGGGCTGAAGTTTGTTTCCATAAACTTCAGTTGTTTTATACAAAGCAAATCTGAATTAAACTGAAAAACAGTCCTTAGGTTTCTGTAAGAGCAAACCAGTTTGTAAATGCTGTAATACGTAGGACACGATTTACTTTCGCTGTTTTGGGGGCTAATCCTACAATTATTTTATGCAGGTTTCACCTGGAACATCTCGTTCAAGTTACCCAGCTACCAGCTACCAGGACTCCAGCAATTGGGAATCTCTGATGAAAATTAAAGAAGGGCTGCTAAGACAGAAGGAGTTTGTGATTGATAGGTAAGTACCCAGCGCTGCATTCATTATATTAGATTAAGTAAAAGCTACAGTGTAAAAGCTGGCTTTCAGGAGAGCTGCTTACTCAGTAAAGTTGTTAGGTTTCAGTCCAGCCACTATTTATGCACAAATATGTAGGAGCTAATCCTTCTAAGAGAGAAGACTGGCAATTGGCCTGAAGTCTTGTGCAGAGTTGGAAATGTATTTAGGAGATTTAATGTCTCTGGAGTGGAAAAGGAACAGTGAGCCCAACAGCCACTTCTGTTTTCAGGTTCCCCTCTCAGCTTCTTACCAGGCTGCAGGTTTGTGCAGGACATCTTTCTGCTTGTAAGGTCTTGGAAGTGAATTGCAAGATGAGAATTGATCAGCTGCATTGGACTGATTTTCTTTTCCATCACAACTACAGAAATTCAATATATTTGAAGTCATTTGATAAAGCTTTGAGAAACTGGCCTTCGTAGTAATATTCAGCAGTAAAGTCCTTTTCAAATCCTCATACAAATTGTTCAAATAAAAAAATATTAAATCTGGAATCTCTATGTCAATAAATACATAACTTCTTATTAAAATTGCTATCAATCTGAATGAGCCTTAATAGCAACTCACTGTTAAGTTTCTAGTACTGGGAGAATTATGCTTGTGCAAGATCTGTTCATTCCTCTGTTGCAACAGAAGGAGGAATTCCAGTGGTTGAAGGTGTTTCTGTTCCTTGGCACTCTGGCCAGTACCTGTGGCAGCATTTTGATGATGGCACTCGCCATCGAGTTCCCCAGTTTGATGTAGAATATTAGAATGTGTGTAGAATGTAGAATGTGTGTTTGTCTGCCGTTGCAGCAAAGATAGGACTCACCTGGAAACTGAGGCATGGGCTCACCATCCCACTCAGCCAGCTCTCCTGTGGAGGTGGTGATCTCCCAAAGGGGTAACAAGTTAAAATGGAAACATCTTTAGCTGTTGCTTGCCTCTCCTCTATCAGAGCCTTTTGATCAGCTGCTTAAAGGCCATCTAAATTACAGCGTTTTTTCAGGCTTGCTGTGTCAGTAGCAGTGCTGCAGTACCAAACCTGCAGCCCACCTCCTGGGGCCCAAGCTGTCAGCAGTGTTTGTGAGAACATTGCTCAATGATGGCTAGGGTGGTCTTCAGTGCCTCTGCTGGGCTTAGCATCCTGTGCACTCTACATGAGGGCTTGTTACACACTGGCAGCTAAAAATGCAGTTGGTGTTCCTCTTCTCAGCTGGAAATGTGTTTACAGTCAAGGGAGAGGTTTCTGAAGTTACTGTTTGTAACCTGGCTGCCTGCTGATGTTACCTGATGCTGTCCACGTGGAGGAAGAAAAGCTATTTCTTGATACCCAGTGACAGTGTGCTGGTTCTTTTTTTGGACCAGTAATTTCTTTTGTGTGACTTACTGATAATGAATACAGTTCTTTCAGGATTTCTCCAGAAGTCAGTTTAGATAATTTCTTTTCATGCAGCTGAAAAGGCAAAATACATTTTTTAAGCTATTGAAATGGAACAGACCACTTAGTGATGTTACATATTCAAGTAGATACTAGGTGTTACATGTTGTAATTTGTAATAATGCAGTGTAATAATACATCACAGAACAAGCTCTTCTTTGAATATTGAACTTCCATTTGAGCAAAATATTTGCCTGCAAAGGTATTTTAAAATGAAATAGAAACATTGATGGATTGGTATTTTTAAGATTAGTACAAATCAATGTTACATATTTACAAAGTTTTTGCAACAGAATGTTTAAATGTCTTTTTTTTTTTTTTTTTTTTTTTTTTTTTAAGGAGAGGTAATGCTTTCTGTGATAAATAAAAATACTTTTGGTTTCACTCATGAAGAAAATGGTACATAATGGTGCAAAAACCTTGAAATAGAACTCCATTAAAAAGCACTACACTAAAAGTGTTACATTTCTTATTAGATGGGGTGTTAATAAGGCTTAAGTGTGAAAACCACCTTTCTTCAAGGCACAAAGCAGCACTAAGTGAAAATGTGGTATTACCTGTATGTAACACATGGGAACTCAAGATATTCTTGCACTGAGCTTCAGAATGGTGTTTGGGAGTAAGCATAAGTATTCCAGCACTTGGTCTTCCTGAGCTTAATTTAAACTTCTTTTCAGAGTTTGAATTTCTTTGGGAATAGTGACCTAAAATTTAAAGCATAAAGTTTGCTAAAGTGTAGTTACTTCAACATGATGGTAGTTAAATTTTGCTTTGGGGAAATGGAGAAGAAAGTAATTTGTTGACTGAGGTTAGGTAGTAGGTGTTAGCTGAGAGGGCCCTTTGTAGATGTGATGTTCATGGAGTTTTTAAAGGTGTAGTCTCCTTTAAGCTGTATTCTTTACAATTTACAAACTGTTAGTTGAGGGGACAGACGCTTAGGAGAGATGGGTTAACCTCCTGCTGCCTGGTAGCCAGAGGAGCAGGACAGCAGCTGGCATGATGCTCCAGACCCAGCTGTTTGCTGCTGGCAAGTACAAGGAACAGCTGGATGAAAAGAGGCACACTGGGAACAAACACCTCCCTCGTGCCCTTGTCACCAGCCTCCCTTTCACCCACAGGGTCCTGAACCTTTTTTTTAAGGTTAAACACTCTTTCACTGGGAATTGTACTGGTGTCCTACTTATCAAGGAAGTGGAGAGATTAACATCACGTATCTTGCTCTGCATAGCAGTACTTAAATCTGTTGATAAGTAGGAAATGGATGCTCTGTACAGGGCAGTATCCTTAGGCTGTTTTAACTTTTTCTTGTTAAACAAGGGGGGAAGGGCAGAAGAAGGAAAGTGAAACGTCCTGGCCACTTCCCTTTTTTTCACACAAAGATAAAAAGGCAAAAAAAATTCAGCCCTTCCAGATTAGATTATTAAATTTCCTTGTTTTGCATTTGATATCTATCAGGTCGAAATAGTTGCAAGTAAGTTTCCAATAGTTACAAAAACAATTCAAGGAATAGTTACAAAAACAATTCAAGTGAATTATAATATTTGGATACTTTGGTGTGTCACTAGAAATTCAAGAATTTTTAAGTTTTTAAAATACCAAACTTGACTGTGAATAGAACAAGTACCTTGATTTTTAATCTGTATGCTATGTTGAACTGCTGATTTAGTAATAAATGAAATTGATGTATTTTGTGTAGTCTGTTCAGCATTTGTTTAAGTAGTACACGGCATAAATAAATGGGTTTAAAAGTGGTTTGCTTTTTGAAACTACTCTAGGAGACACTGCTAATTTAATAAGTAGAAACCTGAAATGTTTTTTAAGTCTACGCTTAAGAAAATGAGGGGAAGACTACTTTTAGAAAGTGAAAACATGATGCAAGAAGCATGCCTGCTCTGTGTGTGGCACTTCTTAAAGGTGTGTCTTGTGTTTTCTCCACATAAAAACTGTTGGTATAGGCCATGAATGAGGACTGAGGGATTTAGTCTGTAAGAGGAAGTCTGCTGCTTTAGCACTTATTACTATAATGTCTGTCACCTACTGTACAAAATAATTGGATTATATCATTGCCTTATTTCTCTGGCAGCTTAGTATGTAACACTGCATTATGTTTAGCACCAGAGGGAGCCAACAGTGTTTGTATGGGTTTAGAAAATTACAGCGTCACATTTTAATTCTTCATGTTTCTCCTCTGTTCAGTACACTAACACCACTGAAATTAGTGTTTTGTGCAATGCTGAATGTCATTTGAGGCTGACCTATCACTGTAGATCTCTCTAGGTGTGGACCTGGCAGAGTTTGTGCGGCAGGGCCTGCATGTGGTAGGTGTGTAAATAAATGCCAAATGTCTGGATATATGACACAAGCTGCTGAGAATAACACTGTGCATGCAATGTTCCTTTGTAGACAGCATAAGAGCATTTTGAACAGCTTTTTAAGGAAAGGTAGATTTGGAAGTACAATTTTAGTGAATAACTGTTGTCCCTCAGAGCATACAACATGTACATTCTTAAAACACTTGCTAAATCATTAACTTCTAAATCCATATCTCAGTTAGGATTAGATGTTTTTACTGAGATGAGAGAAGTAGATTTTTTTCACCTTGTATGAAATTGCCCTGACTTCAGTAGATGACACCAAACTGTATGTACTCTGATAGTGCTCATTTTAATGCTAGTATAAAGCTGTAGTTCTTTTAATTTCGATTGGCTTGTGAAAATCTGCAGCATCAGCATTGTGAAAATCTGCAAATTATCACTTGAGTGATAATTTGATGCCATTTTTCAGGAATCTGAAGCTTTATACTGCCCATGTGATGAGTGCATGTGGGTATAACAGGGAGTCCTGTGTGGGGAGTGGGGCTGCAAGGAACCTACTCAGAGTGCTTTGCTGTGTAAAATACACTTTGCTGCCAATAAAAGCGTGAAAAAGATGCCTTTTTCTTTTTCCAATATCATTGATCACCCAGGTAACTTGTGGATGAGACTTCTGCATGTCTTGAGCTGCTAAACGTTCAGGAAGGTTTTGTTACAGAGTAATTATTTTAGCTGTTTTAAAAGGTCACTTTGTCAGATGTGAATGGTATAACATTGATAAAATTCGTTTTCATCTAATAACCTAAATCTTGGTAATGATGAAAAGATGTAGGGCTAGAAAGGACCTATTTAACCTGACTGGCAGGCTCTGGGGAAGGTGAGCAGCAGTGCTGTCACTAGATGCTTACACTATTGGTATCTGCAATACTAGATGTTCTACAACCTGTCTGAGTTGAGCCGTTTGGTGATTGATTAGCTCAAATGTTAGAAAATATTTCCTAAAATATGACTTAGTCTTCCCTCCTAGGTAATGTTTTGAAGGCATCAAGTAGTTTTTGTTATTCTTTGAGACCTCTCCAGCTGATAAGCAGACCCTGGAGTGTCCAAACTGGCCATTGAGGCCTCCCTCAGGCTGAGGACTTGTCTCTCACTGGCTGTGGTTGTGTGGTGTTTGCTTTTTGTGGTACAACATTTGGGGAGTTTTGGTCAGCTGCAGTCCCAGATACTTCTCTGTGGAACTGGTGCTAAACCATTTTTATTTCATAGATTTAAATATTTTTAGGAAGTTCTAGTGTTTGGCAGAGAACTGCAGGGGAGGTGCAAAAGTTGCTCTGTGTTTGTCCTGTCAGGAGACTGCAGAAGTTGAAGAGCTCCCTGGGAGGGAGCATGCAGTCATCTCTTTGAAGTGACATTTGTGTCTGTGTCCCCCACATTCCTCCCCCCCCTTGGCTGAGTAGCCCAAGGCTTTTGAGAAAGTAGAGTTGCTGTCTCCTCTTGTCTGCCTTGCTTCAGCACTAGCTCACATCCTGTGGGTCAGGCAAACATTTCAAACTTTATGCAATTCAGAAAAGTCATTGAAAAATACCACGAGAAACCAATCCATCCAGATCAGAGATCATGTCTTGACCCCCAAAAGTAGTGTTCCTATCTTCCCTTCAAGGTAAGTTCTGCTGTGACTGGAAGAAAGGTTTGCTTAGAACAATTTCACCAAAAAAAGGAGTCTTTATTGCATAGGAGATTTGACATTTTTCCTCATGAGTTTTGCTGATGTTGGTGTTCTTTGGCAGTATCTTCCAAATTCCGGAAAACGTATTCACATTGTTTTTAGGACTTTGTGTACTAAGGATCTCTTTCCCTATCAGTACTCTGCACATTTGGACTTCTGGTCCCAAGAGATCATGCCTCTAAAACAAAGGGATATAAAATTTGTATCCAACTTCTTAAGCAACAAAACAAATCAGCATACCTCCAGCTGCAATATGGAATAAATTCTATCTGTAATACAGAGGGATACATGTTGTAGTTTACTTTGTATCCTGATTCTAAAGAAATCTGCTGGGACATTTTCACCCAAAGCAGCAAATCTTGTTAACTTGTGACTTTTGAAGGTAAGGTCAAATGTCATTTACTTTCTTAAGAAGTTACTAGTGTCCCCTTTGTGGTGGAGGAAGCTCTGTTCTAAAGTTCCTGAATTGTTTGAAGATGCTGATCTTACCTTGACTTGGAGTGTGAGACTTAGATTTATGCTAATTTAAAAATTAAAGTTAAGGAGGATGACTTAGCAGTTGGAGGGGGGGGGGAGTGCTTCTCTGGCAGATGGATGCAGGTTTCCAAAGGCTCTTTCATGTTAGAATAAGTTAGGGGTAAGATGGGCTTATGGAGAATGGGCGAGCTGGTCCCAGATTCCAGAAATATGGCTTATTTCCAGACAAATTCATGTGTGAGTGTCTGTATAAGCATGTGTCCACACTTGTCCTGTGTGAATGTGAGAAAATTATGTGAATGTCTGTTATGTCATATAAATATTTTTGAGACTTAAGGAGAAGCAGTTTGTATATTAAGCAGTTTATTAATGCTGGTCTCTGAAGACAGTCCAGGCTTGTGCACATTGAGCTAAGTGCTGTTCTCTGGTGTCCTACATCCTCTGTGCTGACTTGAGTTTTCAAAGGGGATTGTTTGAGCTAAAGGACAGAACTGCAATTGAATCAAAATAGAGACCTCCCCTCCTCTTCCCATTGTTACTTTATTTTTATGGCTCTAGCTTTCTTTTTGCTCATTTCAGTAGATTCAGTTAGGTTCAAGTAGCATCCAAAGTTTTCCTCTGAATTCTAAATGGCGTTGTAAGTAGAGTCACAGGATAGGGAGGATTACAAATGGAAGTAACTGTGGCAGGCAGAAAGATAGATAAGGAATACTACTCTTCTTAAATGCCAAGGAAATAGTTACACAGAATCAGCATCTTTGATAGCCTAATCTCTAGTGTTAGGATTTCATGTAGGGGTCATAGTTGGTAATATTGGGAAAGGCGAGAGAATGGTACAATCTGCCATTTCAGGTTTTTTACTTCTTCTTCCTAGCAAAATATCATTGTTCTGAAGTAGGGAAACATGGCTGAAGCCTTGAAATTTTGTTGACAAAATTAAAAACTGTTCAAGGTAATGGAAGAAAAGGGAGCAAAATACGTGTTTATAAGACCTGGAAGTAAACCAAAGTCATTACTTTGTGAAAATGATAGGGCTTTCCATAAATAATCTAGGTAGAATGTAAATAGCTAACACATGGGAACTAGGACATTAAAGCTGGTTCAGGAGACCAAAGAGCAGGACATAGCCACCATTTGAGTCTTGTATATTGGATAACCTGTTACTTCTGCTGATCTCCCTCAGAAAGAAAGTACCTGGGAGCAGCACAAGGAGGATTTGATCTCAGGTAAATTATGGCTGGAGGTTCAAAAAAGGGGGTGAAAAGGCATAGTGCAGTATAACAATGAATTCTTTTGTAAAAGAAGATGATGAAAATATAGCAAGCAGGTAGAAATCATTGCACCTGAAGAAAAAGACGTCTTCAGCGCAGAACTCTTCTGTGGGTAACTTCAACAGTCTTCTGTGTACCACGCAGTCTTTTCCTGCCTCAAGAGTGGCTTAGATTCTCTTTGAGTGACCACATCTAACAGTGGCTTAGATTCTCTTTTTGTCTGTTTGTTTCTGCACTTCCACCCCCAGTTTCTGGAAATTATATCACACCTTAAGGGACAGCTGAAGAGATTTGTGTCAGAAGTGTTTGGGAAAGCAATGTTATTAGTCTCATGTTTGTACTAATTGATTGGATGGAACATTTTTCAGTTTATGCATCTTTTAATGCCATTTCCTTCTGGAAGATCAGTTTAAATAAGGAAGAGTAAAATGTCCTTTCCAAAAGGATGGTTTTTATTCCTGCCTTTTCTGATTTCATTTTTTAACTTTTATTTATTTTCTTTTTAAACAAAATTCTCAGCTCTGAGTCCCTTGGGTTGGTTGATGACCTTGGATTAGGGAACTGCCTCCTCTTCTACTTCAGTATTAGTGTAAGGGGAAGGAATGTGTCAAGATATTTTAAGTAAAACAGTGTTTTTTACATTAGGACAAAGGGCCTGAATGAAACCTTATGAAAAGTGCCATGACACTCACACAGTACACCAGTAACTCTTCCTTTGCTGTCAACATAAAATTCTAACACTCACTTATGGGGGCAAAAAATAAGGATGTTGTGAAGGAAAGCAGTTTCCATGGTATGTAGGTACAGTACTTTCACTGAATCTGTGCATGTGAGGTGGGATCTGATTTCTGTGCACTGAAGTCTGAAGGCTGGATTCCTGTCAGATTCCCCCATGCCCTGAGCTTGGGCCACAGCCAGTGACCAGTTGTACTCAAATGGCTCTTGGAAACACTAAAGGTTGAGGAGCTTGGCAGAAACTTGGAGGCACCTAAATGCTAAAGGCTGATTGTATTTTGTTTTATTTTTTTAAAGTGCTGAGTTGATAGATTGGTAATAGGGAGGCTTCTGGGGACAGTGTTCCCACTGTAATAGGTAGTCTGTATTTTTGAGAGCAACTGAACTTTCTAAATTCCCTTTATATAAAGCTCAGAGTCTCTGGTTAGGCAGCAAAATGTTTGTTTCTGGTGCCATGAGGTTAATGTTATTTTCATAGAGGCAGTTATGTGAAGAAGTTGTAGAGTCTACACAGCCTTAAAGCATTTCTAGAGTGTATTTTGTTGGCAAGGTTATATAATGATGGAGAGCTTCATACTTTGCAGAGTGAGAAGAAGCAAGCTAGTTAAAATCTGTTCTGTCTCAACTCAGATTGACTTGTCTCACCTTTTTTCCAATAGGGATTTGGTAGGGGAGGGAAAGGATTTTGAAATGAAATATGCTAATACAGTTCAAACTACACTGGTAGTTCAAAAATATTTTAAAATACATTCTCCAGGCTGTAGTGTTCAGACTCTTGAAATCCTTCCTGGGAAGGAAGGCACTGCTAAATTACAATCAGCCAGAAACAGAAAATGGTATAGTGCTTTCAAGGGGTATGTGACAAGTGGATAAATAATTTTAAAACCATAAATAATTTTAAAACAATGAAATTTTAATAGATCTGTCTAAGAAGTAATAAGTACCCAGATGGAAAGGGGCCTGGGGGTGCTGGTGACAGCAGCTGAACATGAGCCAGCAGAGTGCCCTGGTGCCAAGAAGGCCAATGGCATCCTGGCCTGGATCAGGAATAGTGAGGCCAGCAGGAGCAGGGAGGTCATTCTGCCCCTGGACTGGGCACTGGTGAGGCCACACCTTGAGTGCTGTGTCCAGTTCTGGCCCCTCAGTTTGGGAAGGATGTGGAGACACTGGAGCGTGTCCAGAGGAGCAAACGAGGCTGGTGAGGAGCTGGGAACACAAACCCTGTGAGGAATGGCTGAGGGAGCTGGGGGTGTTTAACCTGGAGAAAAGGAGACTCAGGGGTGACCTTATCACTCTCCACAACTCCCTGAAGGGTGGCTGCAGTCAGGTGGGGGTTGGTCTCTTTCTCCAGGCAGCAACTGACAGAACCAGAGGGCATGGACTTAAACTGCACTAAGGGAAATATACCTTGGAAGAAGTTTTTCACAGAAAAATTAATTAAGTACTGGAATGTTTTGCCTGGGAAAGTTGTGGAGTCACCATCCCTGAATGTGTTTTAAAAAAGACTGGATGTGGCACTGGGTGTCATGGTCTAATTGAGGTGTTAGGGCAAGGGTTGGACTCGACAATCTTGGAGGTTTCTTCCAACCTAGTGATTCTATGATTCTGTGAAGGTGATAAAAAATGAAAATTTGCTTCAGTTCTTAGGTTTGGAAAAGTCATACTAAATAATTTTGTTCTCTGTGACCAGGCATGCACAGAAGTCATCAAGACTTCATATGTTCTCATGATTATACAAGCTTATAGACTTTTATAATGTCTCTTACAAGTTAAGAGCATATTCCTTTACGTAATCTTCCAAAATAAGTTGGAAGCATTTTGTTTGTAGTGCCATCTTACATGTGACAACCAGAATTGTACACAATCTTCCGATGTTACATATTCCTTTTGTATTTGTACAAGCTTGTTCAATCTAGTTAGCAGAGGCAACAGGGAAGCCTCAAAACAACCTGTACTGATACAAAATATTTTAAGATATAAAAGCATTTATTTGCTTTCTCTTTATTCATTCGTGTTGAATAAATTGTTCTAAGGTATCAGCAAATGGCAACTTACATATACTGCTTTTCCATTCATTGTGGTTCTTTATAGATATTAAAATAGGGAAACAGAAAAAAAAACATGTTCTCATCATGTCAGATGAGAAATGTGTAATTTCTACTATATTCAATATTTTAAAAATATTATTTTCCTCTTGTAAACCAAATATTAGGAGTACAGTTGGCTAATGACTAGCTAGAATATGAGTAGCTAAAATGGTCCCTTCAACCCTGCCAAAACTGGGATTTGGCATCCTATTAAAATTAGCAGTTGGCATCTTTTCAATTAATACGTATTTTGTGTTAGTTTATAGATCATATCATGTATATTTTGTGTACACATGCTAATGTTTCTAAGATGCTCTTCTTAAACAAGGATTTAAAAAAAAAAAAAAGCAACAGATTTTGATGTTTTTCTGTATACTTTGCAGGATTTGCTTATCCAGTGTGTGTGCAGGTGGTCTTTTCCCTTGAAATTGCTGTTTCTCTCCTCTTAAGTTTGGGTTTAGTCACCTGGGTTCAGCATTACTGTTTTCAGAAAAGCCAGTTATGCTCCATGCTTAGAGGTGAAACTCTGAGAAAAAAAAATCACGCTTGCATGCAAATTTAGCCTAGGATAAAAAGAAGGAAAAGTAAAAATTACCAGAGTGCACAGATTTGGTTTTAAGTTTATTGAGAAGGTCTCTGTGTTTCTGGTGGGTGCTGACAGCTCCGCTCTGGGGTCAGGTTTTGAGGTGCCTGCTGCTTCATGGAGAGTTATTGCACACCTTGTGGGGCTGTGACTTGGACTGGGGTAGAGACCTGGCAGGTGTTTGTCCTGCACTCCTGCCTAGTTCAAATGCAGTCACGATTTAAACAGTGACATGATTTGTGTTATAATTAAATAATGATACAATGCTGATTCTGTTTCTGCTGTACACTGGCCAAGCAGTTGGTGCATGGTACTTGTTTTAGTACACAGTGCAGTATTTTACCCTAGGGGAAGGTACATCTTATGTAAAGCACTTGATTGAGAAGGTCTTAAGCAAAGAAAAAAGCAAGACCTTGCAGGGAAGCTGGGTATATATTTTATATAATGGCCTTTCCTTCTTAAGTTCTTTCTGTTCCCATTGATTTGTTAATCTCTTCAACTTTTATCAGAAGTCAACCCTGGTAAAGAGAGGGGCCAAGCAGGAGAAGTCCAAGTAAAAGGAAGGTGCCATTTTGGTTTGGTTTTGTTCTGCTTTCTGTATACTTTTCCCTGCTTATACTTCCAACCCTAGCAGGAAATGGCAACAGAAGCCTCCCTCAACCCACACAAAATTGATAGAATTTTCAAGTTGTTGCACTCTGGTTTTCCTACAGTTGCAGTCTGGCTGCAGTGGGAAAAAGCCCACAGCTAGTGTAGATCCTGGTAGTTAAATACCATTGTTCATGTATTCTTCAGTATCAGTCTTAAGAGCTCTGTTTTTGTAATCTCTGTTCCATTCCTTTTTTTTTTTAATTTCCCTATTTAAATTTGTGTGTTACAGGCAAAATCAGCAAATTAACAATTTACATCAGAAGATAAGGGAGAACGAAATACGAGCTCAACATGCAAGGCTGAGCCATCTTGTGAACTGCGAAGAACCGTACCTGACTAACTTACAGGTAGGATGAATACTTCTCTTTCAGAAAAGCTTTCCACTGTCTGGTAACTGGCACCTAAAAGCATGATCACAATTTTCTGCAGGCCAAAGTGTAGAGCTTTTGTGATTATTGCTGGCTGTGTAATTGCATAGCTGCGAATTGCGTAGAGAAGATCTTCTAAGTGTTGTAGTTTAGCTTATATTTGCAGAAATCTGAGTTTTGTTAAAATCTTGTACATACTTGATGTCTGATAAAAATGAGACAGCAGTGAGGGATTGTGACGCTATAAGAGTAAGAGTTTAACAGCGTGCATGTATGGTAGTCCTAAAGGGAGATAGTAGGAGAAAAAATATTTGATAGGAGAGTATCTGAAAATAACTAATGAGAGGTTTTCTGAAGAGAAAAACCCTTCTGGTTAGATGGTTGGATTGTATGGATAGAATAGATGGAGGAGATAGGAGAAGGCAAACAGACTGGTGGAATGCCTTTTTGACAAGACACCTGAAGTGGATATGGGCTAGTACTCCTAGCCTGAAGAAGACTCCACTTAGTCTGAAGGGGAATGTCTGGTGGTATTTTGAGTATACTTATCCTAATTTTCATCTACCTAGCATAGGTGTCAAGTAGATCAGGATGAGGTAGAAAAGGTTCACCAAGAAATGCAGATCAGTGTGAGGACTGTGGCTGCTTATAGCACACAAATTCCATCTCCAGACCCTGGCATATCTAAATGGCAATGCAGCAAGGGATTGTTAAAGGCAGAAATGCAGAAAAATGGTTTTTCTGTCCCTCTTTTATTGTGTTATCTTTTTCTGTCACAAACACTGCACTAGGACCTCAGCTAGGGTACTTCAGCATGACATTATTTGTGTACTTGGAATAACACTGCTGTACATCAGGTGAGACTGTGGTTTGTGTGACAGCAGAGAAATTCAAATGGAGCTGCAGTTGAAGTTAGGTGAACAGAGACTTTTTGAGACCTCTAGGAATATCTAGGCTTTTGTTGCTTCCAGATCTTCTTTTACAAAATACTTTAAAATCTGTCTAGGTTAAGAATTTGGGGTTTTGTTTGGGTTTTTTTGGGGGGGAGGAGGGGGAGGGCAGGAAGATGCAAAAAAACCCACAAACAAACAAAGGAAACAATATAGCAGAAACTGAAATTTTTAGTGCACATATCTTAGTATGTTATGCTTCGAATAACATACATGGAGGAATGCAGCAGGTGCATTCCTCTTTCTTAATTTAAAGAAACTTGAAAGTTTATAATGTATTTGGGTTTCTGCTTGCCTTCTATAAGATGAATTTATAAAAGAAAATCTAGTTTAATGAAGGTTTTAGTCTCTTGGTACTTTACTCAAGGAATGTCACTAGTTAAAGTGACAGTATTTTTAAAGATAACTAATTTATGTTATTGAAATAATCTTGAAATTGAAAGCCTAATGGTATGCATTTCCTTTTTCATCCCTCATGCAGCCAACTTTTATTTTGTGTTTGTCTGTCTCTGGCCAGTGGAGATGTAAATTTTGATATACAGAACAAAAGACATGAGACCTGCCTTCTGACTGTAGCTCTAGTCTCAGGCTTGTTCCTGCACCCAGGAGTCAGAACTCTAATCTTTGACTAGAGCTGTTGTTCTGCTTTAGGAAGGTCTTGAGATTGAGGTGTCTCTTACTTCAGTATATTCATAGCAATTTTAAAGTGTTTGTCTTCCCAGGAAATGCTATGATAATGCAGCAGTAGTGATTTGTTTTGAAAATGCTTTTTATCTGCATTTATAGGGATTCATTTTGGTATTATGCATCTTCCATAAATCTGAGGGTGAAAATGGCCACACAATGTTCTTGTGCATTTGTTATGAATATAAAGGTGTCCAGCTTCTTTGTCTTTTTGCTTCAGATTCCTGAAACACATGCTGTTGCCATGTATTTCAATGTTTCAATCAAACCCCACCCTTCCTGACAGCAAAAAAAAAAAAAAAATTGCAGGACTGTTTTCTGCTCTGCAGTTCAAGGGTACTGTGGTGTGTGTGTTCATTTGTGTGATTATTTTATTTCTTTTCATAAGCAACCACAGTATGAGAGCACACCACTGCAACCTCACATTTCAGAAAGATCAGCATCCTACCTTGAGGAGCTTGAGCGAAAGATTGCAGCAGCTGAGAACAAGGAATTGCAGCTCAGTGAAATTGTGAAACAACTTTCAAACAAATCTAGTGAGGAGAAGAAGAAGATGGAGGAGAAAGTAAGTGTTTTTTCTGTTTCACTTTTGTCTTTGTATGTTTTATGTATATCAAACATACAACAGCAATGTTTGCTGTTGTAGCAGCATATGTTTGTTATGTTGATATATGGGTGTCTGAGTTATTTTCAAAAGATCACTAAACTATCCACAATAGAAAAAGAAGAATTATGATTTCAGGTGTTGGTAATGGATAAAGCTGGACTTACAGAGAACATATCCTAGCAAGTGGTATTAGGTAAAATGTTAATCATGGTAACAGTTCTAATCAGGTATCAGTTAAATTTTGGGGGAAAAAAAGTCTGCTCAGTTTGTAGCTTGTAGTGTTTAGCACAGTAAATAAAGTATCATTTAAAAATATAGATTGTGAAAACTAAATCCTTCTTTCTAGCATGGTTTGTAAATGTGGCGCTCAAACTTTGAGATGCACTTACCAGCCTGTATGTGCCTATTTAGCACGAGTGATTCTCTTGTAGCTTTCTTAGAATGTGCAGAGTAGACTTTAGTGTGAGACAAAGATAGCTGTGTTCTTGGAACTGTTTCGACATTGGGTTTCTTTGCAGGCTTAAGGAATTCCCAGGGGTAGTTTTGAATATACTCACAGCCTTCCTTTATTGCAAGCAGGAATGTGCCATTGACCAAGGGGTTCCTAATTAATGTTTTAGAGACACATTGTCACTGTTACCTCATCTTCTTTAATTACTGGGCTTCATTTATATTAAATCAGGTTCAAGGGATATAAGCAATGTGATACAGTGAAATGTCAGGTGGGAAGACAAAGAAGAATGCATAATTCATCTCAAAATTCTGCCTTACCATTTCCCGTGAACCCTCAGAATGCTTTTCACTGAGCCAGGAAGGGCAGAAATTGGATACTGCTGCTTCCTCCTTTGTGAGTTTTTCCTGCTTAGATTCCTCACTGTGTAGGAACTGGCAGGCAGTGGCAGTGGTGAGGACCTGTGCAGCAGTGCTTGCCTTGCATTAGCAGCGTGGTCTGTAGCTTGGACCCCGCTTCACTGCACAGTCCTAGTTTGCCCCTTAACACCTGTCCATTCTGTGCACTGAACAAAAAGTGAGAGAGAGAGGGAGAGAAAGGGCAGGGAGGACAGTGGAAAATACTCTTTTTTCCTGACTTTCTTTCCACTGTTTTGATCTAGGTAATAAAGCAAAAGAAGTACCAGGAATACGAACATAATGTAACATAATAGAAAAGGTCCTTTTCCAGGCTTATGGAAAATTAAGGTGCCTGTAGAAAAGGTGTTTAAGCAAACAACTATTCTGATATGGTGTCCTCTGGTATGTTTGTCAGACTGTATCAAAATCAGTGTTTTGGCTTCCATTTTTGGTAGGTTAAGTTCTTGGTCCTCATGTTTTCAGTTGTTTTCATAGACCAGAGAAACTAAAATATATCCTGATTATTTGTTGCATGTGGGTGAAAGTGGGTATTAACAGTATTTCAAGTGTTGAACTGTTTGTGTTTTCAGTTCATAAGGCACATGGATTGTTCTGGGCAGAGGTGAAGCAGCTGTGGTTTGAGGACACACGTGGTCCTGTAACTTGAAGCTTTTGGGATGAATAAATTTTGGTTTTGTTTCCTGCTCTTGGCCAACACTTTCGTGCAGCTGAAAGTACATTTCTTGAAGAGTTAACAGCCTCTGCTTCCAAAGCAGGCTTTTTTTTTAGTGCTATAATAAAACATGTACTCTTTCTTCCTTCTAGCTTAAAACTAGAGACCGATACATTAATAGTCTGAAAAAGAAATGCCAGAAAGAGTCTGAGCAAAACAAAGAAAAACAAAGACGAATTGAAACCTTAGAAAAATACCTGGCTGACCTTCCAACACTGGATGATATAGAAGGGCAGACTAAACAGGTAAGATAAAGGGGGTTTGGTTTACATTTTAAAAATATAAGTAAGTTCCTTAATATCTCTTCTCAAGTATTTTACTGTTTCAAAATCTCTTTTTTCACCCCTTACCTTTAGGAAGAGAAATATTTCAATATTACAAGGTATTAGTATTTCTCACAGTCAGATAAGCAACACGGATGTGAAACTATGTGGCAAGGCAGTGGGCTGACACAAGGCCTTCTGCTAGTATGACACTGTGTCTGACTAATGTAACCTTGTGTTAGCTGCAAATTCTAGAAGAGAAGAACAAACAACTTCAAGAAACCATGGCTGAGTTGGAAAAGAAGCTCGCAGAGGCCCGGTCGCAGTGCAGAGAGAGAGAATTACAGTTGGCATCTCAGAAGAAAAAGGAAAAAGAGCTGGTCACAACGGTGCAGAGGTATGAACAGCTGCTCAGGATGTGCCCTGCAATGGGTGTACATCCCCACCTGATGTCAAGAACTTAATGCTATTTGTACTCTCAATCTATTACAATGCTAATGTTTTTTTTATGATAAGGGTTTTACAACTTGCCTTGTGGGAAGTTGTAATTAATACCACAGAGAAGAGTGAGCCTAGGGCATTCTTTGCTATCTGCCTTTAGGGATGTGGGACACTCCAGCAGAGGATAAAACAAACTTGTGTGGCAAAGGGGCATTGTATAGAAGCTGTCAGGAGGGCTATTTAATAACTGATCCTGTTGTGAGCTGTGGAAAAATTGGATATTGGCTGATGGGTATATCAGTATTTCAAGAAATTCCAGCTATTTCTTACCTTTTCATCGAGGGTGCAGGCATTTACAAGGAAATTTAGCTGTAGCTAATGTTGTCATTGAACTTGCCTAAGTACAAAAAAAAAAAAGGGACAGATATGCAATAATATCCAGGTAAGACATGGAGACTTTGTTGCGATATTCTATTTTAGATCGGGGACCTACATAAACAGTTTTTTTTTTTTTTTTGTTAAAGGGAAGAGGGAAGCAGGGGAGAACCATTTTTAAGTATCTGTCATTGTCCCTCCACTGGGTAGAGGTGCATGCCACAGGAGTCTGAAAGGTTTCCATGATGAAAGACTGGCTGGGACACCTTGCCAGCCAAATTGTTGACACATTGTTTCCATCTTACCAATGGAAGGTCTTCGTGCTCTCTTAATCTAGAGGGGGATCATTCTGTCTTTTCTGAAAGCCTACAAATACTTGGGGTGACCTCTGGTTTCTAAATTTGACAGCAAGATTAGCACTAATAAAGTATATTTCCTTTCTGAGAGAAGGTGAGTGGACAGAGGCTGTAGCTACACGTATGGGTTGAGTTGAGCAGTGGAGGGTCTGAAGGCCATGCCCTTGTGTGGCAGCATTCCTGGCAGGAATGGCCTTGGGCTCCCCTTTACAAGTCACAGAGGGGGTGATGGATGGGCCACCAGCACTGGGCACAGCATCTGGTTCTGGACTCCACTTGGAGTTGTCTGTGCCCCAGTGAGACAAGCTGCTTTAAAAGCTCCCAGAGCTGTGGGGGTTCACAGGTGCCTCTGATTGATGCCTTGCCTCCCCCAGTAGCACAGAGACACTTTGAGCACCACAGAGCTTTGCTTTGCTCCTCTCTGCCCTCTGCTCCTACACAGTACTGCTGGAGCTGTGCCTGTTGCGAGACTCAGCACAGAAGATGGCACATAAAACCTGCATTCATTTGCACGAATCTGGCCTTGTCAGTGCCATGGCAACTCAAGTAGCTTAGAATTTTTGCATCATTCGTGCACTGTTGGTGCATGAATTATATGCTCCTTCATAAGGCTGGATTCTGCTAGGTACAGTTTACAGTTCTGGTTGGGAAGATGGTGCAAGTTTCTAATTATTTCCTAGAACACACAACCCTCTGGTTTCTATTAGCCCACTTAATCTTTCTTTCATGTTGAATGGCAGTTTACAACAGAAAGTAGAAAAATGCCTGGAAGATGGTATCCGGCTTCCTATGTTGGACACAAAACAGCTTCAGAGTGAGAATGAATGTCTTAAAGAGAAGAATGAGAAAGCCAGTAAGGTTAGTCTGCAAATAATCTGCTGGTGGCATCTTTAACCTTAAGACCTGCACTTCATTTTTTTAAATTTAAAAATAAATATCTCAATAAAGAATTACGTATTTGTTGCTAATTCAAATGACTTTTCAAGACCTGTCTGTGTCTGTTCAGAACATTGATTTTGCATGAATTTTGCATTCTGTCAGAGTTGAACTGTCTTGTCATTTGCATTTTTAAAGATGCTATTTAGAACCTATGTCTACACACCTGTAGGCTGATTTTTAGACAACAATCTGAAGAGGTTCAAGCCTTCTAAATTGCTCAATTTTATATTCTAGGTCATAGACAATCAACAAAATCAGATAACTGGGCTGATTTTGGACATGCAGGTAAGGAAGAGTGTATATTCTGTTGTTTACTGTGTGCATTTTTAGTTCATAAAAAAACATTGTTAAAGTTGAATTTTATTCTTTTATCTTTCTGACTAAGGGTCAAAGGGAGAAATGCCAAAAACTTAATCTTACAGATGGACTGTAGTCAACCCATTTTCTCTTACGGGCTCATAGTGTAGTTGTTAATGCCTCTGTGGTTTAGCACTTCACTGGTACTCATCAAAATGAAAAACTGTTGCTATGTCACATCCTTATTCTGCTGGTCTTATGGATCGTCCAAAGTACAAAAGTGACGTTGCTTAGGGGCTTCATTCTTCAATTTGTTAGAAGAGACAGGTGCCTTTCTAATGATCCCACTTCACCCTGTTCAACTGGTTTTGACACTTGGATACCTTAACTGTCTTGGTGGATCTTGGGCACCCAGCTTGCAGCCAAAGATTTTTCTAGACAGCAGAGGTTGTCAGCTAGGAGTCAGCTGCAGCTCTGTAGATCTGATGAACAGAGTGCTGAAAGCTACTCAGTGACCGCTGTTTGTTGTGGAGAAAAAGAAATGTTATACAGCTTTTAGAGGGGAAGGTATTATGTGCCATAGACAAAGCCGAGCATTTAAAACATCTGTTTTCAGCAAATATTGAAGCCAAACTCTAGTTTCCACATTCTAGAATGTCATTTGTGTGTTAAAAGTTGTCTCCCACCATTAAATTGCTTCCTTTCTCTGTCATGGTAAATAGAAGGCCTGATTCCCTTCAACAACCGTATATTTGTTTGTTTAGATTGCAGTATATGAAATGTATCTGTAGAGAAGCAGTAGGAGAATTTAAGTTGCAACATGAGGTACATATGTTAACTGTAAAGGAAATTGATTTATTTAGCTTCTCAAGATTTGAAGAAAACTGATTTTATCAAACAGAGATGTTTTCAAGGAGCAGACTGGTATATGCAAAAATTGTGATGCAGGCAAATGAAATGTGAAATGTCAATTCAGGTGTTATATAATTAAAAAGAAATTCAGCTTGAACTTCATAACCTTTTTGAGATTCTCTGTCCCTTTTTTTCTCACCATCACCTTTTTCTTGAGACCAGTGTATTTGTGTGCTTAGACTGACATGACTTTAGGGAGCTGGACTGGGAAATGCTGAATAGTTGTGACTGTCTGTGAACAGGGTACTGTTCTGTTCTTCAGGAATTTCTCTTACTTTTCCTCTAGAGGTATTTTATATAAGGACAGAAAATAAGATTTGAAAATGGTGTCAGCCCTCAAATTACTTGTAGACCATAGCAGCTTCTTTGTATCCTTGGTCTCCCTAGCCTTCCATACTTGTGACCTGGAAAGCATTGAAAATTAGTTCATTAGAAATTGAAGTCCCTTATCAGCACAGAGATCCAATTTATCCTCAGCTGAGATAATCTCATTTTATTCCCTGTCTTCTGCCACATTATAAACTTATGCTTGAGAATGTATTTCAGTTTATTGTTTTTAATTTGCAAGTTGCAAATAAGTTCTGTTTTAGACTGCAGTTGTATAAAGCCAGTATTAGCTTCTGTTTGCTCGTAATCTTGGTGAAATTATTTTGATCTTCCTTGTATGGTTTTACTTCATTGATTTGTTGCTGAGTGAGAGGGATTAAAATTTTGGTTGGTCTTGGAAAGATGCTGTGCTTCACATCTTTAGAAAGAGAAAAATTGTAGATGACAGTGGTGTTTTAAAAAAGAAATTCATATTTATGCAATTAATTTATATATTACAAAACTAACAGTTTTGTTACAAAAAAAGGGAGTAGAAGTAAGTCAGATTGTACAATGCCTATGTTACACAAAGTACATCTATCAATTTTGTCAGTCACAATAAACCCCAACTGTTCCAGGCTGGGAATATTGCCACCAAGTTGTAACTTTGGAAAGCATATGGAAGAATTAAGGGTGAAGTATGGAGAATTCATAGCACCATGAGAAACATGGAAATCTTAGCATTATAGTTTCAGCCAAGCTGTTAAGCACATGTGCTTTTTCTGAGCTTTAAGATGACGGTAACAGAGAATGATAAATTTTAGGTATCATTTAAAAATAAACACTGATTTCTACTTCTAGTATTTCCCATTACATGGAGCGATTCTTGAGCTGAACATGTGCACATTACTTGGAACATTCTAAAAGTTGTTTTTTGCTTAGTTTGCAGCGTCATGTAAATTTAGTGACAGATGTAGTTCTGAAAATACACTGGGGAAGGTTAATATTTCTCACCCTGTCTTCCCTGCCACCTCTCCCGTTCCCAAAGGCTGCATAGTCCAACCTTTTTTGTCTGTTGTTTACATCAGCAAGAACCATGTAAGTGGTAGTCCTAATGCATCTATCATGGCTGGGGCACTAGTGTCCCTGAACTTGATCTTCATCAAAGACTGTTAAAATTGGAAGGTATTTGGAAGCTGGGAGGGTGTTTTTGGCAGTGCATTGCCCTGTTCACTTCACGCTTCTTAAGTACGACTTCAGTATGCCAGAGGTGGAGCTAGGACCTTCAGTCCAACCTAGTAATGGCTATTTTTCTCAGTAGATTAGTGCCTAGAAAGGCTGACCTGGAACAGAGACAAGACAGAGCAAAAGAAATAAAATAGGTACTTATTGAAAGGCCTCAAAAGGATGCACCTTGGGCAGCACAAGAGCCTGGCTGGATGAATCCAGGATGAATACAAGATGGATCCCAGTCATGAGTTCGTACACTTTTATAAGTTTTGGTTCATCTACAGATTGGAGTTTATTGTCCAATTACTGCTTCAGGTCATGAAGTCTCAACCCCCTGGCTTGCCTCCTTCACTTTGCTGCTGTTTATGCGTTTTGGGTAACAGTTGTCCTTGATTCTGTAGCTGGGAAGGGATAATTAGGTCTGACTATCCTGTGAAGAGAACTTACTCACACCTAATATGAAGCTTCAGTGTTACATATCAAGCAGCGGAGAATCTGAAAAATATAAAAGCTAAAACCCAAGGCATCAAGATAATGTTTCTAAATAACTAAAGGCTGTGATTCAACATCGCTGCAGGTTCTGCTCATCTGCAAGCACGCAAAGGAAATGCCTGAAGCAGTTATTTCCTGCCCTCTCCTGGCCCAGGGTGTTTCCTTTGCCTCCTTCCTCCCACTGGTGTGTGTAGCTGTGCTTTCTCAAAGAGCTTATCTTTAGGACACACATTACTTCAGCACTTCCTTTTGAGGGGCATGCTGTGGGTAAAAAGACCAGCAGATCAAGTGTATGAAAATGGTTTTACACAAGTAATCATATCTGGGTTCTGCCTGCTCATTCTTACTGCTGACATAGAAATAGTCTTGGGGTTATTTTAGTCCACATTAAGTCTGTAAATGTCGGCACCATCGTTTTCCAGTTTCACAAAGTGTGACAGAGTACTGACTCCCTGCTGCTTGTGTGGTGTCGAGCTGAACGTGCAGGGAAATTTTGTCAATGCTGTAACACCTCCTGTGACCAGCCAGGCCTTTAAATACTTCATTTAGTGTTGGGCCTGCCTTGCCTCTCATTACTCCCTGCCTTCCCATCAGTACTGATAATCTTACAGGTAGCAAGTCACAGCTGAAGAGATCTCTCTGAGAGCACCAGGGATTTATATAGTCTCTATTCATTGTTAGTATTCAGAGAAGATAGCTTGAATATTCTTCTTTCTGAATTTTGCCAGATGACCTGGAAAGACATATCTACAGATTTAAAAGCCAAATAGTGAAATAAATATGAGTACTTTCAAGAGTAAAGGCACCTGTGCTTGTGCTGAATTCACCCTGAAAACTCCATTTTGGCAGTATCTCATGATTTCTCAGTTTGAACTCTGTGGTTGAAAACTGGGGAATTGACAGCAGGTGATTCCATATTGCAGTGGATTTTTTATTTGTTGTTGTTCAAGATAGTTAACCTGTGTTCTCATTCATTTTAGTCTATGCAAGAGAAGCTTTCACAAGAAAAGCTGATAATTCAGAAGATGACAAACGAGCTTGAGGAAAAAGAAAGACATATAGAGCAATTGAATAAAACTCTCTCTGAAGTAAGTAAAATAGCACCAGTAACCCAACCCCTGACCACACCAGAGCCAGGAAGAACCTTATAGAATGATTGTAAGGTCCCTTGGTCTGCCTGTATAGCTTAATTATGTACTGAAATGTCCTGACTCCCATGCATATAATGCATACCATGCTTTCCTCAAGATGTGAGAACTTAAAGGGTGAAGATGGCTAAGTAATGATAACGTGAAATAGCCATGTAAAAGCTGTCTGTATGCTGTTCTTTGGAAGGGTACAGAAATACTATGTGTTTGTAAATGAATTATTTTTACTTGTACTATTTGTGGCTTGAAACTTTCTGCTACAGTGAATGCTGCAGTCTAACTTTCCTTTTTTTTTTTTTTTATTTGATATTCACAAAGAGCCAAAGACTGATGGAAGAGAATGCCTGCCTGAAGGAACAGATTCGGCTGGTGGAGCAGTCCAGGCAGCCAGTATCTGAGAAGATGCCTGTAGCAGACCAGTTGTTTAAGGAAATGTCCCACTGCTTGTTTGATTTGAAAGCACTGTGCAGTATTCTTACCCAGAGAGCTCAGGGCAAGGAGCCTAACCTTTCCTTACTGCTGGGAATCAGATGTAAGTGGTGTTGACTTTGCAGTGTTTAATAAATGTTTTGACACAAAGGAATAACAGTTTAGCTAATGTGGTGCTTGAACTGGCCATCTGGACAAGCTTGTGTCCCCTTGCTATGCAGATGGAGCAGTAGTGCATGAACTCATGGAGCTCTCTGGAAAAGCAGTGCATTTAGTGCCTCTGGGCCACTAAAAGCATGTGACTGCACAGGTCCTTGCCAAGTCAGGAGAGCAGGTAGCTGGCTCTTCATGTGGACCCAGTAATGGGTATGTTCTCTGCTCTAGAAAAGAAAGGTGTGTAGCCAGGTGTCTGTCCCTCCTGAGACACACTGCAGTCACTATGAGGGTTAACACATGCTAAACACATCTTGTGCTTTCGTTTTAAAGCCCTTAGGGTCAAGTCACAGGAATATCTAGATGGATATTCAAACAGTAGATGCTGTTTGAATGTGTATAGGACTGGTTTGGGAGTGGGGGTGTCCAGGTGCTTTAAATAAGCCTTCTGCCCGGTAGCTTCATCTCTTGTGCTTTTCATCCAGTCTTCAGCATTTACTAAGCTGTTAAATTTAACCAGGAAATGAGAAGCGTGCCCTAAAACCAGCCAGCCAAAGTTTGTATTGTGTCTTTCCTTCTAACAAGCTGGTTTTCTTGACCTGAATGTATCAAATTCTGAATGTTAATTAGAATTCATCGGGTAGACAGATTGCTGAGCTGAACCATCAGCAAGGTAGAAAGGTAAAGTACAGTGTTTGTGCAGGAAGAGCTGCTACACATCTTGCTAGCCCTCTTTTCTAAGTGACTATAGAAACCCCCCAAATCTCTAGAAAATGGCTGGTCTAGCCATTTGCTTTCCACTGCTGTTCTGATTCATCAGACTTCAGGAAGTCTAGATCTTGGTGCAAACAGAAAAGCATGTCTTTTAGAAAAGCACTGATGGGCTCTGAATTGAGTTTAAGTTCACATGGTATCCCATTTTGTAGACTTTTCATCACATTGAAGCGTGATTTGTCTTGATGCAATTAAAGTGACCTGCCTCTTATTTCAAGGAGGTGTGACTAGTTGCAGTATTCACAGGACACAGCTGCTGGAGCTTTAACCTTGTGTTGTTTTTCGTAGCACTGAGCTGTTCATCTGAAGAGAGTGAAAATTATCACAGCACAGAGACCCTTTCGAAGAAGCTCTTGGATGTTTGTCAGCTGCGGAAGGATATTGATGAGTTAAGGACTATAATGTCGGACCGTTACGCTCAGGACATGGGGGACAACTGCATCACTCAATGACAACACTCCATCCTGTAGCAAATGACTTATGAGGCCCTGCTGTGTCACAGGTCTTTGCATTTCCATTAAGGAGCCATATGGGAAGGCTGCAAATAGCACCAGACACGCATCTCCGAGGGCTGGCTGTAATTGATCCCGGGGGTCTGGTGTGCGGGGGACAGTCTTCGTGTGAACAGTGGTACAAACTGCAAGAAATCTTTTCTCCAAACTACTGAATGTAGGAACAAGCTGTGAAGAATGATTCAGTTGGACACTCTGTTTCCTTCATTTGGGCTCATTTTATTACTTTGCCTAGTTTTTTGGAACCAGAGCTTCAGAACAGCCATGCTGCTACAACTCTGAGTCCTTTCCTTCATCAAGGGTTTGTGTGGCATTATCTGAGTCCAGATCTTAGGGGAGAGGGTCGAAGAACCTATGCATGTACATGTCTGGCTGTTCATGGTAAAGCCAGAGGATTCTGTCACTGCACTTCACTTTAAGAATAGCAGTTAGAACAATCTTGGAGCACTCAAAAAGTAATTGCTCTCCAAGTTCTCAAAAATTAGGGTATGAGAAATATATTTTTAGTAATTGATGTCTACCTTGTTTGTCCAGTAGCTGAAAACCCCCAGTTTTAACTCCTTTTATGCAAACAAGTCCATAAAATATAGCTGCATCAGATTGTTTGAAGCACTCTCACGTTACTGTAAGAAGTTTCAATAGTGCAAAGTCTGTGACAAACCAGAGAAGCTGTAAGACGTAAAAGTGCAGCATACTCCGTGGCTATAAGAAAAAACCTCAAAACAACCAACAACTGTATTTTAGTGTTTGTATTTACTTTTCCCCTTAGGTCCTTTCCATTTCAAAATGTTGCTGTATTTTGTTCCTGAAGGCCTCTGATAACGTTGTGTACCACCTCAGCCATTTTTACCACAGCTACAAAAAGTGTGTTTGACCCTTGGCAAAATTAAGGCTTAAAACAGAATGTTTCCAGTTAGCAGTATAAAGTACTTGGTTATCTGAGGACTGAAAAATTTTCCACATTGTTTGGGAAATCTTGATTTTCTCCATTTTTGTAGGTAGCAATTACATTAAATAGTAAGCTCATGTTCCATAGCTTATTCAATGAGTGTCACTTGGCATAACTTGGACTTGGTTAACTCCCATGGGACAGATGACATTTCCAGGAACATCACTGCAAGTTAGTTGCACAGTTATGCATGGTGGAAAATAGTACTTAACTGAAGGAAATGAAAACTTTCAAAGAGCAAAACCACATTTAAATCAACACTGTTAAGAAAACTACATACTTCACTTACTTGTATAGTATTGCAAGAAGGTTTCAGATGCCTTAAGGTGCAAGTCAGTCCACTGATCTGGAGTGGGGATTACAGCAGAAATCTCTTGGCAAGCGTAGGAATTTGAACCAAGTTAATTCTAGGGTAGCATTTTTATGGCAAAAGTGCATATCTTCAGTTTTCTGATTTGGTGATATTTTGCTTTGTTCATTGTTTAAACAGTTACTGTTAATGTTTTTATAATTTAGTGGTTTCATTGTTTTTAACTGTATGGATTTATTTATTTGACAGTTTTCTCTATCCTGAAACTAGATTTGGACTAATTTGTGAAAAGTAGTGTTGCTATTTATATTACTGCTACATGGTGTTATCAAATAGATTAATCTCACTGGTTCAGCTCCTGTGAGCACTAAAACAGTGTCTAGATAAAATCTCAAGTGAAGTTATCTAGTGTCTACTTCAAGGAAAAAAATGAGGCCATTTTATTTTAAATTTCTTTGCTCTTTCTGTAGGCACACTTCAGTCTCTCCATCAGGGCATAATGTGCTCTTCCTTGTCCTCAGCGGTGTGATGCAGGTGGAGTTGGAAGTATAATTATGCTCTTCTCACTGGTATGATGAGTTCTGCTATGAGTGGGGAAAAGATGTTCTGAACTATTCTGCATTCTTAGACTGCAAACAGATCAATGGTTGTTATCTGAAGGGATGATTTATTCCAGTAGCTCATTAGCAATATTAATTCCACATTGATACACACCTGCTGCATCAAATTTATACTAGTACAAAACCGAAAACAAGGATCTTTGTACCAATGGGCTTGCACAGTTTGCTGTGCCTCTGACAGTGCTGACTTTTGTGATTAATGCTTCAGCTCGTTCCTCTGGTGTGGTTGGTTGGGTCCGTCCCTGCAGTGAAGGAGTCTTTAGTTTCAGGCATCTGTCTCCTACCAGAATTCAACAATAGCATTTTGGATAATAAATTAGAAATGTTAGGGAGAGAGGAAACACACAAGTTACACATTAGTGCTTCCTTAGGTAGCAATGTTGTACCTCTTAAGGAATCACCAAAACCCACATTTATCTATGTTTGATAGAAATAACAAGGCATTTAATAGAGCAATTAGAAGGGAGCAGGACATTTTTTGAGTCACTTTGAACTATTAAGCTTGTCACTTGGCTGGTATTTCTCCACTGTTCCTCCTGCTAAATGTTGATACTGTACTGCAAAGTTGACATCAGTAGTTTATATTTGCCAAGCACTTCAGAGCTTTTATGCTCTTCAAGTATTAGTTGAAAGTCCCTCTGGGAGGAGATCCCATTTTATTCATAATACTTTTGATTGCAGTGCTGTAATCTTGTGTTCTAATGTTTTTATTACAGAACCTGTAATATTTATGTTGACTTGAAAGCACTTGATTTTAAACCCCCCTGAGTTTATCTGCCTCAGTCAAATTAAAGTAGGGAGGTAAATGATGGATGTGTGAGCCAAAGATGCAGACTACCAATTGATTATTTACAGCGATACAGTACTTTGCTTTGATTTCTTAAAATTTGGCCTGTTGTAGTGGTAGCAATTACTATATATGCATCAGTTTACAGATGCTTCTAAATGGAATAAGCTTTGTCTAAGATATGCATGACTGTTTAATTGGTTAAAATGTAGTGTGTGTGGTCTCATTCAGCATATTTAATACAGAGGTGATTAACAAATGTTGACATTGGAATTGCTTCGATTTAGTCATGACAACTTTTTGCTGTAGTTATTAGACAATCCCAAGGGCTGAAAACAACTGAGATGAATGGATGCTGTACCGTTCTGGCTGCCAGCAAACTGTACAGTAACATTTTGTACAGTTTCAGATAGAATCTGTATGATCCTCTAGAAGATACTTACAGTAACTACTGTATTTAAGAATGTATTTTGAAAAAGACATGGAAAGTAACCGTCTTCCGACAAGCTGTAGATGATGTATTTACTTTATACAAGTATTTACTATATAGAAGTAATGTGGCTCAGTCATGTAAACATGATTTAGGTCGCTGAACTCCGCTGTGCAGCTTTGTGGTGTGACAGGTGTGTGAAATTGTGGAGATTTGCTGTAACCACCCACTCGGGCTCCAGCATTTGACTGTGGTCATGAAGTCATTCAAGAGCTGAAATTCTATCCTTTTCACTTCAAAAGGTTTCCTTCCTTCCTTTGCCCTTGCTGCCTGTCTTTTGTTTCAAACATTTTCTTGGGGTTTTCTTGGTAAGGGTCGGAGCACAAGGAAAGGAAAAAAAGCAAACACTTTTCTCCACGACTTGCTGCCATAGCACAGGCAGTGACAGTTCACTGCAGTCTCTCCATCAGGGCATAATTTGCTCCAGTTTTCCTTGTCATTTTCAGTGGTGTGATGCAGGTGGAGTTGGAAGTATAATTGTGTTCTTCTCATTGATACAATGAATCCTACCTTGAGTGGAGAAAAGATGTTCTAAACTAATCTGCATTCTCAGACTGCAGACAGATCAATGGTTCTTATCTGAAGGGATGATTTATTCCAGTAGCTCATTAGCAATATTAATTCCACAGCTGCATACCTTTGTGCCTTTTTAGCCTGAAGCAAACTTATATACCCCTGGGACTTCAGATAAATTGTTAGCGTGCTGATGACTGCACCTTGTTTCCTTCTCACCTGCCATTACTTTGTTAATAAGCTTTTGTAGTAAGAACTCTTGCAAATGTCTAGAAACTGAAATACTGAAACTAGATATTAGGTGTACACTTCGAATGTTAGGCTGGTTGTTGTATGCAGCTTCTTTGAATATGATGTGTGAGCAGGAAACACAAATCATAATGTGTTTTTTCTGTGTATATTAATTACAGTATATCATTAGTTCAGTGTGGAAGAGTGTCTGGAGCTCTCTTTTTAAAGCACAGCTGACATATGTACTGGATCAGTCCCTGAAGACTGGTAGTTTTGTAAATTGGGTTCAATTTTTGAACTGCTCAGAATACCTCATATGTAAATAGAGTTGTCATGACTTAATCACAATGTGTTCATTGTAAAAAGTAAAGGAGCCACTGGCTGGCTCAGCTTTAGGCTTGTTGTTCTTGCCTCTTTTTGTAATTTTTTTTAAAGTAGGGTTTACAGCTAGAATTTTGAATGCCAAAGTTCTATTTATTAAATAATAATAAAAGTTTTCATTGTTAATGACTGGTATTTTTCCACTGGAATTTGTTTGTTGATGTTTGGGATTTGTATCCACAGAGCAGAAATAAATTTTGTTACAAAAGTGAATTTTTACGGTTCTCATTTGTCCAGTATCCGGCATGTGACAGGAGTGACCAAAGCTGGAGGCAAGAAAGGAATCATGAAACATCTTCCCAACATCCACCCCAGCTTCCTTTCAGTGGTCTGTTCTGTCAGAAAACCAGCTGACCAAGCTCTCTCTTCCTGGCCTGTTTTGTTGTTTGGGGTTTTTTTAAATCAAGGCCTTGATATAAAAAATATTATTTCTGTGCGATAAAAGGATTTTAGAGCAGCATTCCCTGATGCATTTTTAGACAGGTGCACCTGTTTGCCATCTTGGATGCTGATTGAAGAGCTCACAGGTAGGTCTGTTTAAAAGACTACACACAAAATTGTAGGCAGAAGTCAGTAATCCCTGCTGCATGAAATACTGCAGGTCAGTATGACCCAACATAGCCAAGCAGCATTGACTTCCATGTCAAATTACTTCGAGGAAAAGTCAAAGGTTAAGGATTTTGATCTGACAGGAGTCTTCACAAGTGTAGAGTGAAGTGGGGTCACCCAAAAAGGGTTTTTTTTCTGACAGTTCCCTGTGATAAATCTTGGAGCCTGTTTGGAACATCAGGTGCTCAATGAGCTTTGCATGTAGAATGCTCTTCTCCAGTCCTCACGTTCCATCATGCAGAGCACAAAAGCTGGCACTAGCTTTTCTTTTCAAAGACACTGATTACAAACCTCTAATTAGGTAGTGCAATATATATGGTAGACATCACCTAGCAATGTGACTGAAGGTTGCATGATGGGCTTCTAACTCAATTAAAAACGTTCTGTGCCCTGTGTAAATACATGTAACAGGCTGCACAGATGCCAGCTTTTCGTCGATTGCTGAGGGTGGCCTTTTGTGAGCTGCTTGAAATCAGGTTTAGTCTCAAAGTACAAGGACTAAAGCACTGCTAACAACAGTAATGGTAGAAAATGTTCTGTTGCCTTTTATTCCCCAAACAAAATACAACTGCACGTGTTGGTAAAAATGAAGCTTTAAACAATAACGCTGCAAATAACACCCGAAGCATCTTGAATGAGTACAATTTGCAACAGGTAAATCTGCAGTAGATTGCCTTCCTTATGTAAATTAAGACTGCATGCCAGGTTGTTTGTTTTGTAAATGAATGGGTTCAGTATAGTTGGAAAATTTCCAAGTGGCAAGGGAAGTGGATAGTATAAACAATGGTTTTTAACTACATTTTAGTACGTGCATATTTCTTTTCCAGCTTTGTGTCAGTTATTCCCCCTTTGGGGGCAGCTGCTGCTTTTCTCTTGTTTCTTGGTGTCACAGGTCTGAATTTCATGGAGATAAAGGAACACTTCAAGTCACGGAGTTGGAGATTGACTGTGGGAAACCTGATAGGTCCAGCTGATGTTTTGAGGTGCTTTGATGAGCAGTTTGGCAGCTCCCCAGAAGAATGCAACCTTGTAGGTATTAATAGACTAGAAAATAGATTTAATGCTGTGTGCCTATGAAAGCATTTGTCTGAAGGAAGGCAGAAGGAAACCTTTGTCTAGTTCTGGTTGAGAAAAATGGTGTCTCCTGCTGAGAGACTGAGATGCTAAAAGTGGTTGTAAGAGAGTTTTGTGACTGAAAACCCCTCCTCGTGTGGTATCTGAATAGAATTTAGTATCAAAAAAGCATGTCTCCCCTACACTAAGCATGGCAATGCAGGTAGCCCCTGACTGCTGCCAGGGAGATGCCAAAAACCGCTCCCATACTGGGTTGCATTGAGCTTTGAGGTGGCCCCAGGTTCCAAAGGAGGGTATTTCTGAGCCACACTGCTGTCAGCCTGTGTTGGGGTGGGAGCCCAGCCATATCCTGTCCCAGTGCGGAGCCAGCTCGCTGCCAGCCTGGCTCCCAGGGCAGAGCTCTACCCTGGGGGAGCTTCAGGAGCCATCTACCAGGCCCAGAGCTGGTCACACTGCTTCAGCATGGGCTGAGTCAGAAGCCAGATTTTCTTGGTGTCTCCAGAAGCCACCTCATCCTTTGCAGCCCTGCTGAGATGCATTCACAGGAGCCAGGCAAAGTGGAAAGCAGGACTTGATGGACTGATGCATTTTCTAACCTTCTGCTATTTTTGATCTCATAATGGTTAAATGAGATGATGCCTAATTTATTGTAAGTTAATTGGGAGCAGTCCAGTAACAGGGAGGGCAAGAGCTCTGATCAGAGTGAGTGATGACACAAACTTTAAGATGATCTATCTTCCCTCAATGCACAGACACTTGAGCTGTTCAAAAAGTTCTGTTTTAAGGTGGCCTGAAAGTAATGCTGGTGCACGGGGCAAGTCCAGACCTGCAGGGCAGCCTGCAGCAGGACAGGATGGGCTGGTAAGGACCCTTTGTCCTGCTGCCAACACATCCTGGCTGTGAGCTGGGCCCTGGAGTCTGACATACCCCACACTAGTCCTTGAAAGCCCCACTCAGGTGCTGTGGTGGTCGTCACGCCTTGAGTACAAGCACCCAAGTTGGCATTCAGCTGGGCTACTTGAAAGCTCCCATATGATTTTCAAACTGAGCTTTCTCCTCTAGAAGCTCAGGTGTTTCACAGCAAGTTCATGGCTGTCACCCTCCTGTTAATCTGGATAGTGCTTAGTTATCCTCTATATCAGAGCTGGGGTGCCAGGACCAAGTTTCTGGAGCCTCCTTTGGTCAGTAATTTTTTTAATGAATGGTTTACTGGCAAGGTAAAACCACAAAGCAGCCACCTCCCAGCAAAATCATCCCTGAAACGCTATAACCATGTGCAGAAGATCATCAGCAGTTTTCATCCCAGCTTCTGCTCCCCTCAGGGGAGCTCCTCAATTTGGGGATGGACAACGAAGGTCACAGCTGGGAGGGAGCTGGCACAGGCATACACTGCCCTGATGAGAGCTCTGCTGGAGGAAGCTGGAGCGCTGCAAAGGGCCTTGATTGATGGCATAATCCCATCAGCCCCAGACACACCTCATTATACAAGCCAGTGACAATCAGATCATTAGTTACATTATCACCCACTGCCCTGGCTCCTGGGAAGTAGTGAAGATAAGTAATGGGATATTTTTAGTTTAAATTGTGGTTTGAACATTTTAATTAGAAGCCTATTATAATCAATCTGTTTCTAACATCCTTTCCCTCACCCTCATTCATAAAAATTAATTATCACCGTGGAAGGCCCATGAGCACATATATCCTGCTCCTGGCCAGTGGCAGCTTCAGAACCTGGGTTTGCCACTGCCTGGGTGGCTACGTGCACTGAGCCAGCCCAAACTGAGTGCACTCTCCAAGGCAAATCACCAGCCCAGTGTTGGCCCAGTATCAGGGGTGTTGCTAGTCACTTCAGCAAAAGTGATTATCTGCTCAGACCTGGCTCTCTCAGACATCCTCCTCTTGGAGGTGAGCAGAGCTGAAAATACCTAGACTTTTAAAAAGAAACTTGTGTTCTCAAAGTGCTAACGTTTTTAAAATGTCACAAATCTTCCCCAAAGTTCTGATGCAGTGGCTATAAAGATCAGCACAAAAAATGACCCCCAAATGGCTGAGAAAGCAGTTAATAACATGGGAGTACCAGGCAGCTTATCACTATGTATTTGCAGTGTCACTCCAAAACACATTTTGAGTGTAAGAATAAATAGAATAAATATGAAATTGATCATTTAAAAAGGAAAAAAAAAAAAATCATTGACTAGACTTTGCCTAGACCTTCTCAAGGCTCATCAGTGATCCCAGCCTGAATAAACAAAAGGAGATCTAAGCCTTTAGACACCTCATTTGGACAGTGAACTTTTTCTAGCAGCTTTGGAGTTCAAAGCAGAAATGCTTCCCCTGCTGAAGATAAATCAACAATTTTAACTAAGGACTTTTCTTAAATGTATTTAAAAAAAAAAAAAAAAGGATAAGAAAAGTGTAATTTTAGTGTTATTATCTCCTGGGAAATCCACACAGTGTGATATATGTATCAGTAGGACTTAAAAACTGTACAGTTTTCTAAAGTCCCAAAAGATTGGTTTGTGCAATGTGGAGTTGGCAACAAACTATTTCCACAAATTAAATAAAATCAGATTGTTTTGACATGCATTGCAAGTGATGACTTTACCAAACAACAGAGTAAGTCAAAGACCTCGATCATATAAAGAACATCTAGTTTGGTAAAGAAATACAGTCTCTTCTCCAATAAGAAAATAACTACATTGTTACGGGCTTCAAGATAAATTAACCAACAGTTGCAATAGGATCCATAATTCATCAGCTAGTCCATGAGGATTTACAGGAGACAGTACTAGAAGGCTTCCTAAACTCAAGGTGATACCATCCACTGCTTTCCCCTTCTCCACCAAGCAAATGATTTTGCTGTAGAAGTCTCTCAGGTTGGTCACACATGGTTTCCCCTTCATAAGTCTATGCTGATTATTCCAAATTGCTCGTCTTTAATGTGTTCAGAAACAGTTTTCAGCATAATTTGTTCCATCCCCTCCCTGGGGATCAAGGTGAGACTGACCAGCCTGTAGTTCTCTGCAACCCTCTTTCTTGCCCTCCTTGAAGATGCCAATGACATTTGCTTCCTTCCAGTCTTCAGGATCCTCAATGTACGAAGATCCTCAGGAGTGGCCTTGCAATGACATCAGGCACTCATGGGTACTTTCCATTGGACCCAAAGATTTGTGCATTCCACGTTTGTTTAAACACTTGACCTGAGTCTCCTACATAGTGGGTAAATCTTCCTTTGCTCCAAGTCTTCCTTAATTCCAAGTCTGGGAAACTATCTAATCTCTGCTGGATACACCTTTTATTTACTTACAAGTGAGAGTCTTTCTCTAGCTCCTGAGGGTGGCAGACACTGCTCACTCAGTTAAGAGAGTAAAACTTCAATGCATTTAGCAGGTGATGACGCTAAACTGATTTTATTTCCGTTTTTCAAACAACTTGACCCTCGAAAGCAAAGTACAACACTCTGAAAGCTCACCGTTATTCTGAACTGAAACATATGTCAAGTGGAAAAACCCACTAAATTCAAAGAGCTGTGGAGGCTGGATGTGCCATTTCTGTACTTACTTGCTTTCCCCTCCCCATTTAGCTTCCTGTTTGCTGCTTAACACTGGAGCAAAGCCTTTCTGAACCTTTGAAGGAGGCACACCGTGTTGTGGGGCACCCCTGACATGACTTCCAACAACTGTCTTTCTCCAAGGAAATTTTCTTCCTTCTTTTAAGGGATGGGAGTTGTGCTGAGCATACATGAGGCAACATAAGGACAAAAACAACCCCCAGTGTCACCTTCCACTGCTGGGTGCTCAAAGCAGGCCGCCCAGCCTGCTAGGCTGGATGTACAGGAAAAAGGTGAATTCTCTCCCCCAGCCTGGGGTGGAGTGATTATGGAAGCAGTGAATCAAGTGTTCCAAGCACATTTGCTTGCTTGTCATGACCTTGTTACACAGGTCCTTTTGAAACATCCCTTGATGGCTAGAGTAACACACACAGACACATACACACGCACAGAGCCTGCTTTGCAGCTGGGTTCCCTACAGTACTCACATTATTTGCATTTTGTTAGTGCTTAAGCTAACATTTCTCCCTGGTCATCTATGGCAGGCTGAGAGAAGTCCCTTAGGCTGTGTGGCAGGGAACAGGAGGCCTGGATAGATGCTGAAACACAGCCAGGGGAGCACAGAGGAGCTGACAGGGTCCTTACCCAAGGAGAAAAGGGAGAGGGATAAGCCTTCGCCCATGATAGATGGTTGCACGAGAAGAGCATGGCAATAAGTCAAAGCTGAACCCTGCCTTGGACATTTGGAAACAAACCATTTACGTGGCAAGTAAGTCTCAAATTATTAAAATGGGGATAAAAAGAACTCTCATGGATAAGAAGTCTGAGGAAGCAATAGTGACATTTTCTGATTCTTAGGTCTAGGGTTTCACACAGATGTCCAAAAGGAATATCTAAAAATATCACATCACCATAGTACAATTATTTATGTGCACATTAATACGGAACACAACATGGTCTCTGTCTAATTAAAGCAAAAAAATCCATTACATAAGCTGACCTTCAAATGAAAAGAAATTTATTATCTCAGCACTTACGTATTCTCAATCTGACTTTGGAATGCTTTGAATTGTTTCAGTGTACACAGTGAAGAATTTGTTTCTTCTTGACACAAACTAACCAAGAAGAGGTGCATCTGTGGCATGCCTGAAATGTATTTCAGAGGCACCATGTCCTGAAAAATAGGTGCAAAACAGTGGTTCTGGCTGTTCTGTTTGGGCTGAGCTGGACAGTTTTGGGCAAGTAGCTCCTCTCAGTGCCTCAGTGTATGTGTATTTATGTCATGTGGCAATTACACAGGCTCCCTTGGAAAGCATCTTGACATCCCTGGATGTAAACTCCCATGAGAACTAGACAGAATGTCCAGTAGTGAGCATTCACACACTAGTCTGTGTAAGTGAAATGCTAAAAGATTAGATTCCGAAAAAATTAATGATTTTCAATCTGACCACAAAACTGAGATACTACATCTCCTGTCTTGAATCCCCTACCACCCCATCTCAGTAATCCAGGAAAACTCTCCCACTTCCAGAATTGAGATTACTGGAGTTGCACAAAACTAAATCCATTCCTCATAAAATGAGCAGGGGGAGAATCTCCAGGCTTTAAAAATCTTCCTGTCTAGCTAGCACCTGAAAAAAGTTATAATTTCATTTACATACAGTATGATTTTCCTGCGTCTACGGGTACTTTTGCAAGAAGACATGGGATTTTTTTTCTCTCCTGCTGTAGATCTAGCACAATACTCAAGTTGTCTTTCATCAAGTACCAGACCAGCCTGTCAGTCATTAAAATCTCTGCTGAATTCCCTGCATTAGAGTCTGCTGAATTGTGTCTTGGAGATTGTTACCCTGTGCTCGTGCATCATGGTGGAGTGTTGCTGCCTCATATGCCTGCAGAGGAAAGGCCAAGGGAGTGGAACAAAATAGTGCTTTGCTCAGGCATCTGGCTTTTTTGGGAACTGGCCTGCTAGGAAGGGAGTGTTGAGGGCGAACATCACTCAGCATCTCGGGGCAGTGTTGCAGGGATTTGCCTCCTGCCCACTGTAGGCAGCTGTCACTACCTTGCCCACCCTCCCTTTCTCTCCATCCACCCTGAATTTACAGAGCAGCAGCTCCCAGCACCTCCTTCCCAGCTGGACCACCATGGTGCTTTTCCTCCCCATCCTGCGATGCTGCAGCTCTCAGTGCCAATGGTCACTGAGGCACAGACAAGAGCAACATCCATGGCTGCTGCTGCACACTGCTGTTGTCTGTGATTTAATTCTCCTGATTGAAAGGCCCCTGCTCACGTGGTCTGATAGTGCTTCAGGCTGTGTATGTGTAAATGGAAGATGAACTATAAGATATTATGAACAACTTCGAAAGCTCAAGCAATTCATCTCTCCTACATTATACTTCTGCAGACAAATACTTGGAAAGGCAGCCACACCTCAGGGGACCTTGGAGAGGGCAGGAGCTGAACATCCCACCTATGGCTTGTGCAGCTTCTCCTCATGCTGCTCTATTCCCCAGTGTCCCAGCTGTCCTGTCCACCCCTGGGCTGAAGGGCAGAGCCCAAATCCTCATCACTCCTGTCCACACCACCACTGTGCTCTGGGAGACACCGGATTTGGCCCTGGCAACAGCCTGCCTTTTGTTTTTTTGTCAGCTGGGAGTGGGCAGGAGGGAATAGAAGCAGTTTGTGAGGAGTAGGCACAGCTCATACACATTTGTACAACAAACACTGCTTCTCCCTCATTCAATTTTTGACCCCTCTGATGAGGCAGGGTATGAAGAAGGATGGCAAGGACAGAAAGTTGTTCCTTCCATGGAGGGAAGCAAGTGCTTTCTCCAAAAGAAAAAAAAAAAAAGAAAAGAAATCCAACATTTGTGCAGGATGACCCAAATTTCTCTTCTAAAATATGCATGAATCTTTAATCTTGTTCTTTCCCCTGACATATCATTTAAATTCAGAGCAATGAAGGTGTCTATATCCTGGCAGACACTCAGCCCATTTCATTTAAGGTATTCATGAAATATTTCACACACCAAGGATGGCTGACACTACAAAGAGCAATTCCTACATAACTGTAGAAGGTATTACGATAGCATTGACATTTGTATATTATTTGACAGTATTTTTTTTTTTTTTTCTTTACTGCCAGGGCAGAAGATGATAAAAGGAAAAAAAAAAGTAGTATCATACACAAGTACAAACAAGTTCACGTGAAGTGAACTAATCCTTCACCCTATAAGCTACTGACAAAATATAATCTGTTTGCTCTTCACATTCATGAGTGATATTTCTCTTTTTCAGGCACCACTTGAACAGCCCTAGAGGTAGGGGCTGGGTTTGCAGTAGCATGTTGCCTGTCTCAAAGCATGGCCAAGGCCACAGAAAGAACTTGCCATAAGACAAGCCACCACAGTGGGAACGTGAGAGCAGCACAGAAGGGAGGAATTTGCAAGAGGAAGGTGCTGATTCCCAGCCTGATGGTGAGATCTGAGATGAGAATATCAGGCTCTCCATCATGCCTTGTAGCTTCCAGGAATTCTTAAATTTTCCCACATATTACGCACATTACCTGGGCAGCATCCACACTTTTAAAGCTGTGGAGAGAGGGGCTCTGAACTGGCAAGTCGGTCTTGACAAGTATAAGACCAGTCCGTCTAGGTCCCATAACCAGGATCAAAAAAGGCATCTGAAATCCATTAATTAAGTATCTGCTCTCTTGCCTTAGTGTCATTGAAGTGCAAATCTCAGCAAAACTGATAATTTCCCCTTTCAATCACACAATGATTCTCATTCTTAGAGAACAATTTGTTTGACACAAAGCACCAGGCTCTGGAGACCTCAAAATCTACCAGTACTTAAGCTTATGAGTGTTAACATTGTCACATCAGAACATGAGAAATTAATTGCTACTAACTGCAGGACTTCTCTCATGCACTCAATTTAAATATCATGAATAGTTCATTAAACAGCTTTACATGGGGTACAATTGTAGCCACACCTTTATGATGGCAAATATTTGCAAGAGCTTCAGTAAAAAACACACCAGTGCTGAAATAAGGTTTGGGACAGCACAGAATTTGTGAGACGGGATAATTTTAAACAAAATTTCTAGTCCAAACAGAAGCAGAAATAGGACACTATTTCATTTTTTAATGCATGACAACAAAACCTGAAGACTGAATTGCTAAATATCAGCATTTCCAAAAGTTCACTGCAAAGAAGAATAAAAAAATCTGGCATAGATACTACATTTATAAGTGTAATGTATTATGTACAAATATGTAACATAAGTGCATGTATATGAACACATATATAAGCAATTATGTAGGCACAAAAATGTCTAATTAAAAAAAACAAAAACAAAAACAAAAACAAGCAACAATGAACCAAACGCCTGGGACGTGATTTAGAGATTCCTGGTGAAAAATCTAAAGATGCTTGAGTACCTATAAAAAAAGCACATTCCAATTCAATCTTTGATCATTCTGGTTTTGTTATCTATATTCTTATATATAATAGTCTTTTCCTTGTTTTAAGGCCAGCACTTCTAATATTCTTGAGTTTCTTCAATGCAAGTTCTTTGCACTTTATCTTATAGAGGACTGTACCACATGGATCAAAAAACTGAGAACAAAGGCCCTAACCCAGCATGCTTCTTATCAGTGCCTTTGGAGTTTCAATAATTTATTAAAGTGTTAGAAAGCCCCACAAATTTGTCCTGCAAGCAGGTTGTCTGCTTGACCTAATACTCACAACCACTTTTTGTGAGGACAGGGATGAAGCAAACAGGTATCAGTAATTCCAACCTCCCAGAAAAAACCTGCCACAGCAACAGAGAGCTTCTGTGTGGAACTGTGACAGTGCTAAAGAAATACTGAACAAGAACAGCGAAAAGTTGCCATAGAGTTCCCAGCCAACGCCACCTCTGTTGCAAGAAAAACAGGACAGCTGTCAACCTTTGACTGATCTCACATCAAAAGCACAGTGTAATTCTTCAAGTTTTACTTCAAAACTTCTGTGACTTTTTTTGACTTTTGAAAAGCAGGAAGTAGATCAGGGCAAATTCACCTGTGGCATAAACCTATTTATTTCATTCGATTTAGATTAGATATGAAATTGGTTCCTACCAGGATTTTAAATGATGATTAGATTTGAAATGTCACTATCAGGCTTCAGAAAAGCGAGTAGAAAGGAAGTGGTGCTGAGCCACCTGGAGAGCAGCCATCCATCTTCCTGAAAGAAAATCATTAAATTCTTCAACCAGAAACATATCAAGGTAGAAGACTTCTAACAGAAGGACTTTTAACCTTCTAGGTGTCATACTTTCTCTCCCTTAGAGTGGCAGGACTTGCCAAGTTTGATTCTGGCCAGGATACAAAAGTTGGACCCTGTATCCAAAGATCTGTGGCATCTCTACAAGACCTTAACAACCACTGCTTGGAGGAGGGCAGTAATTTTTCTCTTCTGTGCTGCAGCTGGCTGACAAGTTTGTGACACCATTCCAGCTGTTGGTAGACAGCTGTACAGCAGCTCTCCAGGTAGTACAAAATGTGCAGAGGTTCTTGTGGCTTGAACATCTTCAGCCCTTATATCAACCTTTATCCTGTCTCAGACAGGTAGCTCTCACCACTTCAGTGGTGCTCATCAGTGGCACCGGTGGGAAGGAAATCCAGTTTTGACTTATTTAGAGAGTTGCTCAGCATGGTCTAGACTGAAGCATCCTTCTTTGCATTGTAGATGAATCACTGGGAGGGGGAGAAAAATATTAAGACCTAGTGCCTGTCTCCCTGTACCCCTGAACCTTGTCTATAAACCCATTCTATTTTAACAGCAAACAAGAACAATGATAAATCTTTTAAAATGTTATAAAACTCCTACCTTTAAAACCCTATGAAACCACTACACACCCTAAGCTTTTCTGACAGGCAGTATTGGAAACTTGGTTTCAGCAACTCCTTTGACAAAAATCAAAATTAATTGCCTTTCTTCTGACAGCAGACTGTTACGTTTCCCTCCCACACTGAAGACGATTAGAGATGTTTTGGTGTGGACACCTTTCCCACAGGTGCTGTTGTTGTAGATTTGTGCTAAGCTCCATGTTTCATTACCAGTGCCCAGCCTGACTTGCAGCACAAAACACACAAGTGCTCAGCCATGATCCTTTCCCACAAATAACAGCATGTGTTGCACAGCAGGTTAATGAACTGTGGATTCATATCTAGGCTTACTCACAGCTGGCTTGTGAGCAACAACAGAGATGTTTTTCTTGCCTGAATTCTATTTTAATCTTGCAGAGTGCTGTTCGGTGGGTGCATCTTCTCCAAGTGCTGGGTGGATGATAACAAAATGTTCTGGAGGCACAACTGCCCCAGAAGGTCCCCAGTGCAAAATGGACTGTCTGGGCATGTGGGAATGCTGGGGGACTAGCAGTTAAAGGGGAAACACTGTTCCTCAAAGTTTGAGTAAGTTTTCCAAACATATTTAGGGACCGACAAATTATAGGATCAATATTTGGACTAGAGGTTTTTAAAAATTGCTTCGAAGTTTCTCCAGTTTGGCTGTCATGAAAACAAAAGCTTTCCCATAATCCATGATAGGAGAAAATTTTGAGGTTATTGCTTAGTTCTGTTTTGAAACAGCTTAGTGGTGTTTTGAAACAGTCCAGCAGCAATGTCTAGTACACTGAAACAGTATTATCACACTTTCTCAAATAGAGTTCTGAAGTAAACAGGAATAAATTCATCTCTGGAGCCATATGCAGCTTTCCAGGGTGGCAAGGAGATCAGTGGATAAGTTAAAATCAAATCCACAGAGAAAAGACAATGCTATTTTATCTCATTACACTTAAAGGATTAGAATACAGATATTCACCCAAAGAGTCAATCTTGTCCAGAAAATGAAAAACCTTATCCTCTCCTCTAGGCATCTGCTGCTAAAAACAGGAAACCTGGTTTGTCTTTGTTCTGTCCAAGAAAAGCCTCTCTGATTAGTCTAGTCAACAGGAAGCAAAGTACAGACAAGCCTGTCCTAAGAGGAAAATTAAAGAATGCTAAGTCAAGTTAAAGAAATCTTTTATCCAAATGCAAGACAAAAATTCCTACTGAAATTGTGTATGAAACACCATGTAGGCAGTTTTTTGTTTGCTTTTAGTCAAATCCATTTTCATCTTTCACTTTGGAGTCTCAAACCTATTACTAAGTTTCAGACACAGTGCAAATCACTGGAACCAGGCACCTGTGAGCATTTTTTCCCAAAAGAGAACAGAAACAAGCACAAAGAAGCTAGAAGTTGAGATGTATTAATTAGTTCTTCCAGTGGCAACCTTATCCAGAAGATGTCACCAAAGCATAAGTAGTGCTTAGAGTCCCTAGAACAATGAACACAAATGGAAGGACTTCTAAAAAAACCACTGAAAACTCAAGAAGGATGTTGAGAGAACACCTCAAAACGTGTGATAGCTGACCCCAAGCCACAGCAAAACCAGGTGATTGGGCAAGGAGAAACCAGTGCCTGGAGGAAAGGCTCTCAGTGCTTTAGAGAGCTTGGTCTAGCATGGCAGCAATGTGGACACTGCTGCAATCTCAAGCAGATCAGCAATTACCAGATGATGTCTGAGAGGCTGAATATCAATTCACTTCTTTGTGACAACTGAGTGCAGGTATGAGCCAACATGGCTCATCCTGATGTATGCACTGTGGTTCAGAACAGATCCTATTGCGGGAAAAAGTATACACAGACCAGGACATCAGCCAGCAGGAACTGTCCTGAGTCTTCAGCCTCGTGTTTCAGGGTTTTCTTAGCCCTCTCTGGCAGCAGATGAGCCCCATTCCATCACGGTTATTCTTCTCTAAGGAGAAACCAAAACAAATCCACCTGATAATGGTAAAATTCACAGGTGCTTGAGGGCTGACAATGTGTTAGAGTGTATCACCACCTGAGTACCACTCTCCACAGACCTCCCTGACAAACGTGTTCTAGGAGCAATTAGAGTATGAATAACGGAGCTTTTAAACTCAACAGACCTTGATTCAGATCTCATTTGTGACTACCCAATTTGCGCCATTTTAAATAAAGGCTTAAAAGTAATACTTGCTCCAGTGGTATTTGTGCTATTATGGGAAACGATTTTCCAAGAGGTACTCCTAGGAAATGATGCATAATAGTTACATAATATAAGAAATCACATTCTCCTAATATCATTTGGCAGTTTCAGCCTTATTTCTAGGAAACAGGCTAATGGAAATGGTGTCCCTTCAGATTCTGTATTAATCAAAACAATGTAATGAGACCAGGTCTACATAAAAAAGTAATCTGAAGGTATAACTATATGGATTTCCAGTGTCCTGAAGCAAGCTGTAGTCTAAATAAATTTTGTTATATGTATATATATATATGTATACACTGTATTAGGAAAAAATCCATTTCCATAATTAGATTTTCAATCTATCCAATGCAATAAGGAAGTCTTCAGTAAAAATTAATGCTACTTTAAAGTCTGTACTTCTAGCACCTACTAAATAAAATAATTTTTCAGTTTCTAAAAATTTACAAAAAATAATTCTACAAGTAATGAGGTAAAAAGAGAACTTCTTTAAAAGCAGAATTAATTTGGGTTTCAAAAATGAGTAGTATTCTTCCTGGATGAAGAAGTTCAAATTACAGACAGGAGTCTTAAAAAAATCAATTTGTGGCACCTAGCCTTGCTGCTCATGTCTGAACAATCAAGCCACTGCTTCATTTCAGAGAAAAAGAAACAGTTTTCTTAGCAATCTCAGAAAGTTAAAAAAAACCACAGCAACAGAAGATGCTGCATGCACATGCTTAAAGCAGTAATAAAACTTCTGTTTCACTACCGTGTCAGATCCCAAGTCACAACAAACAGACAAAATCAGCATTTTAGACACCACATAGTCCTGACATCCCCTACAGGGTGAAGACTCAACAGGGTAAGAGGGACAAAACACTCCTGGGAGAAGTCATCTGTGTGGTAATTCTCCAGTCTTGTAGCAAGGACCTGCCCGGTTCAGAGAATCCTTTCCAGAAAGCTCCTCTGATTTGCCTCCCTCTGTAAAAAAGGGATTTGTTTTCTATATCTCTAAGTGAGAAGAAACAGAAGTGGAAGGAGTTGAGCAAGCTGATTTGTTTAGCAAAAGCTAAAACTGGACATCAGTTATGAACACAGCTCCTTCTCTTCGTCACACACTAAGAAGGTTATAAAGCTTTGCATAAGGGTAAATTGGCATCAAAAGCTAATGCCTGATAAGGCATAATTTGGGAGATTAGGCTATGTGAACAGGCATCCAGCCTTTCTGTGTACAACAAAATCAGAATTTCAGCCTCTGGGAATCTCTGTCTGCAGGTTTACCAGGCAATAAATCACTGGAAATGTACAGGCTTTATTATGACAACAATCCTCCTCCATTACATAAACTCATTTGTTGCTTTCTTTGTCATAAGCTAAAAGAGGATGCTTGACAATAAACGCAATTCTCATTAATTTGTTGCTGTTTGTGCAAAATCTCCCTGGTTTCACACAGACCTGGACAACCAGGATGATTAAGAAGTAAGATGATATTAGCCAAGCAGAATCAGCATGGTTCAACTAGGTAACTGAGGGTATACTTACAGTTTTCAATTTTAGTAAGATTTCATTGTATACTTATGTAAGCAAAGATACAGAGAAATAAAAACAAGTCAAGTGATGCTGAAATCCACTTTTCCCTCTCTTGGTAATTTGCAAGTAGATCCAGATCCTGTTCTGTGTAGATGTCACAGCTGGCCTTGATGGTAGACTCCAAGATTAACTCTCTTTTTAGTTCTTCCAAATGCAACTGTAAAACTACAGTTACTGGGAACTACTGTAAACTATGAAACTACATGCAATTGAAAAGTCACAGTTTATTTCACATGCTGATCAATTACTCTTCTCTATTTTTAACCTATCCTTAGCAGTGTTTGCAGCTTGTCATACACATAGCAATTAAAAAGAAGTCATAATTAAGAAAAAAATTATTAGTTCTTTACACCCAGTTTTATATTCTCTTCTGTGCTGTTGTCTATAGTCACAGAGGATACAGCATTACATACTGCTTCTTTGTGATGTTTTATCATATATAGCTGCCTGTTCAGATTTCTCATACTCTAAGGAGTTGCAGTCTTGGAGTTTCCATAGCTGGTGTACCCACAGGACAGAGTACTTAAAAATAGTATGGAAAAATGTAAGTAAATAAGTGACCTTTGATTTAACTCAGAGCCCTCCTTCTTGAGGAAGGGCTGATCTCAGTTTCTTCTCTGAATGTTTTCACTGCAGGCAACAAACAAGAAGCTTTAGTTCAGAAGCCACACTATCATGGTAATGGTGATCTACTGCCAAATTTGGCACCAGTGCCAGGAACAGAGATTTGAGCTGACATTAAGTCACAATGTTTTTTAAATTAATTTGGCATTAAACATCAGAAAGGTTTGTCATCATTTTCCTGTAACACAAGTACAGCAGTCTGACAGACACAGTAAAAGCTGTGGCATTTTTCTCTGTCAAACTGGCTTCTCAGTGTTCATTTTTCAAACACACCTCTGTTATCTGTGTTGCTCTGTTGGAGCTCTTGGAGGGTGCAGAGACACTTCCCACTGAAAACACAGTGGATATGAGGCTGGGTGAGCTGTGCCTCTGGGTCCTGGCTGTACAGTTTGCTCCTTTAGCTGAGACATCATAGCAGTGATCAGACATAGCAGAATTGAGGGTGATTTGAGAAGAATTTGTCTTTTGATGGCAAAGAACATTGGCTGTGACTCTGAAGAGATGTGGCTTTTACAGTTGTCACCCCCACAGCAGCAGTACTTCTTACTCCAGCCTTTTGTCCCTAAATCAGGAATTTCTCAGGGACAGGTAGGTATTTTCTCTCCAAGTGCAGAGAGGAAAAAGCATTCTGAGCAGCACCATAACTAAATAGAGACTACTATTAGGAAAAATGGAAAAGAAGGTTAACAGAGCTCCTGTAACCATTCAGATGCTTAAGGACTGATAATTAGGATAGGATAGGTTGTGGATAACTCACGGGAAATATATAACTGAAATATATAGTTAAGTACATTACTGCATGAAAGTCTGTATTGTCAGCCACTGAGACACAAGAGCATCCTGGTATTTAAAACATTTTGGTACAGCATCCTGTCTACTAAAAACTAGTCTGAACCTATAATTTACTTTATAAGGAAATCAATGAAGAAATTTAGATTTCAGTAGTTTTCTCTTAGCATGAGTGTAGGATGGTTTGAAATAAATCACAGTAAGCAGGAACACACTAGACAACCTATAGACTTCAATGTCTCAACTTACACATCTGTCTTTCAAAAAAACCAAACAACAGAGAAGAAATATGCATGATCGTTCCTTTTTTATTTGGTAAATGACAGCATCGTTTCATATAAAACAGAAAAAGAACCATGCTGATCAGCCACCCACACACTTTCTTTAAAGCTCTCATGAATTGGATCAACATTTAGAAAGCACAGCAAGTACTGGCATTTAAGTGATATTATAAAAACAGTCAAGCTGTGATAGTGAATATGTATCCAGCCTTTGTACATTAGCTTCCCTATGCACACACAGTGTTATAAAACACTGCTCAGAAATACAAGAATGTGATTTTCATGGGAATTTCACAATTAGAAATAACCTCGTCCTTTACATACATGAGCAAGACAATCAAACTTCCCCTCTCCCTAGCACCAGCTATTTACAGAACTGCTCCCTCATCCTACCTCTGATTACACAGTTATGCTCCAAGCCCAGCATCTGCATCTTCCAATGCAAAAGGCTGGCCCTGAGTTCCTGTGCACAGTCTACTTGGTCCTCCCACACCTGAATTTAAACTGAATTCTTTCCTGACATAACTTGGGAACAGCTATCATTGTTGCCATGCTGTATCCCTGCCTCAGCCAAGGTACATTGCTTTATTGGTGATATCCTCTGCTTACAAAAAAAGACAAATTAAATAGTATAAATCTTTTGCAGGATTTGCTCAACATCAAAACATACAGTTGCCATTTCATCCTTTTTCATATACAAGGCAGCTGCATGAAAACAAGCTTGGGTTGGTTTTGTATTCCAGGTATCTTCAGAGACACCGTTAACAGGCAGTCATGGTTCCTCATTCTGCTAGTCTGGCTCTTATTTAAAATTTGTGTAGTGTTTACATTCTTCTATGCTGATTTTTAAAGTAGCTGTATCTTGAAACACATACATGCACACAAATTCAGCATTTGGCTGGTCGAGATGCATCGTTATCCTCTGAAAGAACACCAAGTGTTTAATGTTTACCCTTTTTATTGCCAATCTCTCTTTGGCACCAGCCTGATCTCCATTGGATGGGATGTTGTGGAGGGGAAGTGGAGGACGTTTTGCCTCCTTGAATTTTCAACAGAGATTAAATTTAGTAAGTTATTGTCATGTCATTACTGGTCCAGCTGAACCTCTTCGAACCAGCGAGGGTAACCCTTGTGAGATGCATTGCCCAAGAGTGTGAGCTAGTTTGCCTGCTTCTGAAGCACCACAAAGAGGATATGATCCTCCCAAGAAGCCACTTGATGCCTGGCCCAAAATCTGAGCACGAAAGATTAACACACACTCCAGAACTAGCATGTGCAATCAACTTGAGTATCCAACTCCCTCATATTTCAAAGCTGGGATACTCACCTTAAAATACGGACCTACTGCAATTGTTTGGGTGATGTCAGCTTCCCACTGACATCCTTGTGGAGCACATTGACTCTTAAAGCAAGGTAACTATCAGGCTTTTCAGGGAAATCAACCTTACCTTCAGTTAGCATCCCAGTGTCATTAGCATCAGAGCAGTTGGTGAGCTGTAATTCTGATTTCTTTGATCTGTATTGTTTGCCTGCACAATAGAGAGGCAGGCAAACACGTGCTTGGTGAATGAGCAATTGCAATATGCAACCTTTTTCTTAATTCCTTCAGGGAATGCTGTGGCATGAAGCAAGGTCTTTGTAGCCCCTCATGCCTCCAGGATGAGGGAATAGCACACCCTTGGCTGGCTGAGGAAGGAAAATGAACACACCTGATACTGAGGCTGAGGGAAGAGAATGCTCAGGATTGCAAGGCTTCCCAGAGGGCAGAAAAGAACCCTCTCTCCACACTCCCAAGGGTGGCCAGCAGGTCTGGGCAAGAACATTTTTCCTCCCTGCCACCCAAAGAGGTGCACAAAGGCTTAAATGTCTTATAAAGCACATCTGATGGGAGTTTAGGAATGGCTGTGGCCATGGCATATTCTCTCTTTAAATAGAAGTGGTGATGCCTTAAGTGGGCTGCTAGATCCTATGACCTGCACTCAGGGCAACATCCATCCACTCATTAGGTGACCCAACATGTTTGATCTACTTGGGCTAAGCAGGGACCATGCAATTCATTTTGCTCAGAAGCAGAATTTAAAGCAGAGTTTAAAACTGCAGACCCAGAAAATTGATCTTTAAAAACCACTCAGCTCTGCGAAGAGCTCATAAACCTAAAATTAAAGCTTTAAAATAAATGCAAAAGCCATCATCTACCGCATTATGTTTCTCAGTTATACCAATTTAAAATTTTCACACTGAGGTAATCCAAGTAGCCCAATTCTCTGTCAGTACTATCACCTGCACTAACACCCTGCAAGCACAGCAGCAAACTCTCCCAGGCAGGAGGCCAGGTGCCAGCACCAGCCACTGAACTTGAAATCAATTTTGTCTCTCAAGTGTAACTTTATTCTTGTACTCTATGAATATATCACTGTGTACAGGGACAGCTATACACACATATTCCAGAGATAAGTAAGATGAAACCACTGACTTAATAAATTCATTTTTTATAGATGTACAGTACTTCTGTGCAGCTGTGTAACATAGAGTGGGACTGAAGCAAAGTACTGCAAAGCATGAAGAAAGAAAAGATGAGGAGACCTTTCACATTTTTTAGAGTTTCTTTCTCTGAAAAGTAAATCTCATTTCTGTCACGTGAGCTTTATTATCACATTGAGGGGTTGCTTTGAGGGGTTTAACCACTGCTGCCTGAAGGTGATGGCTACAGGCTTAATTTCTCATCTCCTGCCCCCTTTGCAGGCAAACCATTATTTGCAGCCCCAGTTCTTCCATGTCACAAAAGTTTAGATTTACCTGGGCATTAAAGTGTCTCAAGATCAGCTGAACTTGTAACACTCTTTGCAGCACCCACAAATAGGGAAAACCACATTATACTACTCTGAGTTAATAGATGTAAATAATTGTTTCTAATACTGAACAGTGGAATATAAATTCACTCAAATATTTACTTGGAATTGAACAAGAAGACAGACAATAAGGAATTAAAACTACTTTCAGAATAAGGATAACTGATTGCAGAAGCCAGAAGGTACTACTCAGGTGGGAGCAGGCTGAGGTATCCGCATTTATTCTAAAAACTAACAAAATGGGAACTGCAAATCTAACATAGCAATGAAGTAGTAGAAAATGCCCTCTTGCAGCCTTCTGTTTACAATCACATTGTTAATAATCTGAACACCTATTTTTTCCCCCATATTAGACATTCTCTAATTCACCACGAGAGTTGGTTAATGGCTCCCTCTAACCCTGGGGTCACACACCCCAGCTCGAGATCACACTTTCAGCAGAGGCATCCCTCACTCGAGGCAAATCCCTCAGCATTTGCTGAGACCGTTTGATGCTTTTAGAACAAGCAGAGGCGTTGTTTAGGCAGAGGTGCTGTGGTCGTCCTGCTCTAATGGTGCTGTTACCTAGCACTGTGCCTGGCATCCTTTGATGCCTCCTTATCTTGTAAAAGCAGAGCAGCCACACACGCGGTACAGTTTTTCCGATGAACAAGTCACAAGACTTTCAGAGATGCAACTGGTGAAAGGTTGTTGAAATGCTCCTAGAATTATAATGACAAATTATCAATGCTTGGAACAAAATCATCCTTTTACTAATTAATTTGCAGGCTCCAGGAAGAGTGTTTGCTTGTCAAATATCTTCTGCCTTTTTAGTGTCATTTCTTCTTTATTTTCTACTGGTGATCTGTAAAAAAGGAATGTTTATAACAGCAGAGTGCAGACTCTTCTCAATTTAGCTTGTTATCAGATAGCTTTTTTGGGAGACTAACAGATAAGAGCAAAACATGGCTTTTCTTACCAAATAACAACTGCTTTGACATGCACAGTTTGAGAGATAAGCTGCCTGTGCATGCCATCATCTGTGATCTTTCTACTATAATTCTGCCACCCTCCAGATAGCCAACTCTAAAACTTGGGCATCAGCCCCCCTGTGACCATGCAGAAAAGGAAGCTGTTTAGGTATCTTCAGCTGAGTAGAGATTCCCTCATGTGAGAGCTGGTAATAAAGGAGAGCTCCAGATAAAACTGCACACATCTTTTATCCACAAGGAATAGGGAAAGTCTGTATTTCAACCAATAGTCAGCAATTAGAGATCCCTTACTCAGTGCACTCAACTTCAGGAAAAAATTAAGGTCTGACCTGTGCTGCTTGTTAGCAGATATTCAGCTGATGGGCCAATACCTCTAAAAATTAATTCTAAGCAAAAAACCATGATGAGCAGAGGACACTCAATATTAGATAAATTTACATAAGGAAAAGAACTTTCCTAGCAGGCCTGACTCATACTGAGGACAAACAACTCCACATCTTTTCCAAATAAGCTGTAACACAGCTTGTTTCAAGCAGAGGAATGACAAAGAGGGTGCCACTGTCACCACGTCTGGCTGTGAGTCCCTCAGAAGTCACAGTGACACCCTCCCTGGCTTTGAACACGGGATGTTGAAAGTCAGAGCAAACTTCACACTTCAGTGTGCTGGATAGCAGGTGTTTTTTATATATATTTAACCCAAGAGGTACAACAACAGGGTTTATATATGGTAATTAAACGGTCCTCTATAGTAAACCAAAATATGCCCAGAAACCACCCCTCTCTATTCAAAACCCAGACTAAGGTGTCACTGCAGAATAACTCCCTTGTTAGAAAAGTCCTGTATGCTGAGGCCTGGCCAGTGCCCAGGCTTGTTCTGTTTGCAAACAAATCATCGACAGAAGAAAAGGACACAGTGACATGTTTCTGAGAAGTCAGATTAGAGGCTGGGAACCCTGAACCAATGCTTGCTTTGGCTGGAAGAGGAGGTGTGCATTAAAGACAAGTTGCCAAGTTTTATCTGTGGCACTTGTGTCCCACTAGGGGAAGTCCCTCAGGCCCACACTATATAACAACTACAGTGACCACGAGGTTATCAGAAGATTCCTGTTTTCAGGAGTGCTTCTCTCTTCAGGTCTGGCTACAAGGCAGGGTGAGGGCTGGCAAGAGATCACAGCATCTAGAGGAACTCTTACTTCTTTGAGAAAAGAAGCCCAGTACATGTCTGCCAGCCTTTTGAAGATACATTTCTAGATGGAGACAGAAAGCACTTTGCACTGTGTCCCCAGGACAGGGATGAGCATTTCTTAGTGTTCAAACCTTCGTATTTTCAGTGCTCTGATTACAACTTTTGCAGTATCTGAATCTGAAATCAGCTATCATCTTCACTTGTCCTTTCAGCGACAAATATTGAACTTTATGTTTAGGTTTCTTTGCAGAATACCCTCTGCTTACTGACCATTCTTTATCAATGGTAAGTTGTCTGCAGATGCCCAATATGTAGTTATGAAAGATAAAGCAGTGTGGGCATGGCTTGCAGAATCCCAAATGCCAGTGCTGATGTTGCACACAGTCATGGGTTTATCACTGAAGAGGGCATATCGGTAATGCAGCTGATATTACTCTACTTAAAAACTTGATGGTAATTAACAAATCCTGGAAATATCATGGAAGCTTTGGAAAATAAAAAAAACTCTAAAAATCTTTTTTAATTATACCACTCCCTAAATTTCAAGGTTTTGTTAATTTCTAAATTCCCACTAATCCTAAATAAAGCCAACATCTTCCTCAAAATCAAAATCATGACCCTAAAATTTGAATAACATTAAAAAAAAAAATCATCTCCACTCATATAAAAAAAAGTAAGGAAGCAAACAGCTCTCCCATCTCTAGGATGAAGGACAGAAGTTTCTCTTTTCCTGATTTGATCATTATCTTTCCTGACAGCCACGTGGCACGGGAAGCACAATCAGTGCTGCTTTGTGCTGAGTTCTGCAGCAGGTGAGTGTTGACCCACTGCTCACCTTCCACTGGTTTCTTTGACATTTTGGCCAAGTGGATTTTACAGCGTTGTCTGCATCTTTTTTGGGTTTGGGGTTTTTTTTTTTGTTTGTTTGTTTTCTTTTCTTTTTTCCCTCCCTCCTCCTAAATCTTCCTTATGCATCCTTTGAAAAGACTATGATAGAATGATGCCACACTGGTAACAACTACTCTGTAGTTGTTAGATGTAGTAAGCTCTTTCATCTCAAAGCTGTTTCCAAGTACTGAGATACATATTGATTAAGAACATAAATTGTACACTCTCATTTGAACACTGACTGTGCAGTCGAAAAGAAAACACTTTATCTTTATATGCTGAAGATTGATTTTGTTCACTCACGCTGCAAAATACTTTAAAGGATGTCTTGCCAGTACCAGTAAGATACTTGGGGTTTTAGTCCCATTAGATCAGACACTGGCTTCTTTCTAAAGAGAAATTGTTGGAAGAGTCCAGGATGAAAGGACTCAGGTGTGTAGTTCCAGAAGAAGCTCCACATGCTGGACACATGCTCACTAGAGTCTAAGACTTTTTTTCAGTTTAGCAGTAATTGACCTCAATTAACTGCAAGAGTTTTCCAACTTGGTGAAACCCAGAAAGAGTGAGGTGGCATTACTAATACAGGAAGGCAAATATTATATTAGGATATGAAATACAGTGAGCACCATGCATATAATCTGAAAATCACAGCTCTGACTTCTAATGAGATTTTGCAATTGTGCCAGAAGAGGCTTCCCCAACAAGGGAGAACAAATCTGAGCTGTTTATCATTTACTAATGCATACTACAACTGTTAGAGACAGCTTCTTCAAAATCTAATAATGCCATATCTATTTTGACAGCCGTAATCTTGGGTAAACAACACTGAACATAATGTGATTAGCAGTTATAATTTCCATTTGATGTGAATGTAATAACCCTAATTCAAATCTAAACCAGAAAATGAGGAACTGTGAAATTTTCACCCTGACAGCCCTGGAAATAAAGTTAAAGAGACAACCTATCTCCATGGTGGGAACTGTCTAGGGCTCTTGAGACTGGATCACTTGAACCTCAAGAAATACCTCTTCCAATAAAGCCAGTATGAGCATCTAATATAAATTTAACTGTAAATTACAAAGGTCACATGAGTTTACAGAATAATGAAGGTTTTTTACACTGCATTAGTTAGCACAGGAAGAACTTACTCCAGAGTAACAAATGCGTTATTACTGCCAAGCACCAGTCTTGGGGATCAGAAACAAGAAGCAACTGGTAGGTTATTGACAGTGTGGTCTAATCAAAGAGATTTTCTCCTTCTTTCTTTTATTTCAATTTCGATTTTTGATGTTTTTTTATTTTGCTGCTTTAAATAACCTACCTAAGTAATGCAGCTTCTTCATCATGTTTTAGGAAACCATTCTAATTTGATAGGTAATAATTACAAATTTACCTGCAGGCTAAATTTTTTGCAAATTAGTTTACTGCTACTGACTTCAGAATCTCTCCCCACTTTGACAGTCAATCCTTTCAGACACAGGTGTGGGCAGATAATGTTATATTACTTGTATAAAGCCTTTTTTTTCACAGAACCAATCTCCCCACATTTCAGACATTCTTGACAGTCCCTCGATATTTCTTACCTTTCCTGCAGTTACACAAATTTGCAAGAACCAGTTCTTTGTAAGTCAGAGATCAGAGCCCAGTCTTAGTGCAGTAGTACATAAACCAGCCCTGGCTGAACTCTTCTTAATCACAGAAAGCAGCACACATCTGAGGAAGACAAAAAACCTTCCCAGAGATTTTTTTATTAGTATTCTTCTTCCAAAATGAATAACTATTTTTCCCTCCCTAGTTTTTCACACAATCTGAAAATAAAGAACAAATTTTACTCTCTGAAAGATGTAGTTGCTATTGGAGAATGAATTAAAATAAGCCCCAAAACTGAAGGGTGTGTACTGGAAAAGAAGATAAAAAGTATGTGCAAGGATTTTCCAGTGGTCTTAAATGATTCATTATGCATGTAATATAAGATTGCAGATAGAAGTTCAACCCTCAACTTCAGAGATCCTGTGAGAGCATCAGCAAAAGATAACTTCTCCTGAAAAAGATAACTCCTGATCTGAATATGCACTGTGGGAAAGTGACAGTAATGACTAAGACAAATTGTTATCTAAGGAGACTGTCAAAAACTCTGACTCAGGACCAAAGCCCTCCACAAACCAGCCAGGTATATTCTGTACACATAGGATAAATTAATCTTTATTTAATAAACTCAAGCAGACAGCTCCACTAACACCTCATTCCTATGTGTCAGTCATTGACCTTTGCAGCAAGCTGCAAGCATAGTTAATTAAAAGAAAAAGAGCAGCATAAACATTTAGGAAGAATTCCATTGAGCAGCTCAGGTAGCAGATGTGATGTTCTAGCTTCTGCCACCGTTCCCAGAGCACACATCAGATATCTCTTGCTAAGAGTGGTGTGCATGTACCTACAACTTCGGCATTGTACATTATGTCCAGTTCCTTCTCTTTCTTGTAGGGTCTCATTGTACTGGGTCTTGCCTATCCCATTCCTCTTGACTCAGGAGCAGTTGGAGTATGATATGTTAAAATCACAGCCAGAGAAGACTGGTGTGCCCCACATCTTACATTGGTGTGGAATTGACATGTAGAAGAGCATAAATGTAGCCAAAGCCCTTCTGACTCCCAGGAAGCCTCTATACCTTGCATAGCTTTTTTCCTTTCCATCTCTATTTTCCATTGCATGCACCTCTTTCTCTCCTCCTGTTGTTTTTCCTGCCCCTTCATAAACAGTTATGTGGTGTTTAAAGTGTACGTGTTGAGCATGTGGGCTGTTTCAATCCTTGCATGACTGCAGTGAAAGAAGGGAGATCCAGATACACACATCCTCTTGTATAAAGAAGATACTTGTCTTATCCTAGAAGAACCAGGGTAAAAGCTGGACATGAGACATCACATATAAATGCAAGAAGCCACATTCTCAAGAGGGGTTGTAGGTCTCAGGTTTTCATACATATTTAACACTTAAAGTCTGTCAGAAAAACTTATCTTTTGACTCTTATCAAATGTCAATTGTCAGACAAGCTCTAGCCAGAAATTATTCTGCATCTCAATATTTCAGTTTTCTGTTGCATTTCTATTAAAACCAAGTCATGTCTATAGGGCACTAAGGCACTCGTTCATGAACTTCTTAAGGAACAAATCCTCTGTTTGAATAATTGCAAATGAAAAGTTAAATCCTGAAATTCAATTGCAATCTGAGTTTTCACTGCAGGCCACAATGTCCTAATAACCTAAACATTAGAAAAATGGAAAATCTACATAGCAATATAATCTCCATGGAGAAAGAAAACTCCAGATTCAGAACAAGTGCTATTCTCTTAATATTGAGCACATCTTATTGGAATTTGTAGTCCCCCTTCTTAATCCTATGTTACCTATTTTGATAGAATTGTGTTTTCAAGCCATGTAATTTTGACATCAAAACAAAACTATTCAGCAACTGCAACAAATAGAAAGCAGATGAAAAGCCATTATTTTATCTCATAGTGAAGGATGTTGCACTCTTAGCTGCTGTTTGGTGAACAATTAGAAGTAACAGAGACAAACGCAGATTTGCAAGACCTCTCTTGTCTGCCTTTAATCACAGACAATGTGAAAATGTTTCAGGCTGAACAGCTGATGGACAGATGATTACAGAATGCTTTCACACTAACCCACAACAACCCATGGCCTCAAACTACACGTTTTGGATGGAGTAACTGCAAGAAATTTAAAAACTCAGTGTTGTTGTAGAAAACAGCCTAAGAGTAACTGCACAGTAACAGCCCCACACAACACAGCAATTTCTACCTTTAATTTTTTTTTTTTTTTTTTTTTTAACTGCCAAGTCGATAGTTTGGGTGGAAATAGAGTGTTCTGGAAAGAGAGGTAAATGTAGGGATTTCCTGTACTAATGTCTTTTGGTTTTAACTGTTGGAGTTGAAAATGAAGATGTTTTATTGCTGTTGGGGCTGGAGTCCAATTCTTTCATTCCAAAATCAGTGCAGAGAGTTATAATTTTGTCTGTTTGCTTGTTTGTTTGTTTTATTTTGTAACCCCCAAATCATTCCAGTAGAAAGGGGCAGAGAGTACTCTAAACTGATGAAGTGAAGGTGTAAAGGACTTGTGCTGCAACAGACCATAAATGCTTATGCTTTTAATATTTCACTAATTTTTTGCTCTTGTGTTAACAGCTGGAATTTCAGGTTTGCAATTTAGTGCAAGGTAAGGATAAAAAAAATCAGGTCTTAAGACTCATGCAAACAAAACTCTTCTAAGTCTTGGAACATTTAGAGCTAAGGCACACAGGAATTAGAGCTTTAAATGATCTTTCAATCACTGCTTGTCATATCTAAAGAGCAATATTAAAAGCTTTGGGTCTGAGGGGAAGACTGTACTGTCCTTGCAAAAGGACAGCTTAAAGAAGCCAAGCTGGACAGAGACACAGAATATATATTTTCCACCAAAAGAAGCAATCAAATTATTTGTTTATTGTGGAAAAAAATGTCAGAACCAGACTTTCTTGGTTGGAGGGAATGGGGGAGTAACCCTGCACAGGAAAGGACACCGGGTAAGGAACATCTTCCTCTTTGCTGCACATGAATGAATGCTGGTGGTATACAGATCTCTTTGAAACAATATCAGCTTGGAAACATCCAAAAAAGGCAGTTCCTGGGGGACCCACCCCCTGCTCAGTATTAAGAGTATGGTGCTCTTCTCCAGGCAGACTCAGGGTTGTGCAACTCCTGTGCACAGACAATTGCAGCTGACCTGCTGTCAAGGGGTACCAAGCACTTCATTTCCAAAATTAACTATCTACATAAATGTCTCTCTGCTTTTATATTTCAGGAAAGAAAAGAAATAGTTGTATTGGGAAACTGTGAAACAAATGTTAAAATAATTTCTGCTCAAGGAATAACCTCCAGCATTTCAAGTTTCTCAGCTGTGGTGATTTGTTGCATGTTCATGTTGCCATCTTTTAATTTTTTATAGGTCTTTGCAACAGGAGAAATATAACCCAGTCATGTAAAAACCCAAACAGAACTGAAACCCTGTACATCTGGTTTATGTCTTACAGTTTAAATATTCATATACCAGCAAAAAGCTAAATGACCAAAATAAATCACCATAATTGCAAAATCTAGCTCTATTTCTCCATTCAGACTTTAGGTGCAGAAATATTTGTAGCAGAAATTCTGAGATTTGTTTGAAGGTGCCAGACCATGTGAGGGTACCAGAAGAAAATGAAGGGTTAAAACAATAGGACATAGCACTCAATAACTAAGTACACAGGTGCACACAGTCAGCCTTGTAAACACAGAGCAGTCAGCCTTGTAAACACTGAGAAATGTGTTTCTGTCGGGATACAGGTCTTCTCATCTAGGTATGAACAAGATAATGGCAAAAAGGCCACCATCACATGTGACATTCTCACCCCTCTCACACAACCAGAAATCAAGTTACAGCTAGAAAGACAACCAAAATGAGGAAAAAAAGGCAATGGGTAGCAACAGTGCCTAAGATTAATGGAAGACAAGATAAGCAAGGTTCAGAGGCAAAAGCTCATCCCACAGTCATTGTTAAGTTCTCAGAGGCACATCAAGTCTATCCAGAAATGAATTTTCTTTCCCAAGAGATCTGTTAATGAAACTGAAATCCTAGTTTTTGGTGTTGTTCAGTTATGATTGTGAACATCTGGGTGTGAGTAAGTGCAGCCCATGAGACTGTGAGTGAGACTGGTGACAGTTGTTATTTAAGGTATCTCTTTCCCTTTCTGTATGGTCTTACACAGACTTCCATTTATTTTGGATTTCAGGTACTAGAGGATTTTTCTGTTTGAAAGGAAATAAGTGACTAGTTTGCATTAAAAAGAACCCCAAAACAACATCTCTTTGTCTGATGCCAGTTGAACACACAACATTTCAGTGATACACAGCGTGGAGCCTCTGCTGCTGGAGACATTTGTGCTAATTACTTTCCCCCATTCTTATCTGCAGTGGAAGTGAAAAAGAAGTGGAATTGATCTCTTAAGTGCTGTGCCAAAGAACAACCTTTAAGGAGAAACTACTTTAATTAAAACAAGATGAGCAGCAGCACTTCAGGACAAAACTGCACAGCCACCAAACAGAGCAGTGGCTTCTGGACAGCAGAGTTCACAGTAATTAAGAACAATTAAGAATTAAGAGATGAACAGCTCCAGTGAGAAGAGCCTGAGCAAGGCTTAAGTCACATCATCACCCACAAAATGATGTGAGACCCACAGACAGTCGAGTCTGGACAAACAAAGCTAATCAGCACTTGGGAGGAAGGATTGGGAGTACTAACTTGGCAGACAGGATATGAACAAGTTTATGCATGGATAAGGTGCAGAAGGAAGAGAGAAAGTGACCAAGGAATTAAATTATCCAAGAGAACTGGAGGCAGCACAACTAAGAGCATTCAGAGGACAAGGTGTAAAGCTGAGAAGGGCCAAAGCAGAAAGACAGAACTCTAGATCTCAGGGGAGCATGCAACTGCTAGGCTGCCAGATTTTCAAGGTGTTTTCCAGTTAAATGAAGGGGGGTAGGTGCAGGATCAGAGATATGTTCATAAAGACCTTCCCAAGGGCTGAGCAGGAGCCATCCTGAAGCTTCAGCAACATCTGGCAGCTGGGAAGAAGGCAAGGGGATTTGCTTTTGCCCAGCCAACATTTGCACAACATACCTCCAGAAAAGGTCAACATTTGAAGCTGTTATTGAGTAGCTTTCTGTAGAAGATATTCCAGGTGTACAGATGCCTGAAGGCATAGTCCATCAGGGAATTGAAATGGGAGGGAGGCATCCAAAATGAGAGAGATCATTTAAAGAGAAATATCACTTGACAGCTCAAGAGAGCAATTCATCTCAAGAATAATTTGTCTGTGCATATTTGCCACAGTTATGTTTTCTGCTTAAATGCAAAATCTACCAGGTTGCTCCTATTTTTAAATACAAAACACAGAGTATCATACATTCATTGGAGAAACAGGTATAAATGTGGAAACCTCAGTAAGAGTAAGATATTGCTCTTTCAGTAAGAGCAATACAGCACTTTTGGTATTAGCTTGTACCTCAACAGCATGTTTAAATTTTAAAACCTATGACATATAAAATAAGAAAAAGGAAAAACATATTTCATATTTCAAATACTTACTCCCTGTGACATTTTCTATTGTGTCCTTTAAGGGCTTTTAAAAGTGTAGGACTTTTATATCTCAAGTATATTCCAAGCAGAGATGTAAATATACAGGGAAAAAATGGTTGTTAAATCATGGCAGGTTAAATTATTGAATTATCTCACTGACAAGACCCAGAAACAAGACTTGGCCCTGCCATCACCCAGAATTAGAACTGATAACTTGCATCAGCAAGATGTATGAAGGCCAAATGGGCACACTATAAATGCCACACAAAAGATACATGGAGCAGAACTTTATATACAGCTCTGCAAGCACAATAGAAGCATTCAGATCTAGCTATATGTTTCTCCATGTGAAAATTCAAAGTCTTAGTCTTTATAAGAAAAAAAAAGAAAATATTCTCTCTCTTGAAGCCCTGCTGGAAAGCCTAAACATCTGCAGAATGCAAATGAGCACCACCTGCTGCAGCCTTAACAGGCTGAAAAAATTTTGCTTGTCTCTAGATAATATAAATACAAATAGTTGTGTGTTAAATTGCTAAAGTGAAAATCACTTTTGTGCATAGAAAAGCCAGGTTCAGGTCACCAGCTGAAGCAAGACAGAATTATTTTTTCTGTGGACCTGTGGATAAATGCCACTGCCTCAGAATTGCAGCAGATCCCAAGGAAGGTATGTTATTCCAGCAGGTGCTATTGCAACCTGAGGACAGTTCTGCATAAACATCTTCCATTTGGGGACTACACCTTCTGCCCTCTTCAGTGGGTGGTGAGATCATCTGGGTCATTCTCTGTGCACCACACCTTTCATTTTAATGGAAATCAGAACGCCAAGTGTTTCAGCTGTGTTATTTTTTCAAAATGCATTAGTGACTTTTGCTGATTGGAGTAGTTTCTTGGTTAGTGGCTAAAAGCTTTTGTTCAGTGTGCTCTAATATGATCTGCTTCACTTTTTTTTCTTTATTTGCTTTATCAAATATGAGCATCCTTAGATTCTGGTGTTAAACACTCTGATGCATCACTAGGCAAATGGAGAGGAAGAGATCAGAGCAATTGAGGCTTTACTGTTTTATGAACTCACAATTACAGAGGTTAAGCCATCACACAAGATGCCCACAGAGCCCAAACAGTTTTTTTCCCTTTGTTTCTCTCCCCCCTATCTTCTCTCTTTTCTGATAAATGAGCAGTGAAAGAAGTGACATGTTTATTTCCTAGCTCTGATCCAAGCCAAGTATGTGGCAAGTAGGGGAGAAAACGTTGAGCATAAGATCTGGGAGTTGGTTTTGTCCAGAAATGTTGATATAAGAAGACTGATTTATTTTATAAGTCTTGAAATTCATCCAAACAAAATATATTTAAATAACCAACAGGAGGTCCCTGGCATTTTTCATTAGATTAAAGTGTCAGTGGCAAACACAGGACATGGCTCTTACAATGCCTCAAACACACTTACCAATTGCCATTCAGCTTGTGCAAAGAACAGTCAGCACACAGCCAGTATCAACACTGGGAAATACAGAAAAAAACAAACTAGGATGGCTTATTTTCTCTCTGCTCAAACAAATTAACCACCTTTCATGTTCACAGATTGCAAACACCCCTTGCAGCAATAATGTTCCCTCATACATTGATAGACTTTTTAAAAGTCAGTGTAGGGTGAGGGCTTTGGGGAAAAAAAACCCCAAAAAGCAAGACAACAGCAATATCTTGTCTGACAACCACAAATGAAGCCCTTTTTCACACTATCCTTCTTGCTTGAGGAGTTTTTCTTCCATCTTGAATATCTGGGAATGGTTATTAATGGTCTTTAGGTTCACACACATCCAACACAAGCACCCAAGGTGCAGCTCCTAAGGAAAAGCCACCTATTCCATTTCATTGTGCTGTCAGAGCATGTTTCCCCTGCAGACCCTGCTGATCAGGAGGAGAGCTAAAACCTGGACCCAGGTGAGGTGATAAACCCCTCTCCTATCCCTCTCTAACCTCTTCATTAACCCTCCCAGGCCATGGTCCCCCTGCCCCAGCCTTTCTTTCCTTCGCAACTCACGTTCCTTCTCCAGCCCTTCTCCATCCCAAGAGACTCCCCTCTCCCTCTGTCCAAAATAACCACTTTACTCTCTTTCCCACTGCCATATCTTTACCTTTCACAACTGTGAGTCTTCTCCCTCATCATCCCAGAGGGATGCAGGTGTCTGGACCTGGCCTTGCAGACACCTTCTTACCTAGAACACTTCCATGTGAGCAGGGTGTAAGATGAATTTCATGTGACTGAAAATGTCTGGTCTGCCAAAGCTTTTTTTTGGCCTTTCTGTATCTTCAGTTTGCTCAAGGATCAAATGCTGATGTGGAAAAAGTCTCTTGGCACCATGTATGGACAAAAAGAATGGAAAACTCACAAGGAAAATGCATAAGTTAAAATGCTACAATGTTTTTTAATGAATGTGTAACTGCTCCCTGGTATTTCATGATGCACACTCAGAGCAAAGTCCATCAGCATTCCCTTGTCATAATGAAATTCCCATGCTGAATCTGACATGGATGTTTCCCCCTCTACAGCAGCAGAGAGAAGCCTTTGCTAGTGAAGCTGCTGCAATTGCTTTCTTCAGGTCAGCAGCTTACCACAGTAATTCCAATTAAAGTAAACCTGTGGAAGGTGCCAGGCTGCCAGCTCTGCAGAGCACAGCTCTGAATCTAGCAACAAAATCTGAACTCAAGTAGCTGTAGCAGGACAAGTTTCCTTGTGCTGCCTTGAGCACACATCCTTCCTCCTACACCCAGGGGAAATAAAAGGAGCTCAGCTGGATCTCTCCATCTTCTCACAGAAATGAAACTCTGTTGTAGAAGTAAAGACTGAGGTTTGGGGGCTGAATGAAGAGTCACAGTCCTCCTCCCAGCCTGTGAAGACAAATACCAGCTCAGCCACAGTTCATGTTTGCGCCAAATTTGTAGCTCAGAGGAGGCATTTGTACAAGGAGAAAGAGAAGCAGTTATACCTTGGATAAACACTTCCCTTTATTTTTCTCTCTCTTCTTATGTTTTTTTAGTGGAATTTAGTCTTTCCTTGGTGAGACCAGACACAGAGAAACTGGAGAAGAAAACAAGAGCTGCAGGAGAGGCTGCCAATCTCTATATATGTAAATGGATCATCAATGCCATCTCTGTTAATAATTCAAATAATTACAATCTGGAGAGGCATTTTGCTTTTGTTTTTGTCTTTTCCATGAGGACAGAATGATATGGATTACCCTCACTTGCTCAGTCCAAATAACCCAACTACTTTTGTTGCTGACTTGCCAGAGCCAATGACCTGAATTGTACCTGTAGCTCATCCTCCATCCTCCTTCTTTCACTTTCACTGTAAATCAAATGACAGGCAAATGCATATTGTTTTTTGAATCTCCTATGACTGGTTTTATTCCATACTGGTATGCCATTGGCTGAATATCATATAGTAGAAGAGCAGGCATTTTATTAATATTTTAATTTTTTAAAAAAATCTCTACAGTTGCAATGGAGTGGGGCTGAAATCTGACATTTTTACAGAAACTGAAAGAAACTCCTGTTCAAATATCCTCAGACCGGTAGCCTCTGTGTTGAGGCCAGGAGCCCCTTTGGCTGGACTACACCAGCAATAAGGCAGTGAGATGTTTGTATGCAAGGTCAGTGAGCAGGCAGAGGACCCAGGCTATGGGCCAGACAGGGAGGCAGAGGCAGGATAGCTAAGGATCTTGAAGCTGTGAATGAATTAATTTAGGTCAGTGATTCAGAAAGGAGTGTGAGTAACTCTGACCAAAATGTGAAGATGAGGTTAGCAGTTGTTTTGGCCATACAGAGGTTGGTGGATGGTGACTTGAGGAAAAAGATTGTCAGAAAAACATTAACAGAGGAGTAGGAAGCTAAGTGCTATCCTCCTCTTTTACTACATACCTGTTTCACTTTAAATCCTTGTTTTCTTTTGTTGTATGTTGTATTAAAGCCCAAGGCTAAAATAAAGACTCAAATTTTGCATTTTCCAAATGCTTTGCCGGCTGGTGGAGCAGTACACATCATCCAAAGAGGTGGTGTCACCTGAGGATGCAATGTCAAAGCAGATCCTGCAGCACCAATGTTCCTTGTCAACTTAGTCATTAAATCAACCCTGCTGCAAGTTTTAAATGAACAAAATTGTGGGTAGAGTTTTTTTAGTACTCTCCTTTCTGTTTAATTACAGTGTAGGCTCACAGACAGTGTATGGGGACATCAAGACTCATGAAATTCACTCCAATGGCTGCATACATGTGTGACCTATTTAGCATCCAGAAATCTGTTTAATGCCAAGAACTACATTAGATAGTTCAAGCCACAGCTCACAGTGAGTCACGTAATGAGGTTCTTCAGATTATTGTTGTCATTAGCCCATTCCCTTCCCCCTTCCCACTTAGGAAGTTCATTTAGGCAAGCAGTCATTTTAAGAACATGCAAATGCTGATTGCTGATTTCTATGGATGTGGCAAGCAGCCAGGCTTCTGTAATGCTGGCTACTATAGGCAGTGGGAAGTTAAATATGCATGACCTCACATAATGTTGATCCATGGGTTCACAGGCATTCTGCACCTGTAAAAATCCCAGCTATTCTGCATGTAAAGTATCTCTGGTGTTGTCATTGAATCACTTAGTGCTTCAGTGCTCAGTGATCAGGTAGACTCTGCACATGTTATTATCTTTCTCTGCTTTGGTAAGGTCTAGAATAAAAAAAGCCATTATTTAACCACGGTAAATCCGATATTTTGCTCTTGACAAGCATGCACCTATTGCACATGGGAAGGAGGAGCTGAATTCATACTGACATCTTTGTAGTTCTGTTAAAATCTGATGAGTTCGCTGCTATCAAGATGTGGGGAAAAAAATGCAGTAGTTAATATAAATAACGGATTTAGCAGTAAGGAATTAATAATGCATTATTAAGATCAGGGTAGCACTAGGAAATTGCCTGAGGACATCGTACACAATCAGGAGTCACAAAAAAAGTCAACTATAGCCCAAGGTATAAATCAGAATCTAAATAGAATAAAATTTATAAGTCCAATAAAATCAGCTTTACCTAGTCTCAACCTACAAATACTTCTGTAGCATGTAGGATTGACAATATCTTTACTCTTAAAGACATTCCATAACTAGACTATTCATAAAGGGCCAAATTCTGACCTTATGACTACCAGAGAAACTTGGGGCATAATTTCCAATTAAAAATGGGGCTTTTAGGATAAGAAAAAAACCCCAAAACCTCCCAAATAATAGCAAATGCATTGTTTTTACAACAGAAAGGACTGCACAGAGTGCTGACTTTTCACTTTAGAGCTCAAGGCTTGCTTTCATCCAGTTTCTTTCCTCCACCTGGTTGTTGAATCATAGCAGTGGTAGCTGGAGCTCTTCCTCACAGAGGGAAATGCCTCTGTGAGTGGCAGTACAATGGTAGTGGCTCCTCCCTGCACCCATGCAAGTGACATCACTGGGATCATTGGGCACCTGTGGTGTTTCCTAAGGCCGTGGAAGATGCTCTGAGCATCAGTGATGTGGCCAGAAGAAACACTGTGGGCCTTTTAGTGAAACTGAAGTACTAACTGCTGCGCAAGGGTTATCTCAGGGTTACTTACCACTAGCTTTTTGTGGCAAATTTGTAGGGTTTTGTCTCCTGTTGGTGGCTCACAGCCAGTCTAATCACTGATTAGTGATCCCAGCCATGTAGAATTAATATCTTCCATATAGCAGGATTTTTAACAATAAATACCACAGTGCATGAGCCTGCACTCCAAATTGGAGGAGGACGATGACAACACTCCAATATTGTCATTAGTGCTGTATTGCTGGCATTTGGTACCCACTTTGCAATTGCTGATGGAACAGGTTTATGGCTGCAGAAGCAGAGGTGTTCCCTTTCACAAAGGTTTGGCTTAGTTATTGTTTATTTGACAATTATTGTGTTTGTAATTGCAGAGCAGACATAACAAAACAACTTTTCTAACTGTAAAAGCATTGCTTCCTTGTTTGTATGCCACAACATATTGCTGCTAAGCATTCAGCTTTGGGTTTGTAATGTTTTGGAGAACTAGTTCTAAACAAACAAAAACAAAGGGAGACTGGCAGCTTTAAGCTGCTTGAGTGTCCTTCAGTGTTAAAACGTGTTTGATTTAACAACAGAAAGATTCATTAATGCCTATTTATGATCTATTTTTAGGGTAATTCCATGCAATTACTATTCATATGATTCAAGCACCCAGGCTGAATTCTAGCCAGGCAATAAAAGGATAATTTTGTAATGCCAGAGAGTCTCATGAGAAGATTTGGAGGAAAATGCAAATCAACTGTTAGTATGATAAAGCTGTGCACTCTAACTTGGTTTCTGGAGCTCTGTATAAATTAGGAAACATTTGCAGTGGAATATCAGACATCAACTAGCACATGGGTGCAGCACATCTGGGCTCTGTGCAGTTGCAGTGAGGGGAGTGGCTGGAAAAGAGCTCACTGCTCTCCATTACACTCCCAGCAATGTGAGAAATACTGATGCAAAGTCTCCTGAGGAGACATCAGGCAAAGAGGGATGGAGAGGTGCATATGCTGGCAAACACTCTTAGAAGTGAGTGAATACATGTTTATAAAATCCCTTGCTCTCACACGCTAAGGATCTTCCTTTCCTGTCCATGTGAACTTTCTTATCCTAATTCTGCTCCTCCTGGCACTCCTTTCGCCCCAATGTATAAATTTGGTCTCCATACTTGCTTTTCAGGACTCAGCTGGGTGTTGTGCTTCAGTGTAGGGCAGCCTGGGAGGGAGGTCTGGGAAAGGCAGCTGCAGGCACTCAGTAATCTCTGCCAGAGAACCCCTTCAATATAATGCACTTGTCAGATTAATTCTACACTGATTAATTTCCCCAGATTAATTTTAGACTAATTAATAATTTCTGGAAGGCAGCAAAGACAGTGGTTTTGTCTCCAAATGAGGGCAGTGACTATCAGGATACTTGAGCTAGCCCTAGGGAAATTGCAGGTTAAGACAGAGGGTATGCAGGAGTACTCATCCTTCTGGATGAGCGCTCTAGGGGCCAGGTAAGATACTGGAGGATGCCTGATGGCATCTATTCTTAGGCACTGAGGAAAGAGTTCTAGGTTAACCACCTCACAAGGGGAAGAAGCCCTGAGCACAGAGAAAAATTATTCCCTGCAACTCAAGATTCACACTTCTGAAAAATCGTTTTAGGCTAAGATAGCAGAAAGGAAACAGTCACGAAATCAATAACCCCGCTTTCATAAAGCATTTATTTTTTTTATTTGAAAACATTATACAGGCATTACATTGCCACAGCCAGTCCATATAGGTGCATGCAAATATCAAAATGGAGAAAGGTTTATTCAGCTTCTCAATGCAGGATTTGGGGTTGGGATTTTGTTTGCCTGGTTTTGGTTTTGGTTCATACTTCCATCTGGGGTGTCAAGATTAGTGTGCTTTATTATGGCATTTAACAATAAAATCCTACCCATGGGGTAAAATTTATATTTGTAGCTAGCTCAGGAATACTAAATGGGTTTCAAAGAAAAAAAAAAAAGAAGGAAAGAAAACGATACTACACGCTTGTCAAAATGTTAATAGCACAAGTTAGCAATCTCTACACTATACATTGAAACTTCTTCTTATGACACAGTGGTGCAAAATTTTCAATTGCTTGGTCTATCGTTGTGTGTTTCGAAACTTTACAGCTGGAACAAAGACAAGGTCTGTCTCCCAGTGAGGGCTTTCAGCCGGTATCAGAAAATTAACATCAGTCTTGCTAAGGGCTGCCCAGGGCCAGCAGAACCGTAGAGTTTCAGTTTGTTCAGGCAAGGAGCTATGCAGAGCTAGAGACGTCCTACGCAACACGGAGAGTAGCTGCCGTTAGATAGCTGAGCCTTTGCTGGTGAGCACTGAGGGCTCCAACTGCGGAACACAAGCAGGCAGAAGGAACGTTTTCCTCCACTAGACCTCAGTTTGTCAGTCAACACAGTTATTTGTAAAGCTATACTACTGTTTTCCTTCGAGGTCCATCCAGGACTAGCGCACAGGTGCTAATCCAAGCATCCACCTTGTATATGGGGAAACACAGTCAGTGAAGCCAGCCCCGCTTTGCACATCAAACTCCTCCTGCACGAGAAGCACAGGGGATGGAGGCTGGCTGCAGACTGCTGACTGAAACATTCATTACTTATTCCTGTACAACAGAGCCTTTTAGAGTCGCCTGGTAAAATTGCTCCAGGTGGCACCCCTCAGCCACCCATGGATCCAACCCCTTGTAAGGAGAAACTCCTGGCCCCGTGACCTGGCCGGGAGCTGCCTCCTGCCCAGCTGTTTCGCAGAAGATTCTAACAAACATCTACAAGTTAGTGTCGGAAAAATGAGGAGGGGGAGGCCGAAGGACTACAAACATTTGGCTTAAAAATAAATACTAATAAGGAAATTAATCAAAACAGTTATGCAAAAGGAAGGAACTGTAAACATGAAACACACACGCACACAATCCTCAAGGTTCTCAGACCAACACGGGGACTAATGTTCAGAGAAAGGTATTTAATTGGTACAAAAGGTAGCAAAAAAGACTGAGATGACAGGTGCCCACCAGTGTGTCTCTGGGTACCTGAGGGAGCCATGACTGTAATCAGATCCATTCTCTTGGGGAATGTACGGAATCCACCTTAAGTCAAAGCTCTCACAAGGCTTGACCCAAGGACCTTACCCTGAGGTGTTCAGGTAATCTTTCTTGTGTGTTTTTTATTTTTTTGATTTACACTTCCCTTACTATCCCCAGAATACAGATTGTTTTTCTGCGGGAATCCAGTGGGTTTTTTTGTTTTGTGTTTTTTTAATCCTCAATGGTTTAAGAAAAGTTTGGAAACATGAGTGCTAAAAAGATTAAAATTCCAGAAGGCAGTGAAAAAAAATCATACATTTGTTAGTTTAGTACCAAGGCAGCTTAACCAAAGCTTTTGGGCTAGTTTTGGGCATGATTTAGCAATACTGCAGAACCTCCCCTCAGGTGCAGCAGGGTTGTGGCAGACAGCCTAAACACAGCAGGAAAGAAATCACCTCTTCTCCACAGTAAGAATAAGATACAGCATACTTCTGCTATTCAAAAGCATTTTGACATTTGCCACTTCATGGCTATTATGCATATATACACTTCTCTCAGTCTGCTTCAGGGAAGTTCCTTCTGTATTAAAGCAGAACAGGACTACAGAAAATGAATGTTACATCAGCAGAAATTCATCCTGCTTGGTTGAACTGTGTGACCTTTCTAATCTCCAGTGTATAGATTGATTTTTTTATTCTTTTTTACATAGAAATAGGTAAGTTGTATTTTTCAAACATGAAGGCCCACATTTTTGCTTGAAACAGTCTTGTTCAGCAGAAGAACATTCAAATCAAATTCACCTTCTATGCCCACAAGCAAAATATTCATCAACCATGCCGTAAACTCCATTTTCAGATACAATGAATGTATACACACTTCTACAGCACTGTTATGTGCTTCTTAAACTCCTTCTTTCTGTAGATCCTGAAGTGTTTTAAAATTACTTGGTCCCACAGCACCTCTGTGAGGTAGGTAAAATGTCATTATTCCTGTATATACTGATTGGGAAACTCAGCCACAATGAAGGTAAGTCATTCCCAAGGATTCATGCAAAGATGTGGCAGATTGGCGAATAAACCCAAGATTTCTCCCAGATTCCTCGCCTATTGTTAGACATAGGAACACCTTGTCGTCCTTAATTTTAAACTACAAATAGGTAAAGGATACTGGAATAATGATTTCCTTGTACTGGGCTCTCAGAAAAGCAAACATACAGGCAAATATGGATTTTTTGTGGTGGTGACTAAGATTTCTCCCATTCTGGTCAGGCTCCTGAGGCAGAAGTACAATTGTATACAGAAGTGTGGAGCACACCCCTTACTATTTTCACAGGTCCCCAGGAATGTAAGAAAACTGCTGAATTCTTCTGCTTGTTTCACAGTTAATGAAAAATAATTGGCTGCACCCTGCCAGGAAAATGCCTTTGTGCTACTGCGGCAACACCAGCAGATGGTCCAGTCTTTCTGCTCCTGAATTCCTCCCTTAATCTTCCTGATTTTTACAATCTGTGGGTTTTGGTGAAAAACTGACACTCTTCTAAATAGCTATTGTTAGAATAATGAACCACAGGAGACTAAGCAAACTGGAACAGCAGAAGGCACCCTCAATGCACTGAGTATCTAAAATAAGTGCCCTGATCCACATGATATGTCATCTTTCCATGGAGAGGTACAATACATAGGAAACTAGAAAATGTGTTTTTCTTTCTACAGGTTAAAATTTTAAAAGTAAGAAATTTGTGTTGAGTCACGACTACAGAGAAAATGACTTTCTGTCACCTGATGCAGAACCTCGGCCACTAGGAAATCTGCCATGGATCATAGAGAGGTCAATGCTTGAGTACTTCACTTCTGCAAATATAGAAAGGCTAAAATGCTCGCCTTAAACCTATTCCTAGAATAGAGACAGATATTGTAAGTTGTCCCTTCTCTGGATTCATGGATCAGATTACCTAGAAAGGGCAACTGGACAGCACAGAAGAACTCACTGTATTTCCCTCACCAAGTCCAAGGTGCTAGCAAAAATGTGTCAGGGCGTTGTTACCATGACTAATCTATCTGCTTTGTACAAACCAACAAATTTTAGAGAGAAATTAACAGTGACTGCACAAAGTGTATTTGCTGTAAAAAGGCGTTTTTACCACCGCTGGTGTAGTTTAGGCATAATATCACTCTGTGTGCGTAAAACACCCTTCTACAAATTTCTTTTTTGCTGTAATTTCATCTTACATATTGAGTATCTTTCACAGGTAGTTTGACATTAACTGATTCCTACACAGCAGTTTGTATTGCAAACATGCCACTCATTTCGTAAACGAGGGACTGGCATCTCCTTGCAAGGAACACCCTGGAACAATTAGTTTGTGTTTGTATGAGCTTTCCTAATTTGCTACCTTGCAGCTCACCAGTGTAACTGCACCTGGTAAATACCTTTCTCTATGTACAATACAGAGATAATGGATATACAGCTCCACTGTCAACAGGTGATCAACAGCCCTGGGTTTAAGCAACTCTAACATGAGGCTCCTCTTCTGTTTCCTGCCCCAGGCTGGTGTATGTCACCGAAGGCTCCATCTGGCTGGTGGCTGGCAGGTCTACAACAGGTCCGGAAGGGTTTCGAAACTGCTTGTACACCCGAGGATCCTGGGCTACGTAGGTGGATGTGGAAGAGTAGAGCATCAGCCCAACAAGGATCGTGAAGAATGACAACAAGTAAAGTCCTGAAAACTGAGCAGAAATAACAGCAGAGTCATTAGACACAGCACCAATTACCCTGAGTTCATGAAGACCCAAAGACAGGGGTAGGCTCAGATCCTTGTTTTAGAATGCACTGCACAGAACAAACTCCCTAACATTTGGATGTTGAATTTTTTTGGATATGACTCTCTGAAAGTTGATTTACTCCCATCAATTCCCCTGTCCTCCATAACCAAGAGCTAACTAGTGCCTTCCCCTGGGCCAGGCATGTTAAGTATTGACTGACTGGGACTTGGGAAAGCTGAGTTTTGGTCACAGATCCAAAGCTGATTTTTTTATGCTTTTAGAAAAGTCAGCTACTCCTCTGAGTCAAAGTTCCTCCAGCTCCAGTGTGAGGCACCATCATCTACAGCTGTCAGACAGGCACTGGACAAATCTGAAGTTAGTTACAGCTAAACCACATGTCTCTGAAGTTAACACGCTGTTGGAAATATAAAAACATCATTAAAAAATAATTTCAATAAGAATTTTATATACATATATATATATACACACACACACACACACACATACTTAAAAATATATTTTAACAAAAGCATTTAAAAACTACCCTGTCTGCAGCTTCTCTTGCTTGTGAAAAGCAAGCAGGTGCTAGAAGATCTAATGTGAGTTTGGACAGGATGAACTTCAGCTGTGAAACGTGCTCTGGGTCAACATCATGAGCTTTGAAAGTACACTCGCAGGGCAGTTAACTGAAAGCTCAAGTACACATATTTTGGCACACAGCTTCACTAGATCAGAGGTCAGCCTGAATTTTTTGACATACACAGACTTGTGTCTGAACTAAAAATACAACACAAAGAACCTTTTTGGCAACTTGTTAGCCCTTGAAGATAAAACTAAAGGCAAAGACAGGGTTTCAAAAACACAGCCATTGGGTACCAGATTTAGATACTGGGTTCTGGCTACAGGGGACACAAAAATGGCTTTAAGCCCATATGAGTTGTCTGCTGATGCTACACTACAAGTTATTTCTTCATGCATACTGTGGGTGAGAAACCATGAAGAACAAATTGCATAGCCACCTTGTTGAGGATATAGATGATTTGCATTCACTGGAACTTCCAGAAGTACCTATATACTGCAGCTGTCAGGAGGAATCTGTACCTGAACACCATCAACTGCCTGCAACCTGCTATTAGCTGTTCCATGAGGTACTTCAGGATTTTATATAAAGGTGTCTGCAAGTCTGTTTGTTAATCCTGACTGACTCTGCTTTGATGGATGCCCCATTTGTTTCCTCTGGATCACTTTAGCACAGCACAAAATAGACAGAATGGACTATATTATCTTGGAAGTTTTTGAGCAATTCTGCTTTTTATGCTTAAAGAAATGATCATTGTGGTGAAAACAAATTTTACTTAAGCTAAATTTGTAGTGATGTTAATTACTGTTTCACAAACCTACAAAACCTCCACCCAACCTCCTTCCTGAGGAAGCATTTGGCCTCTTTACAGAATTCTCAGTATCTCTCAAACCTTTGATCATTAACCCATGATGATATGTCTGTTTCCCACATCCTGTATGCATGTTCAACAGGGAAAATACCATAATGGAGAAAGTTTTTAAAGCATGTCAGAAGGATTAGAGAGTAGGAAGAATTTTTTTCATCAGCTTTTAATTGTTTTTTAACATGTATGTCACCAGGCCCTCACGTATCATCTGGCAGCACGGTTTGATGAAACCAGCCAGCTGTCCCACCAGTTACAGAGACATAGTCAAGCCTATCCCTGTGTCTGTTGAAGGATTCCTTCCATGTGACACAGCTCTGATAGGACTGTTTAAGCTTTGATCTCCCCCATGTGACAATCAAACACAAGTCAATAATTTCAAAGAAACTTCTGGTTGATTTTTCCCCTCCATTTTCAGTATAATTTTGTTCTTAGCACTTTCTTTCCCTCTTTCACTTTGTATTTGAACTTGAGTATCACTTGGCAGCAGTGAAGTAAACTAATCTCAAGCAAGTCTCAGGAGCCAAATGCATCTAGTTTCTCATCCCTAGTTTCCCGCTGTCCCTCATTCCCACCTTATGCTTGTGTTTCTCACCCCAGCCAGCCAACTGGCTTGGCCCACTGCATAGCCAGACTGCCAGCCAGATCTGTGATTGTCTTGTGTCCTGCTGTGAGGAATCTGTGGGGCTTCCAGTAGCTAAATGTGCTTTTTTTTCTTGTTCTAGGAGCTGCCCAGACAAAATCAATTAATTTTTGCTTTGGTTCATGGCTCCAGCTCTACCATATCACCCTCCTCCTGGCCACACCTCTCATTCCTCTCTCAGGGGCTTCCTGCCAGTGGCTTCTTTTGGCTGATAGTATTCTTTCCATGGTACTGTCCTCCCTCATGGCAGCTCTCCAGCCTGGGAGAAAGGGTTTGGGTATAGCTTGGGGAAATCTAAACAAAGTTCTGTGAAACATTTGTCTGATATCTGTGCACAGCTAGTTCAAAAAGACCTGGACTCTGACAGTCCTATGACAATTCCTTCCTTTTTACCTTCCTTAATAACAAGGTTCAGGCTGAATTTGTTTGTGTAGCAGCTCTTTGCAATACTGCAGTAGAAGGGTAGTTAACGAGGTTAATATAGGAATATATACTGAAGTATATGGCAAATCTCTGGGTTTTGTCAATAGCCTGTCAGACTGATTCAAACTCCTTTGAAAAAAATGGGTATCTTCCTCCTATAAAAACAGCAGGGAATCCATCAGTGCAATAGGAAGATGCAGACTCAGTTACACAAATAAAAGTTTGTTGTTCACTGTACTATACTACTAGACTCCAGCTGGAATCTGCAATTTATGTAAGATAAGATTGCCATGCACACTGTACTGCTATATAGGTTTCGGAGGTTTGTAAAATCTTGATCTGCAAACCTCTTCTACTGAGATTTGCTATTAATAGAGAGGAAAAAGAAACACATTCCAAACCAGCTGAAAGAGCTACTCCTAAAAAATGAAGTGAGGGAACATCACTTTCCACTGCCACTCTCTGTGCAACTGCAGTACCAAACTGTGGGTTCTTGGGAAGTGTGTAATTCCTCTCTCTGCCTAAAAAGCTACTCGAGAATGATACTGTGCTTCATTTTACTGAATTATCTCTTTCTACAGACACATATTTCCTCTAAGAAAAAATGTTTTTAAAATTTCCAGATTTGTATGCCTCTCCAAATCCTTCCCTCCACACTGAGCAGGATAACTGTAAGTTGCTCAAAGAGTAACATGGTCAAGAGAAACTGGTTAGCTCAGATTAGCTAATGAGTGTCACACTCCCTAAACAGACTAAAAATCAACTCATGTTTCTGTATCATTAAACAGTTTTACCCTGGATTTTATATCTACATGTATAGGTACATATGTACATAAACATGCTTATCCATGAAGCTTATTGAGAGACCAGATGACTTTGCAGTGCGGTCAATGATCTAACACTCTTGAGTCCCTGGATTTGATTTTCAACCTGTGAATTTATTTTGTGAATCACAATGATTTCAGATGACCCTCAGTTTCTTACCCATTTAAAAGAGATAATAACACCTAGCTACTGAATAAAGATGAGTTAACAGAATAAAAATGGGGAATAGGGATCCTCTGATGAGAAGGCAGGGAAAGTGCCTTACTTATAACATCACTGACATGAAAAGCATCTGCCAAAGCTTTTTAGGCAGTCAAATCAAATAGTTAAATCAGCTCTACAGATCTCACCATGTCTGCTCTGCTCTGACATCTGCATGTCTATAAATGCTTCCCCAATCAATAGCATTCAATATGGATCATACAATGATATTCATAAATGCTAAAAAATTATGAAAACACAAAAAATATCTTCTCTGGACACCATTTAGTACCTGTGGTGAAAACAGCCTACATTAAACTAATGTTAGTTTAGGTAATGTTACCTTTCAGCATATAAAAGGCACATCTTTTGTGCCTGTCAATTTGAAGATAAACAGACAAAGTAAAGCCTAGACAAACACAGCAAGAAAACATGCTTAACAAGATTTGGTCAGCCGATCAAACCCAGCACTGATTCTGGTAAGTGGACATTTCTGGTATTTATCTGAGCAGTTCACTAGGAACCCAGTACTTGAATGGATCTGCTCAGTGAGGTTCAGCAGATGAGCTTATGGAAGCTGGTGGCTTGCCTGCAGGAATAGGGGCCTCACTCCACTACGTGCAACTGCAGAACCCCACCAGGAAAACCACTGCAGCAGCAAGGTCCAGCTGATCACAGCAAATGCAAGTGAAATTACTCATCCTGTTATCTATGCACAAAGTATTTGATGCTAAGAAAGAAAATAACCCAAACATATCTGCAGTGCTACATACAAGTGTAGATGAAGTTCACAAAACAAGATTTAGCATATATATATGTAAAATTTTAGTTGCAAGCAAATGAAAACTATGAGTAAGTCAAGCATCACAAGTTTTCTAAAATAAAAAAGATGAGTGTAAAGGCACCTGAAAATTGAGTATTTTTTAAAAGTTCAGAATAAACTATTAAACCTTTCAAAATTTACTCCCTACTGGTTTTTATCTTCTACTTTTTAGTGTCTGTCCATGTGAAACTTGTCTTTCATGTATCCTTAAATCACTATGGGCAAAACACTTCTATTCCCTCTTGAGAGTCTTAAGCTTTAAAGTAATCCACTTGTAAAGGAGAAAAGGAAGCTTCTTAATGGGGAAACGAATACATCTTATTTCATTGTCTTGAACAGTAATGAGACAGTAACAGAAAAAGAAGAAAAAATAAAAACAGAAAGATAAACTGTTTAGAAGGTGGTAAATTTATGCCTTGGTCTGGAGAAAGCAAGCCATTCTTCAGTACACAAGTCACGAACTGAGAAGGGAAAGCCCAAAGAAATGTCATGGAAAAACCACACCTAGGAAAGGCTGTGCTGACTGACTCCTGCCGAGGGAATGTGCAGACAAGTAGTTCTGGCTGTCACAGATGCCCATGTCCATGTTACCACTGACGCCACAGCAAAACAGTATCCAAAGTGACCAAATGAGACAGATGTGAGTCTGCAGAAAAGCCCGCATAGACAAAGAAATGCAATGATTTTCTAATTTTGGGTTTTTGCTCAGCCATCATGATAACAATCTTGAACATTATTACAATGGTTATGAAAATGCAAATTCTGTTTTACTCAGTCCATTGAACTGGAAATAGTTGCAACAGCAGACCATTTGAGCTGCAGCACTCCAGGACTCTATTTGTATTTCAAAACAGCAGCCACACACTGAATCTCTTGGTAGGAAGTATGAACCCCAGCTCCTAGCTAGTTGGCAACCCAACTGCTTTTCAAGTCTTTAAAAAAAGGTTTTTTGTTAAGGAACTAACTTAAAATTTGTAAGTGTCATGTTTCACATATTCAGTGATAAAGTATGAAATGGAATAACTACCTTTTAGTCTACCTCATCAGGCAGTTCTGTACATTTTGGCATAAATCAGTAAAGAAATCAGGTCCATTAATTCAAGTTTTAAATCTCAGAGAAAAGTGAGTCACTTTTCATAATCACACTGATGAAGAGGGAAAAAAATGTACATATCAGGTAGAATTCATCTAGTTCCATATTTCTGCTGGTGCCATCCATGCTCTCCAGACAGGCAGCTCCTACCTCCTTCTTCCTTCCCATCAGTGGGTCTTTGCAGTGCAGTGGACTCTGCTTTCCAGACTAATTCAGTTTGTAGCATATGCTGCACAGCCCATCAAAGCTAAGGCCAATAGGTGTTCTTTCACTGACTTATGGCTTTTTCCCCTGGGTAATTTCACACATGAATACCTAAACAGGCTGAGTGAAGGGAGTTAAAACCAAATTTTTCTCATTATCTTTTATATAGCAAACAGACATTTCCACTCTGTTTGATAAATTGATTGAGAGGCTGAGCTTCTTTCTGCAATTTTCTGTTTTCGCCTCCAACATGGCAAATGAAGCTCACCGTGACCAAGTACAGAAGTTGCACTGTGGGATGCACACACTCTCCAGCCAGCAGCAGTACCAGAAGGCTGAGGGCTCTGAGAGCTAGGAATTCACAAAGTGCTTTCACTTGCCTGGCTGGATGCTACAGCCATATTACTTTATTAGTAGTAACAGGAGCCTGCATCCTAGTTACAGCTCCCAGTGCTCTTTGGTGACCACCTTGGATCACATCCATAAGGGGGGTCTCACTGAGTCTGTCTTGGATCAGCACTGTGACTTAAAATATTGCTGACTATTTTTGCCCCAGCCTATGAGGAAGGTACCTCTTTGGGATTCAGAGCTTGATTTTCTCATCAACAGAAACTGAAGCAACGCCCAACAGTGAAACACCATATTTTGTAACCCCAAATGTTGCCACACACCAGAGAGGCTGCTGTGAGTTTTCCAGACTGCATTGAAACAGACAAAACAAATACACCTGAACCTTCATACATCCTGCTAGATCTCTCAGTTTTTAAGAAATCTCCAAAGGGGCCCAAAGAACTGAGGTATGATTTAGAGTGCCTTCTCTGCTCACCAACTGCAGAAGCTGGAATATCTGAGAAGAAATGTTGGCTCTCTTGCTGAGAAGGGCACCCAGGGGCACCGGACAGCTTCAGTAATGATGATAACTTCTGGACAGAAAGTCTGTCCACCACCAGCAGGATGGCATTATCTCCAGCTATTTCTTAGGCAAACCATGAGGATAAAGTCTTTAGTGATGACTTCAAGTCCTATCTTGCCCTCTGAACACAGCTGGGATGAAAAGTGAAGTGTGTAGCTAGCTCCTCTACATCTTTGATCATCACTGAATGAAGGAGTTTGTCTCAACACATCACTTATGCCAGCAGAATCCAAAGCAAGAAGTTTCTGCTTTGCCTGAATGACAGTGAAAACTGCCCTTGTTGCCATTTGATGAAAACAAAAAAGCCAAAGAAAGTTTTTCCTGTCATTTCATGCATGGAAGAAAGGCCATACTTCTCAATTCCTGATGGTTGCTTGCACCCTCAATATGATCTAACTCAGATGAAACTCAGTCCATTAGTATGGCTTATGCTGAATTGCAAATGCTGCACAGAAACCGTGATGACAAGGAATCAGATGATGCATTTTCTGTATTTTCCGGTTGATTCTGTTCTACTGCCTACATGATTTACTCCATGTAAACATACTGATCTATGCTTTCTTTCATACAGCAGCACCCTCTTTTTCAGTTCTTGCATGAAAGAATTTACCAGTTTAATTGGTAAAACAGTGGTCAGTGGGAAACTCCTAAGCTTTCTTACCTTTATATGCTGACGTTATCTACAAGGGACAAAAATGAGGAGGGTTTACTGGAAAACTGTCACCCTGAATTCTGTTAAAATTTAGGAAACTTAATAGATTTCCTGGAATTCATTGCTGGACTGAAACAAACTTACTGAGAAAACTGATAGCATTTTGGAAAAAATCTCTGAGCTTGACATAGGCAGCTGTAAGGCAAATACTGATTTTGCATAAAGCTGCACAATTTCATGCTTTTCAAATGGTATCCTTAGAAAAAATTAATAATAACCTGTCCTTCTAAATACATGCCTGATAGGGCAAAATGTTTGTGAAATGGGTTATCTTCCTTTCCTGGGTGTCAGGAGAGATGGGAACACTGCTTTCTCTTCTGTTTCCCTTTGTTGCCTCTGACTTCAGACGTGGAGAAAAAATGAGCCTGTGTTCAGTACCCCTGCAGTACCAGCAGTCTGTCTAATTAAAAAGTGCAAGGTAGAATGAGTCCTGCAATCTGTTTTAATCTTATCTATGTAGGAAAGAGATTTTCATGTGAAGTTAAAACACTTCTATTACATTGCTTAATTTCCTATGAGCATCCTTACTGTGGCATAAGGGGTTATTTTATATCAATTACTTGGCAAGAAAGTGGTAAAGGATCTATCATTTCAGATGTTCTTAATACAAAAAGGAGGAGCACCACAGAAAAGCTTATAAAATCAATTTTCCCTCCCCATTTTACCCAATTATGCCAGGCATAATTTTACCTTTCAGTATTCTTTGTTGGTTTGCTGTATCAGCTGCCAGTTGTCATGTGTCTTTCTTTGGGTTTGTGTGCAAGTATTTAATACAGTAGCAGCTGTCTGCTGTAACTGATTCTCTATTACTGTACATGAGGCTAATTGTACTCAGTGTGTTCAAAACCACAGTTACAATAACTGATTCATCTTGGAGTCTTTGTTTCTATTTTTCTGCTGAATCTAACAATGCATTCCTGAAGACATTCCTTCCCAAATGGTGTTCTTTCCTCCTGGCAATACAAACGGGGAGCACTCCTGCCCTGAGAAGCATGGACTGTGCAGCTGCAGTTACTCTTACCACCAGTGACCATGCCAGCTGTCTGGAGGGAGTGTGACACGGCTGTTTCATGCCAGGGTTCTCTGTAGTGCAACACATTTGCTGCTGGCAATGAGAGGCCAAACTTCAGGAACTCCAAGAGCTCTCAACTGAGTTGACTCTCAAGGCAGATGAATGAGGGAATCAGAAGGGAGAGCATGTCCTAAGCTATCGAATCCAGCCCCCCATTACTGCTTACAATCAGGTCACATATTCCATCTGGCAAAGCCTTCTCATACAAGCATTATTAGGGCTTTCTTTCACTTCCCACTAACCTATTTGAAATTATCCTGGAACTTCCCTGCTATGACAGACAAAAAAATCCCACTAATTTCTATACACTCTGAGTTTCCACCCATATGTTCTTGTATCATTGATCAAATAATTCTCATTTCTCCCTGCGAGTTTATAGATTACTTCATATATGTTAAGGTTCCATAGTCCCTCCCAACCCATCAAAGCTATGTTACATACAATAAAGATTTTTTTGGGATTTGCATATTCAGTATATTGTTAGGGGCCACATGGTTACTCTGTCAAGGCTTTGGAGCAGATAAGAGAAAAAACTCCATTTGGAGCTCTTGAGCTGACAGGAAAAAACCTATAGCTACAGCTAGAAAAGTGCTCTCCCTGGGATGGTAAGCTGTCCTGTCCTATGGCATTAGCACTTCTCCATCAATACCAGGAATACCTAGACAGATTCATTTGGAAACAGCTTTGTCAGAGCCATGCACAAATTCTTCCCATCTGTTGCCACAGACATTGCCTCGCACTTTGTGCTTCACAGCATTTCTCAATGTCAGCCAGTTCTAGTTGCCTGATTATTCTAATTCTTCTTCCTACTGAGGGTGCCAAATCTATTACTACAGTCACTGCACAAGACTGGTCTTCAGACCAACTCCTTGAGACCTCCATCAGCGAGTTCCTTCAAGCATGCTGTTTCTCTCTCAGCACATTGCCTTGTCCTTTATCCTCATTAGCCATTTTCTCACCTGGCTTCCAATCTTCACATCACTAATCCTGTTCTTTAGCTTAATTGATAATTTTCTGCGCCACACTGATAAAAGCCTTGCACATTAGATCTACTATTTGACTTCTCCCTATAATAATCTGTTAAATTATCAGGCAGACATCAGATTTAGACGGGATTATCTGTATTTTGTGAACCAGCCTGCATTTCATCCAATTTTCCATTTATCTCCATGTTCCTAATTATGTCTACTTCCGGTTTTACTGTCTACTCCATGTCAAATCTGAAGTATTCAGATTGTTGTGTTCTCTTTTGACTTCTGAGGTAGTAATTTCCATTTCTATTAAAGATGGTGCATTGTCTTCACATTTAACTCTTATCCCTACTGAATATGACAGAAGGTCCCAATTTTGTTTTGATGCCAAGTGAAAGGTTGTTTAATTTTGGCTTCCACTGTCCTTGCACAGCAAAACTATTTCTTCTCTTAATATACAACAAGAACCTTTCGTTGCTTGTTTCACTTTCCTCTTCATTGCCAAGCTTGGCTTATCTTTTACAGGAATTAGACTACACTCCTCTTTTTATCTGCACAGTAGTAGTTTTCTTTTGTGATTCCTTGTTTTCTGTTTATTTCTAACAATTTTTTAAACAGATGGTTTGTCCAGTTGCATCTGTAGTTCTCCACTACAAGTTGTCCTCTTGTCCTCAAGATATAAAATTCAGATTATTATAAATTAAAGCTATTAAAAATCTCCTTCAGATACATTATGAGCCTTTTTAACAGTGTTCCTTGCTAAACTGAACTCATGTAGGTAGTGGGAATAATTCCAGAAGTTTAGTCCAGCTAATAAAATTGTTTATCAGCAGTGCTGATATCAAGCATCTATCCCATATCACGGCTTTGAAAGCTTCCAGTTTAGTGGGAAGGGGGAGTTGAGACAAAAAGATGTTTTTTGTAGATGTTCTAGAAGCTAAAAAAAAACTCCACTGCTTAGATTTAAAGCATGTAAAGGTGATGTTTTCTACCTGATGTTCTGTTTGTGTATTGATCCATTCCTCCATTCTGGTAGGAAAAAGAAGCTGATATGGATGTTTTAACTGTATGTCTGTAGCATTCACTGATTTGGCTGGTAGGAGGCACAACTGGAATAAGCACTTCAATCCAGTTGTATACCAAAACAGATTTTATGTATGTTCCTTCCTGGCAGGTAATAGACCATGGCATAATTTGTAGGCCACACAGAATTCTTGGCACACTTCCTAAATATTCTACCTTCTTTTCTGGTCACTTTTTGAAATAAAGTTTACTCAGTTCCATAACATATCTCCAAATTTATAATGCAATTATTGCATTTAACGCTTAGCATTTTCTTTCTAAGATGATTCTGTCTACATCTCTGAGGAACTTCTAGTTTTTGTTTCCCTATGCAAAGGTGAAAAATTAATCCAATTCATAGAATCATAATGTCAAAACCTTGTAGATTTTCAGTAGCTGAACCTTGTTTAAGCTTTTGAATGCAACTGCTGCGTTGCTAATTCATGACTTCTTTTTTTTGCTTTCTCTCCTGGGTTGCAAATTATTGTGAAGATATGTAACTCAACACATTAAATTTACTCCTTTGTCTTCAAAAATATGCTTGTCTTGGGAAATGCTGAGGTTTTTTTTTTTGCTGATTTTTTCCTTCACAAGTATTTGTGAAACTTAGCCTCTTGACCTTTGCTTTCATATTCATTATCATATAGAAAAAGTATGTTGCCAGTATCTCTTTAGACAGGATGACTTCACTATGTTTTTTCTGTCTGCACTTTTTCTTGTGATAAAGGATAGTTATTTGCTACAATATTTTTTCTCTCTGCAGTTTGCAATCCATTTGCTGGTTCTGTGATATTACACATCTTTATCCCCCAGATTTCCTTTTCCAGCCTATATTCACCATCACCTTTAAAATCAATATGGCTTTGTTGAAGATTTATCATCCAAAAATTAATCCAAATAACAGGAAGAGTTCCCCTAATATGTTTGAATTCTCACACTGGGTAGGAATTAAAAGCTATTTGCTTCCTTCAGATTGTAACAATTACACTTCACAATGTACTCTTGTGGCATACTTAAGAGATCTCTGGACAAGCCCCTAATAATTTCTCCACTAATTCCATAAATGTTACATTTTAACACTTGAGGTGTGCAGGAAGGTGTGACACTCAGACATCGAAAGAAGTAATTCACAAGATACCCACAACAGAAAGTGGGTGGTGGTGGTATTTGCTTTGGAGTATTTTAAGATCAAGATGTGTTGACTTAGCAGTTCTGTTTTACGCATCAGGCATTTCTAACAAAAATGGATTTTCCTAGAAAGCTTGAAATCAGTTCTGTTGTGTGCAGTCTTTTAAGATGAGACCAGATGAAAAAATCCTAAGCTAAAAGCACTGAAAACAAGCTAAAAAACTTGACACTTATGATGACCTAGTATCTGAAAAAATATATTTGAAATTGAAGCTTTTATCATAACTTCTGCAATGCGAATGCCACATCATTTACACCCTTTCTGAGAGCTTCCAAAGAGAAAGTATCCATGTTTCACTATTCATGTTTTGTAACTAATGAATCTATTGCAAGATAGCACTGTGGAAGGAAGACACCCTTTTGAAAAATGCAGTATTTTGAAAAAACTGCCATATCTGTGCTGTGTTGTTAAAAATCTGTCAGGCAGTGCAACATCTTAGTGGGAGGCATTTCATTTTCCAGCTTCTACTCTCTTCTGTCATTTTATTTCATAGCTTTTTTTATTGTATGTCATCCTGCACCATCACAAAAAGGGTAAGTGGATGGGGCTCTTTCTGTCTCAGGAATTTGTGTGACCAAAGACACACTTAACTCCTTTTAACCTCAAGGCAGCTTTTTAAATATAGGCACCTAACTATTTTCTAATTGACTATAATTCAGAGGAGGAAATTCAAATAGCTAACCAATGAAATAAATAAATTTAAAGAAATTTAAAAATGATGCTGCTTAGATGAAAGGCATGTAGACAGTAAAGCTTGATGGGAGCAGAGTTGTTGAGAGGGACTCTCACTGAAAGAAATTTAGTACTTTGGACAAGAAAGGAAAACATGAACATAGGCTTTTTACACATTACCAATGACATAAAAAATTAATTAGTAATATGACTTACCCTCATTGTTATCACAGGCTTAGAAGTATTCACAAGGATAAAAGCCCTGTGCGATTAAATTTCATTAAAGCAGGAAGTTTATGGATCAAGCAGCTTGCATACCAAATTTCATCAGGAAAATACCTTTAAGTATATGACTGAGAAAGTGGTAGTGTGAAAAACAGGTTTTTCGCCTGCACTGCATGCTACACTAGAAATAATGATGCACCACTGACAGCACTACTGACAACACCACTGTCAAAGTTTAAAATAGGTAGGCGTTAGTTCCCTAACAAGTGCAAGCAAAGAATAGGATCTTACGGACTCCAGCTTACACTTTCAGGAAGTTTAAAAAAAAACGTGTAAGAACATAAACTGAAGTATTTTCTCAGTTAGGTCAGAGGTTTGGGAAAAGTCTCTCAGATGTTTATGGATGGTTGCCAAATAAAGATCGAAGTAACAATTCTCCCCCAAAACAAACCAATTTTATTGAACTCTTGTTATCAAACCACAGACTTTGTATCCACCCTGCTCTAACAAAATCCAGGACTGCCTGAAGCATATAGAGTCAAGGTCAAAAATAAAGCTTCATCTGCATAGTCATGAAACTGAATTTTTTTAAGGTTATTCCTTGAGTGGCAGGCTTTCCTAATTTAGGAAAATGAACTGAAGCACACCAAAGACAGGAGAAAAACTCACACTGGCTTCTATACATATTTCTAGCAAAAGTCACATTTTCACTACAGTGAAACTATGCAAATTCCAAATTCCCAGGCATTGCTTAGGATCTGTGCTGACAAAAAAGAAACTGTAACCCCCTTCCCCCAACCTTCACCCTCTCTTCCATCTGGAAAAAAGCCAGTCTTCATGGCTCGTTTCTTGATGTAATGGGAAGACTGTCATCTGCTCTCTTCCATTGCATGGATACTGTTAGAATCAGCACTGAAAAGTAATTTTTAGAAACATCACTGAATATCAGCAAATGAGGTTCCAACTAGCATAATTTCAGATTTCTGGTCTTGGAAGGTTTTGCATATCATGTTTATCTGTGTATCCAAGTCCTTTGTCACAGAAACTCTCTGAGATTATAAATCAAGATACATGACTTCCCTGAATCATTACAAAATAAATGCATTTTCTTCATTTGGGAATTGCTACTATGTCCAGAAATTTTGAATTCTTATAGCTGCATCTTAGATAAAGTCATGAATGAATTTGCCAAGGCATAATATAATTGATTGTGCTTGGCTTGCTAGGTAATGATATAATATAGTGTGACTCAACCTGCTGGCCCAGAACACAATCCGTATTCATGCTCTAGATGCTGTAAAATGTAAAATAAACTGCTTAGATTATTTAGTGAGAACCTAATTTTCTTAGAATGACTAAAGACAACAGAGAGCCTGCAAAGGAAAAGTTACAAGTCTAAAAGTTCACATAACAAAAGAGCTAAGGCTGAGACTAAAATGTAAAGAAGAATAGTCCTAAGAAAAAAATGCCTTCGTATTTATACAAAAGTTCTAACTCTGTGCATCCAGAGAGGTGGCCCTTAATTTTTTAGCACCACTAGCATTCATATATGTCACTATTATTTATGAACAGAAACACACAGACTCTAGCCTTCATCAGAAGGCTGAAAAGAGGAATTCTTTATTAACAAAATGGAGTAACTTATATAAGGTACTTTGCTAAGTAAAAAGTGATTGGTAAAGGGGAACACCACCTTCCCTATCACCATTGGCTAAGTAAGAGAAACAATATATTCTATGCTATGGAAAACAAGGATGGAAAACACCACCTGTTGTTTTGAGAAAGAATATTGTTTGGACAACAGTTGACACAATTTCTCTTGGGAAAGTGAGACGTTTTCCCTTGGGAAGAAAGAATCCTGAAAGTCCTTCAGCTATGAAGTTTCAGAGACACAGAATTGTCAGCTCCACACAGATCCATAACAAAAATGGCCAAGGACAATCCTGTTACTTATGCTAAAGAAGAAGGTAAAATGAGAACAGACATCCAGGGAAGTTTTGAACATAAAAATTGTATAACATATCAATATGGTAAGAATTAAAAGAAAATAAATATTGAAGATATGGTGTTGTATACTTAAATGCTATGGCAGTGGTGGATATTTAGCTACCAAAGAGGTCAGACACATTTCTCCATTCACTGGAACATTTAGAATCAATTATTGATTACAGAAGAACTAAAAAGACATCTTTTATTTGGGGGATGTAAGAACTTTTAAGAATGATGAATTACAATCTAATAATCTATCTCCAATTGAAAGCTATCTATTTTTACATTTCAATACAATGAAACCTTAAACAATTAACATATTGAATTACACATATATCACCAGAACTGTGTCAAATTAGCAGGCTGAATTTCCAGTTTCCATGGGTCTGGAAAGTGTTCAGTGTGCTGAGAAGACACCCACATGTGGGGCAAAACTAGAGATCCAGCTGTTTATTAACTCACTCATGTCCTGCATGCAAAGATGTTGCAAGGCTGTACTATGTAAAAATGAAATGCTAATGAATCAAGACACTTCAAAGACAATCTTCTCTTCAGTTTGGCTTCAAAAGCTCTAAAGTTCAGTTAAACTAATTTCCTGCATTTTCCATGGATTTTCATAGATCTACTGCTATAGGTGCAATAAACCTGTCAGGTGATAAAAATAGCAGCACAGGGAAAAATCACAACTATTTCCTGAACACCTCGTAAAATGATATCCTGCAAGGGACACTAAACCACTGAGTTGATCCTGCTTCAGCACAAACCCTTTTGCTTCCCAGTGAAGTGGGGCTGTGCCCATTGGCCAGTGCAGAAAAAAGCAGTAGGAGCTGCAGATGTACAGCTCGGCTAGGAATGAAACAGCTCTTTAAAAGCCAGGAAACAAGCAAGTGTACACAGTCCTAGGAGGGGAATTAATTCAGATCGCTTCATGCCAACACATTAGACTTCATCACTGAGTGCAAGTCACACATTTCACAGTACCACTTCCTCAGATAAAATGATACCTGATACCAAACCATAAGGAAAAGAAGGAAGTAATCTGTGGATAAAAACATGATAATTAAAAAAGAAACTAAACAAGTGGACTTTTAAGTCTACTTGATCCTTGCATATAGCCTCTCTCTTTAAATTTCATCTGCAATGTAAGTTTGAAGGGTGTGAAAGGAGACACTGATAGCTTGAGAAGTTGATGCTGCATTTCAGGTAAAGGTCCTTTCACAAAGCCCTGATAAAGGTCTTCTCCTTATCAACACTTCAGCTGGGAAGAAGAAAGGAGAGACACGTGAGTAGTATGGATTGCAGGATGAGTACAAATTACAAAAGAAATGCAGTGATGAAAAATGTCTGGCTGGCTTGCTATCTATGGGGTAACTTGCCTCCTAGAGAAACAGAGTAAAAAGCATTGCACCATGAGCTGGGGGAACCAGGACCTCAATCTGAAGGGGCTGTCTCAGGAAGGATGAAATCCAACCAGATGAGGTGCTGAAAAGGGCTTGCTCTGATTGGTGAACTAAGGGCTGAGAGACAATACAATTCCTCTCTCTACTGATATGCCAATGCAGTAGAATGCCACAGCATTCTTGCTATTAATGGGTACCCTTGGTAGAAAGATGAATGAACCAAAACCAGGCACAAGTAAATTTATGCTGGAAATAAGGAAGTTTGTAACTGTTGGAGAAGTAGTGTTCTGAAAGCCTTTCAAGGACAGCAGTGGAGGTAAAAAAAACCCAAACAGGTTTAAGTAATTGTCTGATAAGCGTTCATGAAAGCAACAGCATGATACATACAGTAAACACAGGAGAATGATATTTTCAGTTTTCTAATAACTAGAGCAAAGGGCAGAGGGAACCATCAGTTACTTCAGATGTGAAACTCAAGCAGTTTATCAGGACACATGTTGAGATGGATGCTTTTGACTAGAAAACCTTTCAGTTCTGAGCCTTCTACTCTTGAGCACTTTCCACACAGGTCTTGAAGGGAGAACAAGATGCCATCATGGATGGGAGATGACATGTACTTACTGTAGAAAGATGTGGGTCAGTAAAGCTCAAAATTCTGCCTTCCTGGCATTGCTAATGTATCCAACAATTAGACACAAGGAAGAAACTAAACCTTTGATGCACCTTTTCAAGTATCTGAATTTTAAAGTTTGTGTTTGCAAAATTGCCTTTTTTGTTGGGTTTGAGCAATGCTGAGCACAGAGCTGTCCAACCTCTGCTGCCTTTTGAGTCTTTCCCTCTACTGGAGTTTGGAGTTAAAACACAACCACCACTGTTTTCAGAATAATATTTGTCTTTCACTGTGTAATTTAGTAATCTTTCTTAGAAACAGTCGACTAACACCACTAAATATATTTGTCTGTGGATATCAAATAATACTATTAACACGAGGTGACAGTTTTCAGATAACACCTAATGTCAAACACTTTGGGCTTGAAGCGTGAGGCAGAAAGAAGGAGAAATGATATCACCATGAGACAGTGCTGCAAAGCAGCAGGCAACCTCTTCATTGTGTTTTCAGTCAGATTTTTGGTTTTATTCTTGCTTTTCTTCTGCCTGCAAAATTCTCAAAGCCAAAAACCAGAAGAAAAGACAGTAGTGACAAACAATTTTGTGTTGGACTCTGAAGATTTGAACTTTCACTGTCTCATGCAGATTCATTCAGGTATTATTACTATAACAAAATCGGATTTGAGTTGATCAGACACTCAGAATTTTAAGGCTTTCTTTTGCCTAACACTTCTAACACAATTTAGCTATCAAGTAACTGCCCTCCTATGAATAAATGATGGTAGAAAGCAATTGCTCCCAGCACTGCAATGCTACTTTCACAGGATGGACACTGGGAGGGGGGGCAGTACTTGTGAATAATGAAGTGCTATTCCTCGTAACTGGAGATCAAATGTGATCCTGTGTAACACTGTGTCTTAAGTATCAGGGGACCTGGGAGGCCAAAGTTTAACTTCAACACAAACATGCTACACATTTTGGCATTTACAATATGAAACAAACCACTGGTATGGCCAAGAGAAAAGTGCAATTTATGAACAATTTAGATATAAATTCGGAATCAGTATGAATAAAACAACCAGGCAAAAGAAAAAAATCTGTGAGATTTTTGTAAGAGTCCTTCCCTTCATGCTGCCACCTTAGGTCTTTCACAGCAGTTGAAAGTAACCTTTGATACATAAGATGAAATTAATGATAGATTAGCTGATAAACAGGTACTCAAATCTTAAAACTTGTAACAAAAAGACCAAATGAGCTCTCTTAGAAACAAGAAATCATAAAATAAAATAGGTTTTAGTGTAGGAAGCCTGGGAAAAAAAAATCAACTTGCATTTTTACTGTTTAGACCTAGCAGTTTGGAGGCTTCCTTTGTTTCCTTGTCCTGCACTGGTGTTTCTTCAGGCACACTGCTATTAAACAAAGACACCTCTCATCTGCACATACCTTGTAGTGGAAGAGGAATAGTCCACAGAAGAGGCTGTACAGGTCAGCTGTGAGCAGGGAAAGGTTGACAGCAGTAGCGCTGGTTTTCTTTATGACCACTGGCATAAAGCTGTAGAGGCCAAACATACAGGCACTAAAGCCAACGTACAGCAAGCCTGCAGAAGAGAAACAAGAAGCAAAGTGACCTTACAACCTGCAAGAAATGACTTTGTTGGGAGGAAGAAGGTTGAGCTTTTAGGAAAAGAAAGAATAATGCTTTTTCAAAGAAAAATTCAAATTAATAAAATATAGTGAGTGAAAACCATATCAACACTGCACATGAGGTCCTTTAGGATGTCCATAATAGCAGAGATGTTTTAAACTGGTGTCTTATGCTACCAGTGACTACCTCATGCCCAGCACAGATTTGGACATAATGATGAATTTGAACATATCAAATCTAGTCTCTGCAGGAGCTGAATGCCCCCAACACCAAGTGAGTTCAGCTGAGTTGGATGGAGCACACAGTATTTTCTGGGAATTGACCCAAAATATGAGTGCAAAGTTATTTGCAGAGGAGATAATGAGCAAATGGATGAATGCAAGAGGTCAGCACTCAAGTGTCAGAGGTCCTAGTCCTATTTTGCCACCAGAACTGACAAATCACTTCACAGTTTTGCACCTCTGTCCCTCTACTCCTTTTTTTCTGCCTTCCTTATTAAAACTTTTGTGAGCTGAAACTCTTTCCTGCTACATGTTTACGGAGTGCCTCACAGAAATTAGATTGTTAGACACTAATATAATAAAAATACATTACAGTAAAAATCTAAATTAATTTAAAAAGCTAAATAACTTACTGGGAAAGAATTCATCGCTTCAGTTATTACTTGATAAATCCCAAGGCAAATTAATCAATATGAAGTTAAAAAACGAGCAAACACTTTACTCATCTGCTCTCATGCAAATGATATTTCTTAGGCTGCCGTATGCTGCAGAATTCCCAGTTGATATGTGCATAAGCCTAAATTTAGACTCATGCCAGCTCTTCAGAACCTGTTATTGACTAAAAGTTGTAGAAAATCTGATTGCTGAAGTCCTGAAAGGGATTAGGAAAGGCCATATAATGGCCATATATCTGCATGTGGACCCACATAGTTAAAAATTCCTTAGAAAAGCTATCTAAAGGACAAAATCAGCTGTGACAGATTGAGTCCTTTAGAAGCACATGAACTGAAGTGTACTTTCAACTGAAACAAATGCAGCAGACACAAACTATGTGTCCATACATGTTATGGCATGATAGGAATTTGAATTTATATTCAGAATACGGACAATAATGGTATTAACCACTTTTACCCAAAGGTAGCAAATTTATAAAGTGTGCATTTTGTACTGGTAACAGAATTAATTTTTAGGCAGTGCTTGAAAATTGCTTTATTTAAACTCTGTGACTCTTCTGTAGCAGGCAAATAATTGTACCTTATGGAGTGTAGTTTTGGTCAATGGGAAATTGTTTTGCATACAGGAGCAATAAGCCATCTTTTCTTCTAGGCTTAAGAAGAACAGGTCAGGCACTAAAGCCATTCTGGATCAGAAGCCAGCATTGTCAAAGTACAGTCTGCAAATCACCAGCTGGTCCACCAAGCCTCTGGTTGTCTGGATTTAACACAGCTTTGCTGGTTTATGCACTCAACTTACAGCATGATTTTATGGTACTGCCTTGGTGTTCACATTATTTGACAGCTAGCTTCACAGGCTGCTTTTCCAAAGGGCATTTCAGTTCCAGTGAAAAATTGCTTAAACTGTAGCTGTCCTAGTAGAGGTGAATATGAAGTGGCATTTCATTTACAGCTTAAAAATACATGTAATATCCACCAGCTGGGTGGCATTTAGTGGTGACAATAAACAATTGAAATTAATGTAATATGATTTTCAGATATTGATTCTTAGAGGGCCAATTTTGAGACTGAAAATATGTTTTAAGTCAACTGCTTGAAGCCTCAGCCTTCTCAGGTATCCATGCAGTGCAAATAGCAGCCTTGGGAATCGCCACTAGTGCTGCAGTCCCAGCAGACTCCAGAACCTCTCTGGCTAACCTGCACTGCTGCCTGCCTATCCTCAATGTGAAGAAGATTTTCCTTTTATCCAGTCTGAAAATTGTCATTTGAACTTCTGTCTGTTGTGTCTCATCATCCACCATGCACCTCTGTGAAGATCCCAGCTTTTACAGCCTCCTAGCAGGTAGCTTCTTTTCCACAGACTGAGTGAGCCCCAGTCCCTCAGTATTTCTCCATTTCTCTTTACACTTGGTGTCTTCACAGAAATGGGCAGGATCTGTCCCTAGGGACCCCTCTAAAATAGCCCAAGTATGACCAAGACAAACATGACTTGAGAACTTCTGGTCTTGTTCCTGAGCAAGCTGATTGAATGTTGCATGCTGCAATGATGCATGAATGTTGCCTTTGTGCTTTAACTCCACAAGAAAATGTTTAAGTGGCATGAAATGGAGTCAATTATGATCATCCATACTGCCTTGGAACAAAGACCATTCAGAAATATTCAAACCCCCGGTAACACAGGGCACATCCTTGGAGGTTTCTCTGGCTTTTCTCTTAAATAAAACTATATGAGTTTATTTGTTACTATTTCATCTATCACTGTAAACTTGTCATGGTCTCATATGAAACCACTCAGTCAAAACTGTAAAATCATCCTCCTTTCAGTCTGGTTGTCAGCAAGTATTAATACTTAAACCTTCAAGGATTCAAACAGAGCTACACTGATTCACACTAAGTGTGAAGATGATATGTATCAGGGCAATTTCCAAAATTATCACAGGAGGGGCACAGCCTGTTTTAAACACGATAGACATAACAGATTTGCTTTAGATCTTTATATTCAAAAATCATTTGCATCAGTTAACAGGTAGCTCATTTGATCTTAAACGCGCAGTTATGGCAGATGGCAACAGGCCACCTTGAGTTATTTATTAGGTTGCCTGCTGTGACTTTATCAACACCATTTGGAAGGCTGATGATTTAACTCTGCTGGACTGGAGGTTTGAGTCTGTCACAGTGGATAACTACTCAGGACAAGGCTATGAACTCCCTGACATAGATTTGTCAATCATTTTTGATAACTTGTATCACTGCCTGTACAGTGGAAAGTACACCAGGAGCAGTGGAAGCCAAGGAAGAATAACAAAACCATCACCATTTAATCCATGTTCAACTACACCACATTTCCAATTATTGCTCTAAAAAAACAAGTACATTTCTATGACACTTTTGCTAAGATGATCTCAGCCTTGTGAAGCATAAGGACTCTTCAGAACTAGTACTCAACTTTTAGGGACATTTTGGCAGCATCACAGATTAAGTAAGACCTTATTTTAATAGCACATTTAACCAAGTTTGAACAGAAATCTCATGGAAGTATATATGACATTTACATGGGGAATAGATTAATTCACTATGACCACTGATAGTTCCATCAGTACCAAATTAATTATGTCCCTAAGCTCCTTCTCATGAAATATAAACAAACACTGATGCAATTATGCTAATTATCTCAGACTAAAGAAGGCTGATACACTTATAGTACACAGTTGAGCGTGTTTCTCCATGGATACTTTAAATTGATTTGTCATTTAGTTTTACAGTACAACCATCAAATTTCTGAGATTTCTAGGTGCAATGTTTTATGAAAAAACAGGCTGTATTTATCAAGGCTTAGGATGATGAGAGGAAATTGTGAACCAAGTTTAGAGAAACCAACTGTATTTCACAATTTGTATCCCCTCCTCTCAGGGATTCCCCACATAATCTTTTATTTGCTTTTGCACACTTCTGAGTTGTCATTTTGATATTCAGTCTGAAACTAGGTAAAGAGCTATTGTAAATGGATTGCCAAAGCTTGAATCCTCTGCAATCAATCAGCTCTATGCTACTAGTATTCTTTTATTTCTTCTATTGCCATAAATAGTGAAAGAGTGATTATAGGGACTCCCCTAAATATCAATTTGCTTTTAAAACAAATAATTCATTGGACTAATTAGAAGGTAGTCATAAACTCAGCTTCCAAATAAAAATGGAAAAATTCAATCCCCTGCTTGGCGGAACACCATAACAGCTTCACTGGGTATGATGTTCCCAAAACTTGTCTAACTGACACATCTGCTATATTCCACCAAGGCTATTTGGAATGCAATTGAACACTTCCATACAGAAATGCTTCCACTGGAAGTGAATTTATGAGGCTATAATATGCACTGTGAGTACTTTTTTAGCTTATTTTGTTAGGTTCCATTTTCTTTCTTTGGCTTTCATTGAAAAAGTTTGGCTCTTAATGACTACCTCATTTATTGCCCCAGTGTTGCATTGAATCTTACAACTGGAACCCCATTATTATTTTACTTTAGGGCTGCCTGAATGATTATCTTACAGCACTCATATGTTTAACCTAATTGTGTAAGGAAGGCATAACAGAGAGATGGAGGACAGATCATTTAAGAACAGTTAAGAAGGCACATAACTCAACCTTTGGTAGTAACCAGTGGAAAAATCACAAACATTGGCTCCTCTGAAACTCTGTGCCCACCTCCTGTCTGTCTCCACATCTCCTTCACCATCTTCAATGAAGTAAAGTGTAGTTCTTACCTATTTGCCAATCCCAGGGGACTTTCAACAGCTCTTTGTGTTCCATGATTGCACTAGAAGAGAAGAGAAGGCAAAATTTGATGGAAGAGAACAGAAGCTAAATTACTTCTACTTGTTCAATTCAAATGCCGGACAAAACAACATAAATAACTTTATAACAAAAAATCTCAGTAGGAACCAAATGCAATCAAGAGTATGCTAATCTAGTCTGGCATTATCCCTGTGCCTGTATATTTGAAAGATCTTCAGGGCAGTAATCAGATGCGATAGAATACAATTTCTTCTAGTTTATTTCCAGATCTATATATACCTGCTTTACATGCCCATTACCCTAAATGTTCAATCCTCTTGTACTTTTCTGACTTAATATTCTGAAAGCTTTTGAATATTAATTATTAATAGTGTACCTATCTGACTTACTCGCTCTTCAGAGTAGCTCTTCAGTGTAAAATAAATAGATATCACAGTCTGGTTTGGGGAGCATACTGTGATTTGTGACACACTGAGAGAAACCAAATAGTCACAGCAGTGAAAGTCAGGATAATAAGCCAATGACAGGCAAACCTGCAAAACTGCACTCTCAGTATCTTGTAAATCTTGCACTGTACATTAACATCAAAGTCACAGATCTATAAAATTCTAAGTTGGCAACAAGTCAGCTCTTCCCAATCCAGGCAAATACACCCTTGGAGATAAGATATCTCCCAAGCTAGGTCTTCACTCAGGTAACTGCTTTCTCTATCTGTGTGATTTCCAGGTAAATCCTGCTGTGCAGAACTCTGCATGCTGGTCTGGACACTATTTTAAACAAGTATAAAATGTGGAATTATACAGATTGAAAAACAAAGTACCTAGTAGAAAAGGAGGCATGTGGAAGACCAAGTCTAATAATAAAACTACAGGAGCTCAGCACCTTCCAGATTATTCTACTCTAAAGAGTTGCATCCTGGAAATTCTAATTTCAGCTTGCTGCTGATGTGAGGCAAATATAATACTGAGTACAGATTAACAGGACTATATTCTCTGCAAAATAACTGAATTATAGGTGTTGTTGCATGCATAAGGTAAATGTCTCTTTTATCAGTAATTCCTGAAGAATATAACAAAAACAAACTGCAGTATCTCTTTGTGAAAAAAATTTTCACATAACTTAAACATAGGAACATTGAGTTCATATTATTGCTTAGGCCAATAGAAAAGATGTATAAAACAATATACTATGGCTTGTGATTCCTTATGATCTGTGAAACAAAGAGGGGTGAGAGAAACTTTGCCAGAAGTGGCCATTTAGTAATGCCAGAGGCACTGAAGAACTGGAATCACAATGATTATGAAAGGTTGAGGTAGTTGGAGGAGATCCCTGATGAATGAAAAGAGGCAAATGCAACATTCAGTTTAACACAGAACAAAAAGTATAGGCTGTCCAGCCTTGTGCTAACCTTTGGGAAGATTATGGAACAAATATACTCAGAAGCCATTCGCACGAAATGAAGAATATGATGTCACTGGGAACAGCCAGCACAGTGCTCTCAAGAACAAACCTGACCCAACTGACTGCCTTCTATGATGAGGTGACTTCTGTGATCCCTAAATAGGAGAGGGAATGGGTGAGAGTAACCTACTGTTACCTTAGCAAGGTTTCCAACATGATTTCCTTAAAGAACTATAGAGACTCAAAGGGTATAGACTAGATGGGTAGACTATTTACAATGTTCTCTAAAGAAAAGGGCAAGAAGAAACCTCATGAAGTTCAAGAAAAGCAAGTATTAACTCCTGCATCTGGGGTGGAGTGACACTATGAAACAGTACAGGCTGGGAGCTAACTGGACAGGAATTTGTTTTCCAGCAATAAACCTTAGAGTCCTGGTGAACATCAACCTGACCACAAGTCAGCAATGTGTCCCTGGAGCAGAGGAGGACTACAGCGTCCTGAGCTGTATTAGTAAAAGTCTGGCCTGAAATCTGAGGGATGTGATTTGTGAGACAGCAACTAGGGTACTGTATCCAATTGTGGGCTGTCCAGAACAAGACAGACAATAACAAATTGAAGGGAGTACAGTGGAACTCCATCACAACAGTCATGCAGGTTGAGGACAGGATGTAAGAGGAGATAAGAGGAGAAGCAAACAGCAGGGTTTGCTTATTGTGAAGAGGAGAAGGCTAAGCTGGGGGAAAGGAGGACACAACAATAAATTTTCCAACAATAAAAATCCCATCATTCCAATTTCCCATCCAGCGATGGGAAGTTACAGACTAAGATAGTCATACTTTTCTTGGAGGATGAATGACAATAGACACAAGTTGCAATGTGGAAAACTGATTAAGTATCAAGGGAAGAAGAAATTGTCAAGCACTGGAACAGGCTGCTCTCAGCATGACTGGCAGTTCCATTCTTGGAGATACCAAGAAATTGACTGAACATGCTCCTAAGTAACTTGATGTAACTTTGAAGATAGCTTTGAATAGGAGCTTGAACCAGATGACCTTCAGGGGGCCATTAGGAAACAGGCCATGTTTTCACTATGTCATTCCATCAGATAACCTTATTTCCATTTGCTGGGCAATTGTGGCATCCCCAACTCTTGTAAACTAACCTCTTATTTTTCCTCCCTGCTTCAATCATATTCAACATACTAAACTTCTCTTTCCATCATGTCTGGGTAATCAGCCAACTCACTAATTCACTGTTTCCCCTGACACCTCAGCTCTTTCTCCTTTGCTGCACAACAGGCATTATGTGTGTTTATTTTATCTAACAGTCTAAGACTCCTTCAGTTTAGAGGATCTGAAGTTCCTACGTTGAACCAAAGTGGCCAGTAGTTTTTCAAAGAAAGAGTCTGCAAATTTAACATGAGGAACTGGTTTCTCTTTGAAGTAAGTTTTTATACTTAGTTAGATTAAATCTCTGTGAACACATAACTGTGACTTCTGCTATTCATTACAGGTTATGGTAAGAAAAAGGCACAGATATGAACTGAGTGTGGTTGGGTCTCCTGAAGGTGCCCCAAAGGCACCATAAGCAAAAAGCTGCAGAGGCTGGTGGAGAAAAACTTGTTGGAGTGAACTTTTGGGCCAAAGGCTGAATAGAAAACGCTTAGGGCTTTCAGCAAAGAAATGGTTTCTTATTGTGTCCTTCTAGTTGTGTCTTCTTTATTCAAAGATGCCTTATTCCAAAACCAGGTTCTCACCAGCAGAACAGCTTAGAGACCCTGAATTGAGACTAATTTCTTGGATCAAGAGGGAGTAACGGCACTACGATTGAATACTGGAATACGAGACATTTACATGACAGTTTACACACACAGAGCAAGAAAAGGGCATTGCTTTGATATCCTCAGAATGGTAGAATCTACTTAACCACAAACATAGAAAAATGCTTTATGCAAAGATACTAGGCACATTTACATGCTCTTAAATTCCATAATTTTTATGAGGGAACTTCTTGTATAGCAGCTAGTTAATATGAATAACTTTAAGACACTTGTTCAGATCCCAAATGAATATATTAAGCTTTCTAGCTAAAAACCAGAACTATTGAAGTAGGAATTGATGGGCTGTGTTTTTTTGATCATTCTCTGTTCTTAGAAGAAGAGTAGCTTAGATCTGTAGAGAAGCAACTTGTTTTGGAGTAATAAGCAAAAGTCATTTTATGTTACAAGCACCAGTGACAGACCTGCACAAAATGCAACAATCTTGCCGGGCTACTTTTACATCAGTCACAGTACCGCAACATTGGAAGTCGCCTTCCCACTATTAGGCTTGTAGTTGAGATGCTCATTAGGTAAATGTGGATACAGACCAGACTCTGTAGATCCTGAAACCCATGCAGCAATCTCCTATGGGCTAAATATTTTTGAAGTGAAAAGGCCTTTTGCTTAAAGGTTTTTTCATTATTTCCACCATATCATAATGTGTCATAATGTATCATAACACAACACAAGGGAACCAGTAAAATACCTTCTGACTGGATGTACTTTCTACCTCTTTTGAAACCAAAGTAACCTTTTAAAAGTATAAAAGAGAACCAGAAAAAGCTGGTTCAATATTGTTATTCACAGTTCAGACTAATACATGAAGTAACCACTAGTCTTCCAGCAGCAAGATGGTGGGACGTGTCTTCTCCCTTTTCACGCGACTACTCAAGGACACTGCTCCTTGAATTAGAGTACTTGGGTAAAAATTTCTGTTACTATTCTAATCACCAATTTGAAGTATGAAAACCAGTGCAAACTCCAAAATTAGAGGACACCTGGTGTCCACGGGAAAGGGCTAATTTTGAAGAAGTGGTTAGTGTAGCTCAATGGAGGCCACAGCTGCACTTATTTGAGCCTCAGTGGGCTCAAACCTGCCCACTTACAGCTGAATTCCACTGAAGAAGGAGCCAAAGAGACCAATCATGCCCAGGAATTCCACTCGACTCAGATTTCGGACGATGTACTCCTCACAGACGTTCGAGATGCCATACAGTGTTGCTCCACCAAGTACTAAGAGGTCCCCTATCAGTTTATTTTCACCTAGGGATAAACAGAAAAATAATCAGAATGCCTTAAAACAACCATCTTTTGTCCGAAACCACTGCATGTTCCTCCCTACAGATTTCATTCCTCAGTCACTACGTAGCCCTTATCTGGGTTAAAAAAATGGATGTAAATGTTCTGTCATTTTAATAGTTTTCATTTGATACACCAGCTAAGTCTAGCAGAGACAAAGGGAGAGCATATTCCTTGCTGTAGAAAAAAGAAGCCAAAAAATTCTGAAAAACTTGTTAAAAACATATAGAATCCAAGTGACACTCTTCAGAGACTGATCCTTTTTACTGTATTATTACTACCTTTTTTTCCCTTGGCAGAGAGAATGTGACTCAGGTCTATAGAGAATTTTGCATTTCATCTTGAAATTTAACCAGTCTAAAACATATTCAGTACTTAGATCTGAGAACAACCGAAAAATTCTGTGTACCTGTGAAATGAGTGAAGAAATCATTACAACCTAATATTGACCTCATTCTCACATGGAACTGTTTGACAAGAAAAGGAGGAGGAAGGATGGGGGGTAGACAGGGTGATGATTATGACAGATTTTTAAAAGAGGTTCAATTAACATAGCAGTACCTAATGCATGCAAAGCACAACAAGATGTATTTTCAATACCTCCAGGTAAACAGAATTACTAAGACATTTTGTTATCAAAGACTGATTGAAATCCTTTTAAGTCTTGTAAGATTTTATTATTGGGTGTTGGGGAGAGCTGCAGTGACATTTGATCAAGATCAAGTTCCAGCTTGAAAACTCAGGCCCTAGCTTTGCAAACTGGTGCATGCAATTCCCTCTGCACATATGGCTTGTTAAATTATTTCTACAAGACCTACAGCTTCACAAAGCTGTCAGATATTGCTGCAGAACCATATTCTGAAAGTCTGGATATAATGAATTTTTCTTCGAAAAGTTTCAGCAGAAATGCTTAAGTACTAAACTGCTTTTTTTAAAAAACAGATCTCATTTTCTTTTAAAATACCATGGTTTATTTTTTATGTCCCTGCCTTTTAAAGTTTTATTTCAATTGATTTTTAAAATACACACTGCAGTAAATAAAAATGGAAACCAAACATTCTGATTGGTTCAAAATTATCTTTTCAAGGTTTTTCTTTAAAGAGTTTTTTTAAGCCTTCAGTTATCATTCCAAACTGTAGTGCTGAAATTTCTGGGGAGAAGAAACTTATAATAATAAAAAACGGTCACAAGAGGACAGACCAAGGGTTCATTAATCCTGTCTCCAACACTGGGTATAAGCACCAGAGAAGTTAAAGTTGTTTAAGGACAATAGGCATGAAGTAAAGTGTAAAATATTGCCAGTAATACTCACTTAGTTTCTGACATTTTTCAGCTCAAATGAGACGTGGCTTCTGTGTATTTAGCAAACATTAGTAGATTTGTTTTTCACATACTCATCCAGACTTTCACTGAATTTCACTGAATTTTGAATGTTCCTGACTGGCAACATAGTTATATTTGACCATTCATCTTTTTACAATTTGGTTGCTTTATTTTTTTTCTTATTTTAGTCTTCTTTTTCAATCAGTAATGGAAGATGTTCTTCATTTAAAATAATCACCAGCACTTTACAAAACCCCTTCAAATCCCTGATGCATTTCATATTTCACAGTGGCTCCATTGATTCCTCGCTGGGCTCACTTATTTGGTATTTATTGCAGCTACTCACTGACTTCAGGGAAGTGTTGCTGAAAAAGCTTTTGACCTTAGAGCTTCTGCTGGGAAAAAAATGTCATCCTTTTGCATCTGTGAAACAAAAGCCTCTCAGAGGCTGTGAGTTTTCACACAGATGGGATGGCCTCAAGCATTGCACCCTGATAGCTCTTCCCAAAGTGCTCTCATGCTGAGTGTCAGCCTCAACCTTCAGGGCCTTCCCAGAAGAGGGAGCAGAGATCTGTTCAGAGCAAAAGACTCTGACACTGGAACCTCCTCTGGTACTCAGCAGCACAGGGTGGCTGAGGAGAACACAAACAAATAGGAAAGTACAGAGGGACTTCTATCAGTCAGTTCTTGGTAGATTAGGCATTTTTTGACATAGAAGTTGCATTAGACCATCACATTTAATAAACCTTGAGGGATTCTTCATCAATTTGTGTAAAATCTGTATATTTTTTGCCTACTATTAAGAATTACTTCATGCTTTTAACTTTTACACCGGATACATCAAAATCATATTAGTCATCCCATAATTTTCTGAGAAATATTAAAAAAATCACTCTGAATTGACTCTCTCCATATCACTTAAGACTTCATATACCTTTACAGTATCTGTCTCTTTGTTGCCTTTTCTGAGAGATTGAATGTCCCAGTCTGGCTACAGTCTCTTCATCTGAATCTACTTTTTGTCCTTGAACAGCTTTCTCACCTTTCTCCATAGCTTATACAGACTTATTTTCTGATGACTTCTTTTTGAGATGCAATGACTAGAGTAATACATGGTACCCAAGGAGTTAGTGCATCAAAACTTTATATACAGGTGTAAAAATGTTGTAGAATATGTTTTTGCTTTCTTTCTTAGCAATTACTATTCTGGTTGTCAAATGCCTTATCTCTGCTTCCTCAAGAGGCTGAGACTTTGGAACTTTCCCCCAAGACTGACATATCCCTATAGACTTATTTTCATGGATGTAATAGCTACATGCATCTATGGGTTTCATTGCTAAGGAAATGTGTGTCGACCAACTAGAGGCATTATAAAGACTTTTAGGATAATAAAGTTGTGTGTGACCAAATTAATGGTGTAGGTGTCTTCTCTCTTCAGAAGACACACAAGGCAAAATAGCCTGGCAAAACTAGATTTACATTGTTACCATATTTAATATTATGTGGAGAAGTCATACAGTCCAGAGCAGAGATAGTATTTTGGAAAATAGTTATAGTTATATATATATATATAGTTATATAGTTATATATATTACACTGTAACACAAATCTTTTAAATGTGAATTGTGTTCTGACACAATTTCTTTTCACACTCCCAGTAGGCCTCTTTGTCACATTTTCACTCTACTCCCTGCCATTAAGAGGTGTTTCTCTTTGCTTTTGATTGTAGTTACTGACGAACATGATACCTAAAAATCATTCTCAATGTATCCCATTTTAAATAGAACACTGATCTATGTACTACCAGGATTGATGTGACTGTTTTTCAGGGACTGTTGTAAGTTAAAGCTATGAAGGGCTTTAAAAAACCTGGATGAAGCACTTAGACCTGTGTGCCTCAGACCCCTATGTATGGCAGGAGCAGAAGTATGAAAGTAATATGGGCATTATGGGTATCAGTTCAGAATAATGTTATTTTCAGGTATACTTGGCATGTAAGATGATAAGAGCTCTAAATACTTAATAGTACTTGTTTTCCCATTGAGTAATGTGCATAATATCAGTAAGGATACAACTGAAAATTGAAAGCATGTGTGCACATTATACCTCATTCCTGCAGTTAGTTTAGAAAACATCTATTAATCTCTCAGTGATACACTGTAAGTTCATGTTCCCTTACATGAAAGTTAAGAGTTGGCAGGCTAAATTGCCTTATACTGTGGGTACCTAGCTGAGCCTTATGGCTCTTCTAGTACAGTAAGCAGTGTGGTCAACAGGGGCACACAGATATTAACAGTTCTTGTCCCCTAAAATATAAAAAAACCCAGAGACATTTACTGAGGACTAACGAAGCATTATTGCTTTTGGTGTCTTCCTTACTTTAGTTTGTCCACTCCTAGGAAACATCCTATAAATGGTGCGCAACCTCTTAATGAAGAGTTTTGATAATTTTGTTCTTTTTTTCCTGCCGTTAATTCTTTTTATTTTTACATTTTAATGTGCAGCTTTAACCTTTCAAAGAAATTAAACTGGATTATCTATTTTACTCTGATAAAGACAGCATCATAACATCATTCTGCCACTAAAACAAGTAAAAAACCAAGTCTCTCTGCATAGCAATAAACATGGATGGAGTTTTTCATGTGTAGGTCCAAAATAAAAGGCAATAATGCATGTTGACAGATTTTTCTGGACAAATTTACTTAACAGATATGCCCATGTTTTAATGGGATAATAATGAACATGGCAAATAACATCTAATTACTGCAGTTGGGTGGCAAAGTGTCAGTGTTCTTCAATCTGCTCCTTGTCTGCTTCCACTGCCCCACATGCTCCTGCTGATCCACAGCTCACCCACTCAAGCATGTCACTGTCTAGACTGCTGGGACACAGGATGCTTCTTCTGGAACCCTGGTTTGAAATCTCAGTCTCTCTGAAATCAGCCATTCCCAACACAGCTTTGGCTGGCTGATTACATAGAACAGGGTATATTATTTCTTTTTTTAGCTGGGGCAAGACTACTTCTGGAGTAGACCAGTAACAAAAAGTCTCCTTTTATGATTAAGGACAGAGATAAAAGGGGGCAGGGAGATATGGTGATTACTGTCACAAACTCCATTGTTTTATTTAGTAGCATTCTGGCAAATGCAGTTTATACAACACTTGCATTTGTATTCAGAAAGCTGAGTCAAGAATTTTAAATCCCAGTGTATTATGCTCTGCTCACAATTCAGTGCTTTTAATTAAGAATGAAAACTGTGCCTAATTGACAATCTTTGAAAAGAATTTCCAGCCTTCCCACATCATTTGGCTTGGCACTAGAGAAATCAATGTGACAGGGGAAGTTGATCGATGAAATCTAACTCTGTCTAGTCTGCATTAATAGACACACACACATTATTCATATGATGCCACATGTAAAAAAAGAACATTTTACACACAAGGTTCTTTTCAAAAATGTTACAATCAAGTCCCAAAGCTTTAGTATGAGACTGTGTGCAAAACCCAACAAGTACATAGGTTTGGTGTCTTTTAGCACCTACCAAGTGGCCCACCTCTGTAGAAAAACAAGCAAAGTTGAGGAGAATTAAGAGCACACAGTGGATTTGTGAGATGCTTACCACTCAGAGATGTAGCCAGTTTGGGAAGGTAGCTATTGAGGTCTGCAGTCCAACAGATAAGCCAGAATAGAACAAAACTAGAAATATTTGGCTTGTCCCCCCAGCTCGCAGAGGGTCACCTGTGTTGTAAGACACAGGGCCCAAGAAACCCATTTGCACCACTGCTGACTTGTAAGTGTTGACCCCTTTTTGTCCTTGTGACAAAGAGACAACTCTGAATGGTGCAGTGCTTTTACCTTGAAGGTAAAGAGCTTCTTGCCAAATTTTCCCCTTTTGGCTCCAGTCTGACATACACCGGTCCATGGCTTCTCTGAACAGGGCTTGGCTACAAAACCCATTCATTCTTACTTACCTGCTCCTTGCTGTCTCCCAACGAGGACATCTGCTCCTGCCATGCAGCCCATGCCCAGAATGCAGACCACAATCCCAATGAAATGTACTGCCTTGTATCGTACCAGTAAGAAGAACCAGGAGAGAAGTATCACCACTGGGATGACAAAACAGTCTAGGAGCTGCCAAAAAAGAGAAGAAAAATCAAGAACACATCAACCTGCAAATACTTTGCTCTAAAGTACAATGACAGATTCCAGCAGAGGGAAGCAGGGTTATTTAGTTTGTGATGGCACTTTCTACCAAGAGAAAGTGTATTCAAGTGACTCTTCACACATCAGACACAGGGTAAGACTGTCCATGACAATTCCACGAATTTAGGAGAGCTGTTGCTCTACAATAACACTTAAACACACTGCTCTTGGATTCAGATGCATATTTCAAAGCCATGGGAAGAAAACCTGGGCCCAAAGAGAGTCACACCACTCCATCTGGTCTTCACCTCTGGTGATTAATAGACAAGGACTGAAGATAGTTTTCCTGCAGTCTAGACATATGCTTTGATTCAGTCATTTCAGGTCGAGATATTAGGAATGCTCATAACACACAAGTTGACTGGATTTATTAAATCTGTCTATATAAATCAGGGATTTTCTGCATGCAGAATGCTTATGAAAAATGTGGCCCCTGTGGTGACTGTTATCTCTGTGAAAATAGAGTCCCATATGACTTTGAAGGAAAAAAAAACAAAACCCCATCTTGCATGCAGTGCAAGAAACTCAGTCTTCTTGCCAATATACCCTTGGAAAGAGCTTTCTCAAAGAAATGTTATGAAACACAATTTTAAATTGTTTGGTTTTTTTCAGAGACATCAAGCAATAGGCCCAGAGAAGATGTGATAAAAAAAGAAATGCACCAAATGTTTGTGAGAGGGCCTTCAGATTTTCAAATTAAAATGTATTTTAGAAACTAAACTAACTGCATGTCACCAGGAAACAGAAATTCTGTGTAAGAAACACTCAAAGAAACTTGACCTTAATCCCACTTCCTAACAGGATACAGGAAATGAAGAGTTGCAATTCTGTGGACTAATGATGAGATTTAACAAATTGTGCAGGATACACTACTGTTCAATGTCAATTGATACAGCATGCAACAAAGCGTTATGACATGCATTTTGTCCTGAAATGAAAATGTCTGGAACAACCAAAGTAGGAGAACTGTGAACTGTGTCCACAGTTCTGGGAAAAAACACTCCAGGTACTGTTACCTTTACTTTAGATGATGTTATTTGATTTTTCCTCCCTTTGAACCCATCATAAGTTAAGTGATTTAGCACTAAGGACACTGTTATCAAATGAAGATCAAATACCTTTTAACTTCTTTGTCCATCCATGTGTTATTGGACGAAAGAAAGATTTTTGGATTATTCCAAGAATTTCACTGCTTAGACAACTATTTTTTTGCGTGTGAGATATATACGTAACAAACATTATATTTGTGGGATCAGCAAAAAAATAAAAACCAATTTTTGTACTGAGAACAATTTCCCTGAAACTTCCTTTGAAAAACAGGAGTGTACAATAAAAACCCATCCATTTCAAGGATTTCCCAGACAGGGAGAGGCAAAAGGCTTCAGAGGAAAACCAGTTTATCCATGTTGCTCTTGGCAGGCTTAAACAGTCCCAAAGAACTGCAGAACAGATGAGGGAAATTGCAAATGGGAATGGTCGATGCTAAAAGCAGGTTCCACATTTAAAGTGAGAGCTAATCATCTAGAAGTCATGGTCAGGCCTCTTTACAGTGAAAACTTTCTGCAGCAGTCCTCAATACTCCATCCCTCACTGACTGAACACAAAAAGGGACAAGGTCTGAAAGAACTGGAACATGCTCCTTCTGCTCTGCCCCTGTGGAGCCCATAGAACACCCAGTGTGTACCCAGCTCATACTGGGCAGCTGGGCTGGGCAAGGACATGCACATGTGACACACCACACCCACAGGGACAACCCCAGGAGCCGTGCTGCTGGGAGCAGCCACCTCCTGGGGCAGGGAGGGCTGGCGGCAGGCACACACGTTAAATCCCAGGCATCTGAGGGAAGGGCACCCTTTGGTGTAACCTGTGGGATGTGGGCATAGCTCAACAGCTCCTGTCTTACTCCACGCTCATTCATCATGCCTGCATTTGCTGGATGTCAGTCCTTCAGCAGCTTCACTGGCACATATCACTTCTGCCAAAGGTGGTACCGAACAGCAAGGAGGCAGGCACTTCTCACCCTCCTCACAGCTGTCCCCGAAGGTTTGAATGCCTCTGACACTTCCCCTCCCAGTGAAGCATTGAACAGGTGAATCTAACTTACTGCTTTCTGACCACACCACAGTTTTCCATCACTTAATGTGTGGCTACAAGGAAGATGGAGGCTCTTTCTTTAACAGAAATCACCTGGAGAATCATAGAATCATAAAATTATAGAAGGATTTGGATTGGAAGGCACCTTGAAGATGACCCAGTTCCAAGCCCCCTGCCATGGGCAGAAACAACTTCCACTAGACTAGGTTGTTCAAAGCTCCATCCAACCTGTCCTGGAACAGTTTCAAGGATGGAGCACCCACAGCTTCTGTGGGCAACCTGTTCCAGTGCCTTACCACCCTCACAGGGAAGGATTTCTTCTACTGTCTAATCTAATCCTGCACTCCTCCAGTTTAAAGCCCTTACCCCTTGTCTTGTCACTACATGCCCGTACGAAAAGTCCCTCTCCAGCTCTCCTGTAGACTGCTTTAGGCACTGAAATGCTGCTACAAGGTCACCTCAGAGTCTTCTCTCCTCCATTCTGAGCAATCTAAATTTTCTCAGCCTTTCTTCAGAGGAGAGGTGTTTCTGACCTCTAATCATCTTTCTGGCCTCCTCTGGACTTTCTTCAACAATTCCTGCACTGGGGGCTCCACAGCTGAATAGAGTATTCCAGGTGGTGTCTCATCAGAGTGGAGCAGAGGGAAGACAAGGTAAAAGGAACACAAGTTGCACTGGGAAAGGTTTCATCTCAATAAAGAAAGAAGTTTTTTTTACAGTGGGAACGAACTCCACAGAGACGTGGTCGGGTCACCAGAGATTTTTCAAGGTGTGACATGGCATGGTGCTAAATAATCTCATCTAGGCTCCCTTTCCCACAAAAGGCTGGACTAGCTTGGAAGCTCTTCCAAGGTGGGCTTTTCTATGAGTCTAAATTGTTCTATGAGTTTAAAAATTGCTTGTATCTGCAGCACGTGTATTTCAACATGCAAATTCCCACTAACAGTCTTCTAGGGGAAGATTTTAAAAATTCCTCTCATTCCAAAAATATTTAAACATACCTACGCTTTCAAGTATGTGAATGGATGTCTTTTAAGCAGTAACATGAAAGGATACATGAACAGAACCTTTCACAAATAAAAAATGCTGATAACAGCCAGAAAATGCCTCCTTGGGCTGGCTGTCCAAAGTCTAATTCACAAATTGTAATTTGGAAAGCTGCAGCATCAATAGATACCAACATGAAATGTAGGTAATGTTCACTGACATTATATAGTTCTTAAACCGTGCTTAGTTTATCCCTTTAATTAAACAATGAAGTAGACAGAAATAAATTCGGTTACTACAATGTGAGCAAAAAGATTACCTAGAAAATATTACCTAACTCTTTTTCAGGTATTGCTTTAAATTTCACTTCTCCAGGACTAAATTCACCCTGCCTTTCTTTTTTTTTTCCTCAGATAAAGCTGTTAAGTGAAAGAAAAAATGTACATGCGTTCCACAGACAAAAGGTGTGAGATTGAGGATTGCCTCATCTGCAACAGGGCTCTTTTTATTGATAGGGGTTTTTGCCTTTTTTTCTTTCTTTGTTTGTTATCATTTATTTCAGCTATTAAGAAAAAAGTATTATACCTAATTGCAATTTTTCTGTTTATAAATCTTTACCAGTAACAAGGACAGATTATGCTTAGCTGAATTTCATTTATAGTACATAAAGGTCAGTTGTTTATCAATATTTCTGAAATAATTATTTTCAAAAATTACTTCCTTCCCTTTAATTATTTACTTAAAAAGTACTGTCTATACCCTGTCATTAAGGTAAATTAATGAGTTGTCTGATTTTAATCAACCTTCCTGTTAATCACAGAAATTATTACAGCTCACTAACCTAAAAGACAACATATTTCCTATGTTGCCATGGGATGGTGCAGACCATATTCTTTGACACTGCTGTGTTTGTTTGTGGCTTTCTTCAGTCACAGCTCTGAATGGGGCTGCTTTAGAAGGCAGGATACAAAAATATGTAATCTATTGATATACTGTCCTATAGAAAGTTCTTTTTATTACAAGAATGTTATGTTGTTGTAGAAATTGAAGATTATTATTTGACTCTAAAAGATACCACACTGCATCTAAGTCTGTTGATGAAACACAATGTTGAAATCTATTTCCTCTGATTGCTTGTTTGTTAAATTATTATACTTGTGAATCAAAGACAAATACTCTCTCACTAACAGTAAAATTCCATTCTCTAGTCTCACAAATTCAGCATGTCTCTGCATATCTACAGCAAGAATGTTCTGTTAAATCATTGGAAGGGAGAGCTGGCAAGCTTTAGAAGAAAGGTCTGTAATACAGAGTGTGAACTGCTGATCTGCAGTGATATCAAAAAGAAAAAAGCTGGTCAGCAAACTCCCTATGGGAACAGCTGAGCTGAATCTTCCATTTTAAACATTCATTGGATTTTTCCCCCCCTAGTTATAAGCCCTTTTTTTCACATTAGGGGTTTCTCATTAGCGGTGCCCTCCAGCAAATCATGTGGAGAATCAGCTGCGCCCTCTACCTATCCTGCTCTCTAGAGCGGAGGGATCAGTAAAATCAGTGTTGTATCTGTCAAACACTGTATGGTCGAGTACACAAGATAGCTACAGAATTTCAGCATGTGACCTGGAAATTTTAACACAACAGCAAGTGCTATATCCGGTAAGAGACACAGCTTCTTTTATTTACTCTGTTGGGTTTTTTTCAAAGGAAGAAAAAGTTTGCTGACCTTCAAGGGCTTTTTCTCCTCCAGTTTTCACACCACCTTCACATCACAACACACTGGATTCAACAAAAGCAGATGAGATATGAACCCTCACAGAACTGGATGCCAGCTGCCAGGGTTACTGTGTTGCAATTGTGCTTCCCTGCAACCAAAACCTGCTGCAGGAAAGGTGTGGATGCCGGCAGCATCTCTGACTGGGTTATTTCAAGCAATTCAAATTTTAAAAAGAGCACTTTTTTTTATATTTCGTGTGTCTATTTGCTACCTCATCACAAGTTCACCATTTTCTTGCATGGCTTTTATTTAATCACAAAATTAATGTGAAACTGTTAACTTCTCATTCAGTCAAAATGTACAGTACTTCAGGTATGGAGACTGGTGAAAGAACCAGTGATGTAATTTGTTTTTAAAAAATGTAAAAATGTATATTTCCATGATGTGGAAAAAAGAAAAGCCAGAAGACTGCTCCCAGTCTTCTCCACTTTGCTCACAAGATCTCTAATTTTTTTGTGATGTTTCTAGAACTGTTCCTATCATTTTCTTTAATTTAATCTGTTCTCAGTATTTTCTTTTATCCTGTGGACAAAGAAACTCACTTGAAACTTTGACAAAGAAAGACCTTCACCTCTATTTGACTTGTATGTATCAAAACCTGAGATGAGGAATCTCTCAGTTTCTGCTTTCTGTGTACATAGAAGAAGTTTAGTGGCTTCTTGAAGTTATGTTAGATGAAGAGTGGTGATCACATCCAACCCACAGTTCCCCTGCTCTAAACTCTGAACACAAGGACATGCTTTGCTACCAACATGAATAATCACATCCTGACTCCTTTAAAAAAATACCTCTTCATCTATTCTCCATACATGAATTCCAGCTGTGCTTATATAGATCTGCTCAGATACCAGGAAAACTTACCAACAAACTGATCATGGAAATGAATGGTCTTTCCTTTAATTGTCTTCTTCCTCGTTTTCTACATACCATTGGCAGAAAAAGATCATTGTAAGACAGTTCTGCCAGCAGTCACGTGTTTCTGCAGAATCACCCCTGACTCCAATTTTCTGTTTAGCTTCTCTCTAAGTAAGTTGACTGGTAAGGGCTCAGCAGATCATTTTCTCAAGGTTACTCATTAGAAACTCCTCCATGTCACCACCTGCTGTAACCTACATGGGGGATTAGATCCTGGCCTAAAAAAATTCATGGATCTCTCCTACAGGAAAACCTCTGCTTTTGCATATCACCTGCCAGAATAAGCAAAATGGCCACAGGGGGCCAAAACCTCTGCTCTTGTAATGGGCACAGCTCCACTGAATTTGATGAGATTTTGTATATTTATGGTAGTAAGAAGTTTGGCTCTGGGTGGATTTTGCCAGTAGAGCAGGAGCTCTGGATTCTGAGAGCTCTGTTGACTTCAAACCCACATACTTCAAACCCACATACAGAGACCACGGATACTGTAGGGCCTGGTTGCCACACCACAGATATGTAACAAAAAGACAGAACAGTAACCCAAAGTCTGATAACAAATCAGATACAAGATAGCCTCTCACAGTATCAATGTACAGTAGGGAATACTTCTGCAAAATGCTGATCTGCAAACTTTATTAACATTGCACTATTTCCTCACTGCCCTGAGACACAACAGGAAAGTATGGTCAATCTTAAGTTCATAGGAAGGAGTGGGAAGGAGGAGGAAGGGAAGGAGTAAAATTTATCTCTGCTTTTGGGATAATTCACATCAGCAGCCACCAGACAAAGCAATCAACAACTTCAACACTGCACAACCCCTGCTCCCCCACCTCCCAGACATGCTTCAAAACCATCTCAAACGTTCTGCCTCAATGTACTTTGAGTCCACAGGGACCAAGAACAAAATAAAGTCTACAGCCATCCAGCTCTCCTATAATAAACACTTACTGCTGACTCCTTTCCTTTCCTGGTGGTTGTTGTTGAGACATGAGAGCTGCCAGAGGTAATTGGAAGTGTGATGTACTGCTGTACCTTACAGTGATCTAAGAGTAGTTCAGAACATCAGCATCATAGCTTTATAGCCTGTCTCCTGGAGTCCATAAATCCCAGCTTTTATCACCTTTGTTTTCATCATGCCAATCAAAGGCTTGATTGCCCAAGGAATAAATTACCAGACAAATTGCTATTTGGAAACATCTTTCTCTCCTTGACAGTGCCTCTCTTCTTGTGACATTGTAGGCATACTCTGCAGTACCATTATGCAAGGTGTTGCAGAAATAATCCAGATTTTTGTGTGATGTCATAACTGAAAAAGGATAATCTCTAGAGAGTGCAACGTGAATATAATATGGAGATGGATAGAACAATGTATTGGAACAAGGAGAGCTAACTAATTTGTGGAGAAGGGTGAGGGCAATCTGCCTCGTAACTGCTTGATATGAAGAGAGCATGTACTGGCAGAAAAGTTTACAATTGTTAGTATATAACAGGCTTAGTGGAAGACATCATGGATTTGGGAGGATGTACTGTAAATGCAGTACAGGCAAGTTGAATTTAAAACATAGTTTCACGGAAATTCAATATCTAGATCTAAATAACTACAGTAACTTCAGAATCTTTTCATTCCCTCTGGGGGAAGCAATTTTATCTGCTGTGTAAAACTGTCTCTTACAGTATTTAAAACATACTTCTTGAACAGTTATTCAACCTTTCACAGGTCTACACCAGGGTTGTTTTAAAACCCATTAGGATAAATGCAACACGCATTACCATAGGCAGCCCTGAAAGTTAAGTACATAGCTTTTAAAACGAGTCCATGGGACCAGGTGCCAGTGTACAAGGGAGTGCTTAGTGTGGGTTCTGTATGTGGTACAGCTGACGTGCAAGAAGGCTGCAAAATGTACTGCAAGTCAAGAGTGGTACAATGAACAGAAACTAAAGATCAGTTCACATTTGGGCCATCTGGGAACCAATACACATATTTCTGATAACATTAAGTGTGACTGATCTCTGGTACTTCTCGAAATAGGCAGGTTTGGATATCAAATTGATCCACTTACAAACTCCTGTGCCTTTTACTTTATGTATACTCAGTTTTTTAAGAGTACCCTCTGGGGAACAGTTTTCATGTACTAGCCTGAGCATTTTCATGCCCGGAGGAAGCTTGAGTTGCCATCCCCTCAGCTGAGATGGAGTTAAGTCAACCCCTTTCTGTGGGCCACTGCTTTAAAAGCTATGACTTTATGAAAAAGGTGGCTCCACACTCACAATTCGGAAAGCACTCCAGGCTTTCTGCAAGCACTTGAGGCGTGCTAAGATCATATCTAACAAATTGAGTTCCTTGAGGTACTTTAATGTAGGAATACTTAGCTTTCAAGTTTTTTAATGGAGGCAGGTATTTAGGCATCTATCTGCATCAATACAGAATCACTCTGGGCATGCAAAGAGCCAGAGCTTAAAGGTACCAAAGAAGAGGCAGCCTGATAGGTTCAAAGATTTTTTTCATGCCCTAAGATTGTGCTCTGAGCATCAAGGGAAGAGATAATAGATATCCATGACATCTTAGATTTGTAGACAATTAGATGTGAGTTTCTTGCATTATTCCATTGAGTTGTCTTTGGATGGCACTGCTGGTGCCTAAAAGTGGTAACTTGGATTTTATCCTTAGCAAATGACCTACACCTTGATGTTTTAAAATATAAATAGTGCATTGATTTTCAATCTAAATTCTATGTCACCTAACTTGTAAGGGAGGTATTTTAGTTATTTGTAGGGGTTTTTTTAAAGAGGAAAATTATGTGTTTCTAGGCTTCACAGTGCTTTGCTTTCATCTTATGATGAAACTGACTGCCACATACTTAGATAGTAATTATAGAGCACATGAGGATTTGAAATAATCAGAAGCATGTCCAAAAGTAAAGGTTAGGCACCATATTAATTTCTGATTTGTGCCTACGTGTTCTCATTCACTGTGACTCTGAAGGCATTTGGAGAAAGATATGTAGGAAGGTTTATTAGAAAATCCTGTTTTCCCAGATCAAAGCCAAAAGAGAATCTTAAAATATAGGAAAATTTTGGGTGTAAAACACTGAGCAAAAGTAGGGCACCATTTTCAGTCTTTTCTTGGAACCATAATGAAATATTACAAAATATTAAAAAACAAAAGGATGGAGTAAAGACCATAAACCCTGACAGTCCCAAGAGTTTAAAACTACTTGGCAAACAAAGCGATTGAATGCTATGTGATTTTTGGTGAAGCTGAAATCAAAGCATTTTGCAATAAAGGTGTATTTTCACTGTTAAGCTTTCACTTTCTGCTGGGACCAGTGTAATGATTTTTTGCCTAAAAGCACCACAAGCACTGTACACTTGCAAGTTAGTTTTGCATGATGGAGCAGAGATGGCATGTGGAAAAATGGATATGCTGTAAAACTGATTTCCCACTGCAATGGTCCATGTACCACCACTATAAAAATACTGCAGAATTTCTCATTTACTCAAGTGACAATTTCAAAAACTCTTACATTTTATCCATCAAAAAAGCCTTGACATACAGCCTGTTCAGTATAAAATCCCCCACAACTGACTTGAAGGGCTCAATTCTCAGCCCAGTGTACACCCAGGCATAGCTCCCACAGCCTTCAGTCAAAGCCATGCTGATTTGTGGCAGGTAGCAATAGCTTCTTGGGTTTCTGTTCTGAAAAGATTTAAACATTTTTTGCTATGTGCCAGGAAGCATTTATGGCCTCACAGGTAGAGCTCCTGCAGGATCAGGCCTTTCAGGACAGAGAATTCCTTTCTTTTGAGAGTCCTGTTTGTTTCTTCAAGAATCTAGGAAGAGCTTTCTTTTCTTCATCTTCTGTTTTCCACTTTTTCAGTCTTCATTTCATATCTCAACACACTTAGACCAATGCTGAATAATTCCCTGAGCTGCTTCTGTTTCATCTTTAAATGAAATAGAGTGTTTGGCTACACTTCAGAAAATGTGTCATTTGATTCAACATCTTAATGCATTACCTCATACTTGTCCCATTCCAACTGTCTCTTTGGGCTTGTCACTTAGAGGATCATTCATATGAGGGCATGAAATTAATTTAAAATGCAGCAGGTATTCCAAATCACTCCACATGTATCCTAGAAAATAAGGACAACTACGGGAAAAGGTGACCCTGTATTTGCACCATGCCTGGAAAAAAGCTTGGCAGCATTTGAGTTCCTACCTGTTTCTACTTTCAAGCTACACAGGACAGAAACCTGAACTCTGTTGTAATTTTGATGTGGAAGAGGTCTAAAAATGGACATGACATTGTCTGTGCCCTCTGACAGTTCTCCTGATCCACTTCCCCTCTCTCTCTTTCTCTCTCTCTCTCTCAGTTTAAAAGGAGAACATGGATGATTTCAGCTAACAAATTCCCTGTCGAGGCACAGGCAACGCCCTTGAACTCTTCAGCCTGCTTCCCTATCACACTGTAACTTTTGGTCTCTTGACACAATACACCATACACAAGGCCATGCTCATTGCATTGCTGGCTTGAGGATCTTCATCTTCTGGTCAGATGAACCTTTGATATGTGCTTGTTGGTGGCTTTAGGAGATGGGATTTAATGACCTGAATCATCCTGCTCACTTCACTATTTATACTTGCTGTGAGTGAATCACACGAAAGAAGCAATTCAGTTTGTTTTTCTCTTCGAGGTTTTTAGTGGCTGTAAAATCAGAGAACAGGAGGTTTATGAGGTTTTAAGCTTTATTCTATACTAAGTAATCAGATTTGGAAAAGTGTTAAAAACAATATTACATTGTCTGGGCATGATTCAAAGAATCCTCAAACCCAGATTCTGATGCCAGAAGAACTTGTGAATATTTAACATAAACCTCACATTCAAAATCCTTGAATTCATAATTTTCTTCTATTCTTGCTTCTTATTCAGTTAAAGAAGCTCAGGATTTTCCAATACTGCTTTTCAGCTATGGAAGAAATATACTCTTAATTAGCTTTGATCCTGCAAAACATTAACTGATGCTCCTTTATTTTATTAGCTCTAATGCAAGCTTAAGGCAAATAAGGTGTAAAATACATTGAATGCTACCTAGTGTTGCTCAGTTATTTAAAAATAATGTAAAGAAGCACTAGGCTTGTTTTAGAACAAGTAGCAATGAAGTATTCAATGATTTCCCAAGACAGACAATTTCCAGTATTTTAAAAATGTTTCTATTATTCACTTTTCCAGTTAAATTGGAAGAAGCCTGATTCTTTTGTGGTTTATATATAAAATATTCAGATTGTATCTTTGAAGAAATTGGTACCCTAGTTTTTGTCCACCACACATATAATGTTTTAGAAGGGACTATACTATTTGATAGCAGCCGTTAAGTTGTTATGTAACACATCTAACAGCTTGCATTGAAGTAGGACTTCTTCACAAAAACTGCATTCATTTTCCTTAATGAGAAGTTTTGCACTCTGATCTAACTATGGGCTCCTAAACATCCTCTATTTGGTTTGCTTGGCAACGCTGTGGCAGCAGTGGGGGCTACAAGGATGGCTTCTCTGAGAAGAAGCTAGAAGCTGACAGAGCCAATGCCAGTTGTCTCCAAGATGGACCCGCTGCTGGCCAAGGCTGAGCCCATCAATGACAGTGGCAGCACCTCTGGGATAACACAGTTAAGCAGGGCAAAAAAAAGCAACCCTGTCCCAGAGACTGCAGACAGAGAGAGGAGTGAGAACATGTGAGAGTAGCAACTCTGCAGACACCAAGAGCAGTGCAGAAGGAAAGGGAGGAGGTGCTCCAGGTGCCAGAGCACAGATTCCCCTGCAGCCTGTGGTGCAGACCATGGTGAGACAGAATGTCCCTCTGCAGCCCAGGAAGGTTCATGGTAGAGCAGAGATCCACCTGCAGGCTGTGCAGAACCCCATGCTGGAGCAGGTCACTGCCCAGAGGAGGCTGTGATCCCATGGAAGCCCTGTGTTAGAGAAGGTTCCTGGCAGGATCTGTGGACCCATGGAAAAAGAGTCCCATGCTGGAGCAGGTTTGCTGGCAGGACTTGTAAACCCAGAGGGGACCCACCCTGAAGCTGCCTGCTCCTGAAGGGCTGCACCCTGTAAAAGGGACCCGTGCTAGGGCAGTTTGTGAAAACTGCAACCTGTAGAAAGGACTTACATTGGAGAAGCTGGTGGAGAAGTGTCTCCTGTGGGAGGGATCCCACACTGGAGCAGGGGAAGAATGTGAGTGATTTGACTGGTAATAAAATTAAACTAATTTGGTGAAGTTGAGTCTGCTTTGCCTGTGATAGTACCTGATGAGTTATCTGTCCTCATCCTTATCTTGACTCACAAACCTGCCCTTATATCCCCTCTCCCCTGGTCCAGCTGTGGAGGACAGTAATAGAGTGGATTTGGTGGACACCTGGTGTCCAGAAAGGTTCAACCCTCCACAGACCTTTAGAAACTCAGATCTAATTAAAGAATCCTAAAAGAAGTGCTTGTGTTTTCTCCAAGTACAATACAAAGTGAGAAAAACATTTCAGCCAATCTGAAAATATTTCCTCAAAGGACTAAACTATGTAGATAATGACAAAAATGTGATTATGAATGGTTTAGCACAGAGCAATAAAATTAAAATCAGAATGTTTTTGAACAGTCTGGAAAATAATTAGTAATGAAAATAGTCCAATATGAAAAAACATGTCTTACGAGTCAGCATTGAAAAGTACACAGAAGTCAGAGGCAGCAATTAGCTATTGGTTCAATGAAGCCAATGGATACTACACCACTGACCCCATGGGACCTATTATCTTACCTCAAAAGAGGAAATCCTTTGAGTCCTTACCTGTACACTGGTAAGAGTTGTGTATTGATAAGCTTTGACTACCAGGTAGTTGGCTTCTATATCTATTATCCCCAGGATCATGTACTTCCACCATCTCCTCTTCAAAATTGCCAGCAAGTTTTCTTCTCCTGTGGTAAACAAAAACAATTATGTAAGAGTTAGGTTTATGTGCCCCAAATACCTGCCTGTCCAGAACAATTATCTAGACCTCTCGCATTTACACTAAGCAGTTGAAAGCCACCATATACAAAGAGGTACTGCAAGGAAGTGAAAACTAACACACCCTATTTGTCTAGCAGATATTAAAAGACCCAGCCTGGCAAAGTAATATGCGAAGGTCAGAGTAACACTTCACTTAAGATGTAAACATCATCAGCAAAAACAAGTGCAGCTTGAGCAGACCAAGTATGAGTTCTTACCTTTAGTTTTATATATACATATATATGTGCAAATATAAAGGGCTAAAGAATAGAACCCTTTATTTTATATGTTTATACTTTCCATACACACACAAATAGAATGTTGTATGTTGCACATATGATGCAAAAGGTTTTTTGCCAGAGTGGGAGATTATCAGTATATTTAAATATGACAGAATACTATAGCAGGAGAGGAACCACATCACATTTGGGCATATGACAGATCCTGTTTCAAGGATCGTTATTCTGATCCTGGAGGTTCAAAGTATCAGACTTGTCTAGAGAAAGGTTGCACTGAGACCTATTTTGGGTGACAGTTGCTCTGCTCCCAAAACCTTTTTTCTGAAGTAGGCAGGTTTGCTGCCTTCTGTGGGAACCTTGTCAATCACACAGTATTTAATCTTCACCACTTGAAAACTGACACTACAATACAGCCTGTGGATCAAACCCACAACTTTCAAAAGGTCAAAGCATTCCTCACGGTAGACTAGGGATTATTATTGTTCCCCATTCAAAAGCAAACAGCTCATTAATGAGGGTGTGCAAACCTGTAACTTATTTGCATTACAGTAAGTTCCACACATGATGAGACTTCATTGTGAAAGGGGCAGACTGTGACTGAACACTGTATGACTGCAGGTCTTTCAGACTTTGTACCATAAAAAGGAATCTAAGTAGGGTTTACTTGTACTGCCAAAGTACTATAAATGGCATTTCAACTGTCTTGAAACTTTCAAAGCAAATGCTACTATTCTGAGGTTGATGGAAAACACAGAAGAAAAGGATCACTATTATCCATTGCCACCAAAACTTGCTTAGGCTTCCCAATTCTCCTTCACCATTTTCCTTCATCAGAAGTGTGTTCACTCTCTGGTTCAAATGGGCCCGGTGATCTTTGGGCTGCTATACCATGGCAGAAACAGAGCAGGCACTCTACAGCACAGGTATCTCAGATCTTACAGGATTCAAACACAGAAAAACAGATAATTACTCCAAAAGTTAATGCAAAAATCATAGCTGTTAAAGCTTGACCCTGATGAGTGACTTGAATGATTTTTTATCTGAACAAAGCATCCCAACCATTTCATGTTTGTTCATTAACAAGTGCTCACACATACACTCTTTTGGTGGGATATTAGGCAACAGCCAATTATTTGTTACAATGATAATGACATCAAAAAACTGCAAATGCTGAAAGTCTTTTTTCCCTTTCTTTCCTCCCTCCCCTCCTTCCTTGCCTCCCTCCCTTCTCTTTCTCTCTCTTTCTTTTCAGTAAGCAGCAGAAAGATAGCAGAAACAAGGTGGTGAGTAGAGTAATACTTAAGAAAATTAATGAAGAGTAAGTATATTTAATCATACCACACTTCCCTGATACACTTACTAAATCCCAGCCTTCAGACATAATTATGACTACATCTATGTACTTTTATGATGATATGACCATGCAGACCTATTTCCATTATTTTAAAAATATATTTAGGGAGATGTTTTTAAAAGGGAATTTGAGATTAGGTGTCCTAATTTCTACTGGAATCAGTTTAAACCACACAGGTAAATCCTTTACAGGTATTGAAACTGTATCTCAACATATCTTTTTATGCTACCCAGACAATGCCTTTAAAGCAGCAACTGGAAAACAACAATGTGATGATGGTTAACACTGCAGAGTGATTTTTCATTTTAATTGTAAAGATAAAGCAAAAAAAACCCTAAAGACATCAAACTCCAGTCTCTGTTCTAGCAGTGGAAATCCCACCTGAATCCAATTTTGTTACAACAGGATTTTGATGGTACCTACAAAAGCAGAGAGAAGCAGCAGGCTCAAGAACTGCACTGGCAATAGGTTGCCTGAGCCAGGACTATGGACACAACCTAAGGCCTCTTGGTGCCTTTGCTTTGCCAGTGCTCCCTTCAATTTCCAGCCACAGATCACTGTATGGCTCAGATGTGGCCAGCTAAGTTAGCTTTAAAAATAAATGCGTGGCCATGACTTCCGGCTAATGAGTAAAATTAAGAGTTTCCGGTGATGGGAATTAAATCTTCTACAATTTAAACTGGCACACACAGTTCTCTCTTTTTGCTCTCTTGATTCTTTCTTTGCTCTTGATGAAAATAAGAAAAATACTTGATATATGGTAACTTATCTTTGATATAGATCCCTGAGATTTTCCAACCTGGAAAAAAGCAGTTTCTGTTGAGAATGTTGAGCAGAGCAAAAAGCTCAGGAATCACCTTCAAAGTGGGAGACTTTTTGGGGAGACAGGCAGAAGGAAGATGGTCATCTGCAGCGACTGTCAGTCCAATGCCATGGACAAATAAAGGCAGAGGCACTGGAGTCCTGTTTTTGACAGGTGGCTGAAATGAAGTCACCACACTCAAATGTCCCAGTTCAGCAAAAACCACACAATACCAAGGTGGGAGGTAACTTGGAGAAGGTTGCCAGCAGGACAGCACCTCTGAACAGCAATCACAGGTGGCATCCTCAGGCTTCAGACAGCAAAGAGAATGTAAATGGAAGTTAAAGAGATAAGGGGGAAGCCTTGACTTGGAAAGACTAAAAGGAGAAGCAGAGAGAGCTTTATTCTAAGGTTCACATCCTGAATGGAAATAAACATTGCCTTTGCGTAAAAACAGTGATGGGAACAGAACCATCACACTTCATTAAAAACAAAGCAAAAAGAGACAATCTGTGGTTTTTTTAAACTTATTTCCCTTGATGACAACTCAAAGCAAACTAATTAGTCATGTCTTTTGAGTTGTAAACATAGAAGACCAGAAAGACCAAATGTAGATCCCTACACCTGAACCAACTGGTAAATCATTTTAAAGGTTTTTTTCAGCTAACTTTTTTTTAACATGATTTGATTAAAATGAGATACAGTAGGAAGAGAGATTATTTCAGATCATGTCTTTTTGTTATTATTGCAGTACATCTGTGACTAGGGCTTTCAGCCAGTCATACAAAAAAAAACACTAAACCACAAAGTGTGCAGGTTAGCTTAAGTGCAACATTTTCTGTGAGAAAAAGCACATATTGATGCCAGTGAACATGCATTTATGTAAGTGCAGACAGTAATGCCATCTTTAGATACTGCTTTCTTTTGATGGAGGTCCTCCTTCAAAAAAAACAAAAAACAACTTCTTTCAGCACTTGAGCTTCTGAAAATATAAGTCTTCATATTTAATCTAATTCAAATGTAATGTAGATTTAAAAGTAAGTTGCCTATTAAGAATGTTTTGAGATTCAGAAGTCTAGCATAGTCTTAATACAGAAAAATAAAAACCTTCACTTCTTGCTCTTTCTGCAATGATATTTTAAGTTTTAATTTTTTACTAATTTTGCAGTGAGACATACTTGACAGTTGTATATACAGAGGAGCACTCAATGTTTGGAAAAAAGCTACAGCTTTACATCTGCTGGCTTGAATTGAAAATCAACAAATAAGCTGCTTTGTAGAAGAGATGGTTTTACATCTTGTAATAAGGATTTACCCCTGGGGGGGGTTACAAAATTAAAAATAAATTAGAGAGAAAATTGAAAGAGGCTTTAGCTGTGTAGTGTCTACCAAATATACAAATATACATGTACAAAAACCTTTTTACATTCATCCACACAGCCACAGAGGTACAATAAAAAAACCCAACAACCATTACGACAGCAAATTCCCAATTATTTGTGTATGGGCTTGGGACACAGGTAGAATAACAGCACTGCTAGACCAGAAAATCAGCATATTGCTTCTCTTTCATCCACTGCAGTCTCTCTCTTTTACTTCAGATGACAACTTGCTTTTTAGATCAAGATCATCAAAGGAGCTGTGCTCTCCTTCTTCCTTACAGAATTTAGCAGAGAGATCTAAATAAGTGCAGGAGAATTGGAAGGGGGAAGGCAGACTAGGGAGGGCTGCCAGGCATGCTGGTCCTTTCCTGCCTCTCACAAGAGTGCCAGAGTCAAGAAGCAAAAGTGTCACAAAGGATGAAGATTATACCAGGATTTACTTATTATCTCTCTATTTGAAAAAGAATCTCAATTACAAATCAAAAGTATGGGGTAATTAATAAATTAATTAATTTCTTTTTAATTTTTGCCCATTACAGCCAGTCTGGCAGATACAGAGCCTCACCAGTACGAATGTTGTTTCTCTAGAGACTTTGCAAACATCCAGCTCTGCTGCAGGAGCAGGGGAAGGAGGTAGTGTGTGGGGTTACACTGAGTAGGGGTAACACAGATTTTTTACAAAGTCAAAAGGCTCCCATGCCTGAACAATAAAACTTTGCTTGTCTTCTGCTTGGTCAAATAGCTGGTTCAGGAGACTGAAGGCCTGCTGTAGGAGACTTTCATTTCTGCACAAAAGCTCAAAAGAACTGTTCCTCTTCTGTGAGACTTTACATCCTCTGACCCAAAAAGGTTTCTTATTTCCTCATATCCACTTGTATTACTGATGACTACTTTATGGGAATGCTGTTGCCTAAAGGCAAAACACCAACACTGCTAAATTATTTACACAATAGAGAAAATGCACTCTAACAGGAATGCTCCACCAGTCTGGCTTCCCAAAACATCTGAAAATACTCTGTTCCCCTCACAGATGACTGCTTACAGGCTGTACCACTTTTGTCCTATATCACGTTTTCAGAAAGCCTTTGGGAGACTAGATGGCATCATTTCCTTTTGCCTCCTCAGAACATCTGCTCTTATCCAACCTGTTCTTATTCACAGCTCCTTCCTGCTTCCTCTCTCACAGTGGGAAAACTGCGTTGGTGTAACAGCCCTGAGTAGCTGCTGCAGCTGGTCCCCACATGTTCCTATTCCTTGCCCTGTGCCAGCTGGCGCTTGTGGGGCTACACAGTGAGCCAGGGCAAAGACCTGTCTAAAACCAAAAATTGGGGATTTTCAGGTTAATTTTTAGACTGTGTCCTGAGCAGTCTGCCACCAAGTCCATATTAGTCTTGTGGGACGCAAGCACCAAGTAAGCAGATCCAGGCAAGAGAAAAATTTTTCCTTCTCTGATACAGGGCAGGCCTAGCCTATTAACATGACACAAGACAGTACTCCCTTTACTAAATTTCAAGCTCATCTGAAGTGTTTAGACTTGTTATTTCCTTTTAGAGATTTTGCAGAACAGTCTGTTTTGACTGTGGATGTAAATCATAATAGTTGAAGTCAGATCTAGGAATTTGAACATGCATTTTCATAAAACATGAAAGGATTAATTTTTGGTGCCTTGATTTTGATCCAGCCTAAGCTCTGTTGTTAAATCTTATAATCTTCAGATGTCTTATTTCATGAGATTACTGATCATTACTTTAAGGGGGAAATTACAATCTAAACTACACAAATGAAGCAGCTGATCATTTTATTCATGCCTCAGTTTCTCTCCTCCTGCCCACCCACTAGACTACATATGGTTTTCCCTTTGGTGGCAGACACAATGTTTGGTGTCACTACCACAGGGTACTGCAAAGAACAGATAATGTCCAGAACAATGAAGAAAGCTTGGAATACTGCACTGTTTCAAAAAACAAACTGCTAAGCTTCCAGCCTTTTAATGTGTCAAGATAAAAACCACTGGGCTATTTCTAATACTGAGGTTTTTTATTCAGGTTGGGTTATCTCCTAGCCTAAACTTAGATAAGCACTTTCCCTGAAATGGCAGAATGTGTCCCATTTTGTAATGCAGAGGGACACGAGCATGCTGAGAAGCTGAAGCCTTCCCTCAAACCTGAGAGCTGATTATATCTTTCTGTATGGAATCTTCAAAATTGATCTCTGATCTACACTTCTCTAAGACTTAAGTTACCTCTGAGCTAACAGTGTAGTCTGTCAGCTTTAGGCTCACTCTCACACAGAACTACTTCAAAACAGGCTGCTGGACACATGATCATTGTAGATCACTTCCAACTGAAATATCCCCTCCCCTGCCCTCCCCTGCCCTCCCCTCCCCCATTGCTCATCCTCTTTTATCTACTATGAAACTACCTACTGCAATACAAAGGTTTTCAGAAAAAAAACCCCACCTCATTTTCAAAATTACCAGAATATAAGTCAAATCATCAAATGAAAGAAATCTGTATATATATATCTGCATTTAATTTATAAATGTGTAATTTGCATTAATAATTTATCCTTCTGGATAAACTTGGTCATCTTTATCATATTCACAAGACTAATTAAATTCAAATAATCATAAAAGAAATTACATTCATTGTTTAAGGCAGAGGAATCAGTTAGGATTCATGAGTTTTCTTTTTTTTCCTACCTTTCATAGACTCATTACAAAATGTTGGTCCAGCCACCTACCCACTCTGTGACTTTTCTTCCCAGCAGATATGAATAATGAATTACCTACTTGTTATTCGTGATTCCTACAAATTTTATTCCCCAAAGCATGAGATCTGACTGAGATAGTTTAAAAAAAAAAAAAAAAAAAAAAAAAAAAGACCCAGTAAGACCCAATGCATATTGTCATTACTATTAACCATTCATAGATCAAGCAGACCCAACTGAAATTCAATATGTACCTTTTTTTTAAAAGACAGTAAGAAAAGAATAAGGAATTCAAGGAGTGTGTATCTTTCACATTTTCCACATCATTTTCCATCAGTAATGTCTGAACACTCTGATCCAATTTAAATCTAATCTGACAGAGAGTGCAAAGATATTACTTCCTATAGATGTAAGAGTTGCCCACCACTATGCAGAGGCTTGGAGGTACTCATACTACTCACTAGGCACCAAAGCAAGGAGTATGCATCTTCTTACACACCAGCTCGTTCCATATGAGCCGCAAATCCCTAAGAAATCAGGGAATGCCGGAATGCCCATTCTGGGCATCACCAAATTGCTACCTAGTAGCAGGCACTGGCAAGAAAAATGAGCAAGGGCTGTATCCAGGATATGGCACACATGAAGGAGAACCAGTTTTTTTACCAGCTATGAAACCTAGAGATACCTACTAAAAAATAAACCTCTCTGCTGACGTAGTCATAGAGGCCAGTACTACTAAGAAGAGTAAGGCTATTGGTGAACTGTGGGAGTTTTCCCATTTCCACAAGTCTCTCCCCTGATAGGGGAGGTCTTTTAGAAAGTCCTTGTTAAGAAGAAGGCAAACTGGACTCTTGGTGTTTCTCAGTCTTCAGGCTGTTTATTATTCTCTTATCAGCAGTTTCTGCACACCAGGTGTAACACCAGTCCAGTGTGCAGGAGAAAAGACACCAAAACCTCCACGAACATACAGAGTCAAGGCTCTCTTAAAGATAATTCACTCAATTATCACTAGGAACATACATTATTTCTCTTTGTCTTTCAATAACTAATTCCCTATTCACACGATTCTACACTGCAGCAAATTCTAACCAAAAGCTCTGTGTCCCCAAGACTGCAGAAAATGGAGCAGATGAAGGAGGAAGGAGGCTAAAAACTACAAGGATCCTCCATCTTGTCTTCATCTACTTATCATGCTAACAAACCCCGAAATCTAAAATTCTCACCCTGTGATAAACTACATATTATGCTACTATCTAATCCATATTCTTGAAAGTTCTGCCACATCCCAGAGCCCAGGAAGCCCTTTCCATGGACAAAGGTTAAAAATAGTGTTTGTCAGAGGGTTTGGATCCCTTAAAAGATGCAGAGAAATACTTCCCAGCATTCTGGATTCCAACAGTGAACAATTGAAAACGGGAGTGTTCTTTCTTGTGGTACACACATACTCCAACCCTGAAAATTCTTGTTAGTGTTGCAACAAATTAATTGACATTTAAAAGAGCATTTTCAAGTAGGATAGACTGGGAAGCTGACGATAAAGAAGCAATGCTGGCAGAATTAAAAATTCATCTGGAGTCAATAATGTTAAACAAAAATATGTAAAATCCTAATAGCCAGCATTATTTAATGTCATTATCCAATGACATTGGGCCAAGGGGAGAACTGATGAGTTCAGAATACATTATGGCTGGTTGGCTCTAGACATATATGGCTTTACAGATACTCCATGATCTCTAGAGGTATTTCAGCATTCTTCTGTGTTAGAAGTCTGCAAATAAACAGTCCTCTTGGAGTATTTATTTGTAGTACAGCCATGGGGAAATCTAGAATTATTCCCCTTCTGGAAATTTCCTTTCTGGAATAAAGTTTGCTAAACTTCCAAATTACATATTAAATATTATCCCTGGAGGAATATAGAAGTTTTGGGAACTTCTCATCACCATGGGTAAAACCCTCACTTTAGAACAACCACAGATTATTCAAGAAGTGCCACTAATTACACCCGAAGCAGAAAATATTGGAGCTGCCACTAGTTAAAGCAATCGTGAGACCCATCCAGGTCTCCAAGGTGACCAGCAGCAGAGGACCAAGAGAAGCATACAAGACACACCAATCCATTGTGGCTCCTTCATTGTTGGCCACAGCATGAGCACCTTGTTTTATGTATGGCAGTAATTCCAAAAGGCTTATTCAAAATGAGAAAACCCAGCTAAGAATAGAGAAAATGCAGGCATGAGCATAAAGGAATATGTGAAACACAATGGCTTCAAATAACAGCAAGAGCTGGTGTGTTCATTTGCATATGCCATGGTACCTCCAGGAGTCATTCAAACCAGAAATCTCAATGTTGCATCTGTAATGATCAAAACTACTAAAAAACCCTCTATTGTCTATATCCTTTGCAGCATGACGAGCGAAGTATGGTACGAAAAGCATAAAACATCACAGAAACATGCTAATTAATTTGCATAAAGCATCACATTGTCACCATGTCAACTAGACATCTACAGGCAATTCTGCTGAAGAAACTGGCTATTCGTTATCACATCATCCTGAATGAGTTCTCAGAATGACCATTAAGGTTAGATGTGAAGTCAGATATATTTTTAGATGACACGTTGATTGGAGTAAGCGATATTTTGTTGCATACCTGTTATGTACCTAAATCAATAGGGTCGTAATGTGACCCTTAAAGATTTAGCAGTATTAGTATCAGATAAACAAATCAGAAATACACATCCTTATGTCTGCATAAAGGAGAAAGAGATGTGGGAGGCAACAGGAACCATGGAGAGCAGTTCTCCATCCTGCACTTCTTGCCTCCTGAGCTGGCAGAACTGGACTAGGAAAACTTTACAATGGGGTCAGGACTGTAGCATTTCTCACAAGAAAAATACAAATTTTCCATGATTCAAAATCTATGAAGAGGCAACTTAGTAGGTTTACTACTCTAAGAGGTGCATAATCAGAGTAGTCAATTTTTGCATATCTTTTGCCATCCTTCACAAGCACGGTGGTCATGACCAGCATGTAACTGCAGTCATACCCAGAAAATGGTGAAAGTTGATGCAGAACAGTTCAGGCATTGTTTTGCTCTAGCTAGGACATTAAATGTTAATTGAATGATCAGTGTGTACCAGTCTACCTTCAGTAAATTGGTCAAAGCAGCTTTGTATCAGGGACCAAAACTCACCTGGTCCTCGTCTTGCACAAGATAATGGCTGGAATACAAAGTGAAACCCAAAATCTACAGACAAAAGAAGTGCAGTCTTGAAGTCTGAAAAATACAGAATCCAATGACTGTAGCTGTGCTACTGAAACAATGAAGAGTTTGAGTGAGACTGATAAGCAGTTAGATGATGTGCTAGCAAGCTGGAGGTCTGCAATCATCTAAAGTCTGGCAAAAGAGGACCCGAAGTGTGATATGCAAACTGAGAGATATTCCATCAGTGCTATTATAAAGTTAACTGTACATCTGATAGTGCTACTGATGTCTGAAGGTTGTGCTCATGCTTAAGGTATCAAAAGAGTAATTAACTGAAAATAACATGCATTATCTTTCCATGGAAGAAAGTGATAGCCAATAAAAGTATGATAGAGAAATCCAGGACCTCATAAAATATATACCATAAAGTAGTATAGTTTGGATCCAGATATCATACAGTAGGAGAGCTAATGTCACTATGCTGCTGCTTAATTAGTGAAAGACTAGTATTACATTTGGTACTTTTCCTACAGAAATAAGAGAAACTCCACTAATTCATCCAGAAACTGAGCTGTGATCTTGGAAAAGCCAAGCATGGTTTTAGGAAGAGCTGGTTCTAGGGGTAGAATCTGGCGCTAGCACATAAGCTGGTACTTCCCAGAACAGTGGTTTGGTGTCCATTGAGGTTCTGATCCCAGAAAAACTAGCAGTTCTGAGAGGGCAAAAAGAGATCAGTGTGACAGGCAGCTACTGAAGATGCAGTCAATACTTCCATTTTGGTTTCAGAATAAATGCAAGTAGATCACAATGGTATTAAGATCACTTCTGAAATAATCAGCTCTTGATGTCTGTCATCCCTGGAAATCTCAGTCACTTTCTGCACATTCTTCTGTAATGTGTGCTACTGAATCATGCAGTGCTCAGCAGGGTGCACTGAAAATTAAACATCTCCCACTCCTCCGCACCAAGATTTCAAGAGAATGTGCATCTGAAAACACTGCTGAGAAGTATACAAACTTGACATATCAGCTGTGAGGACTGATTGCACCTCTCTTGATTCCAGCTGATTGCCACAAAGCTCAAGAAATCTCCAGCAATAAAAAAGCAGTGATATTTAAAATGAAGAAACTTATAAAAAACTGTTTCCTTTACTTGAATCCTGATTTATAAGCAAAATGCTGAACGTCTCACTGGTATGTATCCCGTCTTGCCTGTGTTTTACAGGTATTGACCCAGTAGCCTTTCCACACTAATGAGAAGTAACACCTAACTAGAAATACATCCAATTCATTTACAGAGGAGGAAATATTAATGTGCTAGGAAGATATTCTGGCCAATAAGAGCAACATGAAATTCTATAATGTGAAACTCAGGGTTACAATAAAAGAAACTTGCATCCTATGCAATTAAAATCCAAGCAGAAATTCATCAACTGATCAGATAGCCACCCATTAATGTGTGAATTATGGCCATGTATCACAAGTAAGGGATTACATGTCCCTTACACGTCCAGCTAGTTACTCACAAACCAACAGAAACTTCATCATCCTGTCATCTCTCATTTTATTCAGGAGCACATCTTTCTGTGCTTACAAGCATTCATATGTGACTCAGACACAAATCCCTTGACATCAATCCAACTGTGCAAGAGTCATAATTTTTCTTCTTTTCTCCCATCCCACAGCTGAAGCCCAGAGGCAGTTCCATCACACAACAACTGTTCAGCACATGAAAGAAGAGAGTCAATGCACCTTCTTCACACAAACTGCTAATAAAAGTAACAGAGTGCTGAGGGCTGGGAAGCACAGGCAGAGTATTAGCTCAGTTGGTTAGAGCATGGTGCCATTAATTCCAGGGTTCTGTGTTTGATCCCTGTATAGACCATTCACTTAAGAGTTGGACTCAGTAATCCTTCCAGCTTGGAATATTTTGTGATTCTGTGTCTGAATTTTTATATTCTGTATATGAGAGTGATGCATCCAATGCTGAGAAATGCATAAGCACAATAATTCAAGAGAAGGAAACCATTCCAAAACTAGCAGTCAACTTAGCAATCCCAAGTCTCAGAAAACCCATCAGCACAGGTAGAATAAAGGTATATCACACAAGATCAGGCAGCCAGAGAGGGTGAACAGGCTGTCTAACCCTCTCGGAGGAAAGATGCTGGTGTGGAAGACTCAAACTTCATCACAAAGGCCATGACAGGTAAGTATGAAATCTGGTTTGTAAGCAACAGTAAAACATCCTTTGTGAGAAAAGTAGAATATTAACCTTTCAGGAAATGCAGTTAATAAAATAATTCCCATAAAACACTGGGTGGCATCAAGAAAACTTTGTAAAAACAACGGATAGCATTTTTTTACAGAAGAATATTTAAAACCAAGAGTTCTGTAATCCATCGAAAGGAGTGAAGGTGCTATTAAACATCCCATAACTATTCCCATTCTTTGATACTCAAATATGCAGTCACAATTTTTTTTAAATTATGATCCTTATTTTCTGCATCCTTGTGTCCAGGGACCGTAATCTGGGTGAGGATGAGTTACAGCTGCTTTGCTCTGTGTGTCAATGGCTCCACAAAGTGCACAACAGCAGAGTCAGGACTTTCTGTGATGTGGGAGCAGCACTGGGTGTCCCCAGTTTACATCTTCTACACTGAACTGTATTCCGGTGTGAAGGCTCAACCCTTTCAGCCAGCTTTACCACTGACAGTAGATAGACCATATATATAAAATGAGAGCAGAGGTTTCAGCTGAAATTAGTGCAGGGTAGCCCAGGTGAATTAGATCATTTGGGTTGTTCACACATTTGTGTGTTTCTAGTTGGAAGCACCAGGCTGAGCTCATATGAAACTCTGAAGAAGCAACTATTGTTTGAAGGCATACAATTCAAGATGCCAGACAGATGGCAAAAGAAGAGGGAGAGAATTAAGGTAGCATGTAGACATAGCTGTGCTGCTTGGACATAGGCCTTCACCTGTTAAAACTATACATTCTGCATAGGAATGGTTGCTTATCTTCTTTGTTAGAGCTGATATTAGGCTTATGAAAGTAGAAACATCCCCAAAAGATCTAGCAGCCACCACAATTTATAGGCTGGTCATGAGATCATGACCGATTTCCCAGCAAGTGCTGATGCTGACTGTAACCACAAGTGCACCAGTAGGAGTTCAAAAAGCCCTTCTTTTGATTTTGTTTTCCTGCTCTCCATTTCTCTCCCTCTTAAGATTTTCATGGAAAACCAAAGTCAGTCTTTCCATGGTCTGACAGAATGCATCAATTTATTATCCTGCTCTTTACCATCTTCTATGCATGTGTAGTAACACTCACATATTCTTGATAATTTCATCCTGGTAATATTCAGCATTTGCATAGAAGATCTTTGCTACTCCTAAGTGAGCTAGAAGACAATTCCAATGGGATGATTTAGGTTGTTTAGGGGGTTAATAACAATTTGGTTTGGTTTAGGCATATAGATTTAAATTTGTTCTCTAAATAGGAAAAAGTAACAATCCATTTTTAGTTCAAAAAAGAGAAACCATCAGTGCTGTCTTGTGCTGTGACAGTAAAAGACTACAGAGCTCTCCTGACAACCTCTCTATTTTTTGGTCTCTTCTTATGCCTTGCTCTACTTAATGTTGCTGATGATGAATGCATAATATCTGGTCATAAAAATACAAAATTTCTCCTTTAGGAGAAAGAATGGGCCAATATAGTTCATCTGTATGTTACATATGTCACCTTTACCATTGCATCCAAGACAGATAACATTCAGAAAAAATAGCTTTAAACAAACAAAGAAACAAACAAAATGCTTCAATATGTAGGTCCAGGAAAGCATATGCGTTAGCATATGTGCAGTCAAGATATTGAATTATATAGGCTCATTTACTGCCAGATTCTGAGTTTTTTAAATTCACAAGATCCATAATAACTATTCAGGTCTGCTGTGATCTGCCTTATGCATCTCCTCTAAAAAATTCCCACTTCAAAATAAATGACTGCATTTATAACTGCATTTTGTTTACATAATTTGCAATTAGGAAAGGCTAAAAAAATCTTCCTGGGATTCAGACTTCTGCATCAATTTCACCCGTCCAAAAGCAATAAAATTTTCTTAGATAAAATGAACATATTTTTATGATTATTGATTACTATCTCCAGTGAGAAGAATGTGTAAGCATTTTTGCATTAGAATTCTGAAGTATTTGTTTTACAATATTGAGGTTTCATTTTGATTTTTTAATGGATTGTTTTTGTACGGTTTTATTTTATAAAAGTATGTACTTTTTAATAATTTCAGAGGAGGTCAGGAGAAGTGACGTGAACCTATGGACTCATGGTCTGAGATTTGTAACATAAAATGTGTCAATAGAATAGTTGAAATACTTAGTATTTTTATCACATGACTTAAATAAACCATCCAATAAATTGAGATTCTTTGATTTCAAAAAGAGGGTAAGATATATCAAAATAAGATTAATAATATTGCAACTAATCACTAGTTCTTGCAACAAATCAACTAATCTTGCTTCAAACCTTCTGCCTTATAGCATGCAGTCCTCTATCAGAGAAGAGTGCTAAGGCAGATGGACGGCTTCACCCAGGCAGGAAGGATACAATTCATGCACTGTTCTTTATCATCTCACAGGTATCATATTTACCTACTGCAAGTACAGTGTTAGGTGGAGAATTTAGACTAAATATTGGAATGGAGTCTCCTTTGAAGGAGAGTTTGATACCAACAGGCCTTTAATAGCTCTTGCAATCAGTATTTTGGGAGCTGGAAACTCACATGCAAATGCTTCCAAGTGTTGGTCTGAACTGCGGTCTGAAAAATTCCAGCATTCAAATGCAAAATACTCCCCAAAGTAATTATAATCTCTCCTTCTTTTTCCAGCTTACCTTGCATATTACTCCCCCATTCGTACTTTTCCCCTACATGCCCCCTGCAGCTTTACCTTTGCTTTTTTCAAACTATTTTGCTACATTCAAACATGAATGTACCCCACATTCACACACCTACCCTTGCAGTTATCCTGCAGCAATTGAGGCTTACACCTTCCACCACACCACCCTTTGACTGTTTGGCAAGTGGCATCAGCCTGAATTCAGCCTGCTATTTCACCTTCTGTGTCAGGAGCTGGCACATGCCTTTATGGTCATGCTCACCAACTCAGCAGACTTAACTGCCCCCAATAGAAAAGAGGAGAGCTGGCTGTGCCCAGCTTCTACAAGAGAGCAGCAAATCCCCTCTCCTCTGACAGCTTGATTGACAAACATCTAGGACCTCTTCCAACAATTACATAAAAAATAAAATTTCCCAGCCAGCAGAAGTTATGAGGGCATGTCTTCATCTAGCTGAAGATGGCCCTGATTATTGCAGGGTGGCTGGACTAGATGGACCTCTAAGATCCCTTCCAACCTGGACTGTTTGATGCTTCCATGATTCCAAATGACTCAGTTATTCACAATATCCTTGGCACCTGGAGCATCACAAAGGATCAGGCAACCTCCTGTCACCCCCACCTTCCTCACCAATGCTGCTCCTCTCAAAAGCCAGAGAAAGCCACTCAGCCCCAGCAATAAACACAACATAAAAATTAGGATTTTGGTATGCAATTTCAAGAGCTGCTTTACTGATACATGAGTTTACACTAACCTCACTGCAAAGTGTCAGTAGGTGCTCAAAGAGCAAAACACAGGACCAGACAATACCCCTTCTATCACAAGCCTGCCTCTCCCTTGTCTGTAGATGATAAAATGTACGCTGAGAAAGAAACTGCAACCAAGGAATTGCAGTTGGGACTGGACTTGGGAAGCATCAAGGGGGAAGGAAAGTTCCTGCATAACTACAGGACTGTAATGTTAATCTGGCATGCCTTCAGTATTTTTCTTCTTTACATTTCTATTCCAGTAAAACAGAGTGGGTTTTTCTTTTCCCTTAATCAGTGCTTCATACCGTAGCATGAAAATCGGGAAACCTGGGTTTCAACACATAAACTTAATTTCGATGGGAGTGAAAGGAGGTGAAGGGTACTGCCTGTGATCTGAAAGGTGAGTGGAGTGGTAATTATACAGAGAGAACTGAAGAACCACATTTTAAACACCACAGTGCATTAGCACCACTACCTTCAACTGAACCACACTATAATTTCATCATAAGAGATGAATGCAAGCTTTCCTATCCAACTATTCCTGTTCTGCAATCCTGTTTTCTTTGAGCCGCCTGGAGATGAGGAAATCAAGCAAGGGAGAGCCCAAATTCCCAGGCTTCTGGACTAAAAAGGAAAAATTGCTTGTTATATGGGTTATATGGGAAATCCTGATTGGGAATATACAGGTAAAGAATGTATTGCCTGCTGAATTTTTCAGGTCATCAGTCTTCTAAATATGTGAAAAAACATTCTTTCAATTCTCTCTTGGTGTCTCCTTGCACAATAGCTCTTCCTGTGGAATTGTGTCATTCCTGACTTTCCAGAAGTAGCTGTTTGAAAAGGCCATCGAGGCCCAAAGCCTTACACTCACCCAGGGTTTGATAAGTTTTTCTGTTTCCTGCAACAGGTGGAACTTCTTATGCCAGGTTGTCAGCCTAGTGCATACTCCGACAGGGTTTGCTCTGCAATGTCTCCTGCTCTTCCTCCATGCAGGTCCCAGTCTACTGGAGCTGCCTGGCTCCATGCCCTGCAAGACACCACTCCTGACAACTACCCCATTCAACCCTTCCCTGATTTTATAAATGACACCTCAAAAAATGCCCTATGCTCACATTCATGTTTAATTCCTCCTCCTCAGACAAGCAAGGCAGCTCATGAGAGCTCCCACTGACATCACCTGAGCTCTCATTTCTCATCCATTCCATGTCTAGCACTTCAACACGAGACAGAGAATGAGAAAAGGAAGTGTCTACCCAAATATTGCTATGTCTGCTTTATAGTTATACTTTCAATGTATCTGCTTGACCATCAGCCTGAGCAGCAAGGTGCAATTTAAATTAACTGTTGTCATTTATACATGAGCTGCCATTTAACTGCTCATTAGAGGAACACAGCTTTAAAAGATTTTGATGAGTCTGTTAGCTTCCCTTAATAACATCTTTCAAAACCAGAGTGATATTGTTCTAAAAAAATCCTTTTGTACTTCAAATTCTCATCAACTCTATCAGTCCTAAGAGCATTAGCCAAGGTTTGAGCAGTTCATCATCTCTATTACATTCATTTACATGCTATTGTGCTTGACACTGGATAATAAGGGCTTATTCAGCAATACTTTACATTTTGATCTGGTAAATTTACTACAAGCCTTTTTCTTTAAATTGATTTTATTTTAACGTTTATTTTTTTTCCTATCACTTGCCTTCTTTTCTTGCAGCTTACGGCAGCACAGACCTTTGAATGTAAAATAGTAGGGGTAACATTGATTTTTCTGTTATTACACTTACTGCTCTGGTTCTCTTGATCAAAGGCTCCCACTCCAATAACAAAAGGACCTTCTGCTTCCTTCAGACGTGGTGCAAAAAGCTTTTATACACTGGCACCATTTACTGGATGACAGGCCTCAATCATATTTCTAGTGTTGTGTCTATTACCACCAAACACAGAAAACTGTTAGTGGGACCAGAAAAGATCATGTTTTTCCCACTGAGATTTACACCCATATATGGTAATTTAGCAGCATGAACTTGGCATGACGTATGGGTCCCCCCTAGAAAATGTTCATGTGAACCCTTGGAAATGTCTGTGATCTGCTTGTTGTTTAGCAGCTGCCTGCACTGTGTCCACCACCAGCCTTTGGGGGTACTACAGGCAGTTGTTTAGGCTCGGTAAGTTAATTTGGTAGAAAAGGACATTGGTTTCGGCATATGGTTGATATTCTCTTCTCCTCTCAAGATAAATAACCCAGTAACTATGCAAAAGGCAGTTAACAGCTTCCCTTTGGGTTTTATTGAAAACAAACAAATTTTAACATCACCATAATTATAGTAAAATCTTTCCATAAAATGCACACCAGTGTATTTAATTAAAACAGGCCATTTGTCTAGCTAAATCTGCAAAATTCAAGTACTAGCTTCTACAGAATAATTATATACAGAAACACTGAGCCTGGGCAGGGGCAGTAATTATTTTTTTCTGCCATTAGTCTGCATATGTGATCAAGAAGTGGCTTTTGAGGCACCTTCATCCTCTTTTCCTATGTTTGAAGGAAATGGGAAAGTGGTCCCACACTCATTGCATGCTAGAATATGAGACTGAATGGGGAAGAAAATTACCTGGTCTTTATGATTACCTCCTCTTTTGCAGCCAATAACTAAAAATACGTTTAGATTACTTCACATTTGGTACGGTCCTGCTATAAAAAATAAAGGCAAGCAAATTGCATCTGCTAGATCAAGCTTCCCATCCCCCGTCCCTGGAAATCACCAACCCAAATGTCACTTGTCAGTGCTGGTTCTCACAGAAGGCAAACCGTATGTTACATTCCCAGTGTCCGTACACTTCTGCAGCTTCTAAACAGCCGACTCCCCTGAACGGCTGTTGGCCAGATTTTGGTTCTCTTCCAGTGCTGAAAGGCAGAGAGGGTAGGAGATGTCCTGCTGCTACTCTCCTTTCATTTAGAAAATGGAGAGGCTGTCTGGCTGCCAACTTGTCAGTGCAAATAAGTCCCCTCTGCAGACTTTATCAGATGAATCCCAATGTGAAAACTTTTTACATATGAATTGCTTTGCAAGGAAGGCTCCACTCTTCTCAGAACAAATAAGGAAAAGAACAACATAAAGGAAGTGAAAAAGTAAAGAACCTGCACTGAAAGGTCACTTCAAAGAAACAAAAGTCCACATGGCGTCTTTCTCCTGTTCTCTTTCTTTCTTTCTTCACAATTGGCTCTCCAGCATCTACATGCTGCTCCCCTAACTGCAGCATCTTAGTCACCAGAAGCCTCATCAGTGTACAATTAATTACTCCTGTTAATCAAAGCTGAAAGGCTGAAGGAACTACAGTGCCCAGCAGATCAGTAATGGAAGCTCTTACTCTCAAAAGGCCAGAATCCCACTGACAGCCCACTTGGTGAGCAAAGACAAGAAGAGCTCATAGCTATCCAATTTTCAGCTGCCTAGGCAGAATGACCAGCTGAAAGGAGTATAAGTCTGTAAAAGACAAACGCTTGTCCTGGAAAATCACCAGCACTGCAAATGGTAGCCAGGACTGTGGTTATATTAAATCAATATTGTCAGTTACGTTATTAAATATTAATCTAAGATATTAAACAAGGGAGCATTCCTCTGCCTCTGCCAGAGACAGCTTGTGTAATCACAGGCAAATCACTTCATTTCAGCTCCTCTCAAATTCCCATCCGTAAAACAGATAATAATATTTTCAACCACTTTAGCCAAGCTCATCTCTCTGGGCAGGCTCCCTTACCACCTCTCATAATACACATCCACATCCTCGCAGAGACAGACACCTCCAGAAGCCACTGTCATGTTACAGAAGAGACATGGCACTGAAGCTCCAGGGTCTCACAAGCACTTGCTGGTTGCAAAGGGGGAACAGTTTGGGCTAAAAGAGTGAACAGGTAGATTGTAGTGCTTTAAGTAAATTTTTTGTCTTAAAATCAGCTGACTCTGAAAAGCACTGTCCTCAGCCACTGAAAACAGCTGTTGAGACAGACACCAAAGTATTATTAGCTCTCTTGGAGGATTCGCAGTGCTAAGGGAATGCAATGCAAGAATGGGTGACAGTGACACAGAGTTGTCAAAAAAAACCCATGCAGGACCACACTTATTTCTGTCACAGAAAAAAAAGTGTTAAGGACAGGAGAGAGGCACATTTAGAGGTTCCCTGCTCAAGCAGAGTCCTACTAGATTATGTTGCCCAGGACTGCATCTAGAGTGGCTCTTGAGTGATATTCTGACCTCAGAACAAGTATGAAAGAACATAGACAACAAGTGCAAGTAAACCACAAAAATGCCATCTCAGCACATACATCGTATTTCTGCCAACAGTATTTTAGCACTCCAGAGTGCTGCTGAAGGCTAAACTCCTTATTAAAGTTAGGCACTTGTCTAAATTGCCTGCTGAATTGAGATGAGCTGATGAAATGTGATCTCAGAATATAATAACTGAAGGACAAAGAAACTTTGAGCCTAGACAGTCATGGAGAAATCATGTTCTTTATGCTCTTGAGAAATTCCTGTACCACATTTATTTCTGTCTTCCTAAGAACATGCTGTGAAGCCAAGTGAAGTGACAGTGGCTCAGCAGGACACTGGGTGAGGTGGTGCCTAGGCCTGGCTGCACCTGACCCAAGCAGAGTCAAGCTTGGATAGCAATGGATAGAAGAACTCTACAATAATGCCTGTTCATGGTGATAATTACAGTGCTCTAGGAAAGGAGTTTGTGTTTTCCAAGGTTCTGTGATTTTATGGTGGATTCTTAGCCATACATTATCAAGAATTTGTAGAGAAAGAAAACGTGAGAAAAAAGTGACACTGCTGATGGGTTACTGCTATTTTCTTTACTATGGCCGATCCTGTCCATTAAAATAAACTTGAAGGTGAACAAAACCAAGCAAGCTAATGTCTGTAATAAAGTCATTGCCACCAGGGCATCTACTTCATAAATCTGCATGTGAGAGATATAAATCATAAAAGACAGATTAGTTTTCATTAGTTCTCCCCTAACATGACAATTTCAATGGCCAATTATTTTCTAACGTGTTTGCCATAGGCATTGCACAGAATTTATGTTACTTCTTTAAGCCAAGACTCTCACAAACACAGATGTCAAGGTTTGTGTATGTTACTGTGTCTCATCTGAAGGCCCAGGATCAGTAAGAATAAAGCTCTCAGAAATAGCTATTTATGTGGGGTGCTAAAGCAGTCAAAAATAAAAAGATGCATAGTTGCAGGTCAGTGAAAGAAAATTTTGGCCACTAATACAATTAGTTGAACAAAAAGTCCTGAGTGCAAGATCTTAACTTCAACTGGAAAGTCTCAGCAATTAATGATTCCATATCAGGGTCTGACTGTTCCCAGTTTCTCTCAGAGGGAGAATGGATTTCTCTTCTCTGGGGAGCTTCTATAAAGGACATGTGGGAGGTGCAGGACCGATCTCCCACCCTGGGGAGAGACAGGAATGAGAAGGGCTGTGGGATGCCTACACTGATTTGAAGCTATGGATCTGGTATTCCAACACATGGTGGGGACGACTAACTGGGAAAACATGTGCCACAATCTTCATAGGTGGGTTCTGTCGTGAGGATACATCCCCCTCCAACAAAGAGCAACTCAGCCTGTGCTGCCCAAACACAGCTGCTTACATTGCTCTGCAACCCTGCTGTCCCTGGGCTGAGGACAGACTCTCACCACTTCTGGGACACAACAGCAGGAAAGCAAAGGAGAAGACATCTATTTTCTTTTGAGCGGGATTGGCTGGAGAACTAGAGAGGAAGAGAGCAGAGAGCACCAGCTGAAGCATCTTCACATCCAGACATCAGCTAGCAGCCAGCCATATTCTGGTCTGGTTTTGTGAGTGGACCTTGGCTCCATCTGTACTTGTTTCACTGCCCATTTGGATGATCCCAGCATTGCTGCCCAAACTTGCTACCCATCAGTGAGGCCTGAAGGGCTGTAATGAGAAAGCACCAGCCTAAAGGGGTTTCATTGAATTGAACGGAATTACAGTGAAGGTTCCAGAGGAGAGGAATGTGGCACCAGTCTTATTTCTACCATTTACTGCATTTTTTTTTCCAGTCTGTCTTTGTCCTACCTGTAACTGTAACTATTGAGATACATCTACAAATGCTGGTCCAGACTCTCAGCTAGCCCTTTAAGACCAAAAGGATTATTCCGACCTAATAAAATCCTCCTTTCTCTGCAGAAAATGACAACCTTCTACCTGGTCACCTGACACGTGGCACCATAAGCCACTATAATTGAAGTCCAGGAGCAAGCCTGACACAGAGATTGGGATTTTTTTTGCTGCTCTGTATCAAAACAAACAACAGAACCAGAGACAGGTTTTGCTGCTAAGAACTAATGTAATTTATACACAGGTTCTTTTGTTCTGTTCAGTGCTGTTTCCTTAACCTATATTAAATTGTTCAACAGACTTCTGACTTCTTCGAGTGGCATCTGGCAGCTAACTGCTACCCAGACCAAACTTCTTCCCAGCTCATAATGGGAAGATATCATTGGCTCTAAAATGAGGTAAATTTATGAAATTTGGAAAACCTTACAAATGTTCTGCATTGAAATTAAGCGGTGAGATCCAGCAGCTATTGTGTGGCTTTTCCTTCCACCAACTCCATGTTATTCCCAACTCAAAATGCTATGAAAGGCAATAGCCAAATCAGTCTCCTGTGGGACTGCAGTCTTTAATTGGGAATGGGAACGATTTCCTTCATGGCTGTTCTCAGGGGAGGGAAAGCCCCAATTCAAAGCTTGCTTTTCCCCAAGGGAGCAGAAAATAGAAGGGAGCCAGGGTAAACAATAGCTTCAATCAGCCACACACGCATGAAACAAAGGGAATTTTTTTTGCTGCACAGCCAGAAGAGGAGGGGTCTGACTGGCATTCAGACTTTGCAGCATCTCACTGTGGGAGAGAGGTCTTCTGCAGTCATTACTCTCCTATGGTGCTTGTTATTGACAGTGCTTTCAGCTGACTCTGGCAGAGAGTAAAAGTATCCCTCTCAGTAATATCATTCACTTTCCCTGCTTGCTGTTCCCCCTCTCTGTGCCTCTTCCAGAGGCATGTGCAGCTTCACATGTGCAGCTGACACTGAGTGAACATGGTGACCTCTTCTGAATATGCATAAATGCTAAGGATTGTCTGATTTTTTTTCTCTGCTGCCATGGCTGACTGAAGCAATAGCCTGGCCAGCATTTTGCTGATGAAAGAATGCACCAGTTTGCAACTGTTAGCCCACAGATGGCCAACTCGTAAGTCTGGCATCCAGGCTTCTATTTAGTCTCATAAGCAATTTAGAAAGCATATAGTTAAAACTGAAGAGACATTGATGGCCAAATAATGTGCATCTACTTTTATTTTCTTAAAACAGTTGAGAGATACATTAATGTGCCTGCACTAGACAGCAGGGAGAAGAAAATGAATGTTTCCAAATTATTTTTTAAAATTTAGCTCTGTAGTGCTTGGCAGTCAGACTGTGCATGACTGAAGTATATTGGATGTAAATGCAGATTAAGGAAAGGCTTTATTCCCATTGGAGCTATGTAGATCCAACACTGCTGAACTTTTGTAGGTTATACACGTGAAAAAGGGAGATTCACCAACTCTATTTGTTTAAAATCATTAATTACCTCACAATGGTAAGAGTAAACATAATTAATTTTCTTCTTGATTGTTAAGCACAATGCTCTTTAGTTGCTTCCTGCTTTTTAGCACTTTAGATTATTATCTGAAAGCATTTTCTTTATCCATGAAAAGTTAAAGGCTCCCTTTTTTGTTTTAATAGAAAATGATTAGTATATTATTTACACTTTAAAACCAGAATATCTAAACTAAACATAAAACTGATTAAAATACCAGAAGAAACAGTATTGAGGTCTGCTGAGGCTTATTTTCTCTTCTGATAGTCATTGTTATGAGGAAGACAAAGAAAACAAACAGTGCCATTGTCTGATGAGTGCATTTACACTGGATTTGCTTCAAGGACTTTATAAGACAAAAGTAAGGGTTCAATTAATCACAGACAAAATTTTAAGAAATCAGTAAGTCAGTGAAGTATTTGGGAATGTCACTGTACATTCATTACTTATGATCTGCCTCCCTTGTAGGATAAAGTCATTCTTAGGTCATCTTTATATTGCCCTCCTGCCACTTCTTCTAGTGAAACTTGAACATTCCTTATATTCCTTTCATTTGTGCTTATATTCCTGCTAATAGGCTCACGCAATCTGTTGGCCACTGACTCCTTGGCTGTTCCAGCTGGCATAACGCTTCCAAATGACCGTAACCACCAGTGCCAGCAACAGAGACCTACAACAACTTCACTCTTCTCGGGCCTGTGATGCTTAACACTTGCAACAGAGCTCCTCTAAATCCCACCAAAAACCCAATTCTCATCTGATACAAACTGTTGTAGCTAAATTAGAGTAACTGTTGATTTATACCATGTAATTAATATCTGTCCTTAAATCCTGAATGCAAATATTCCTGTAAACAGCCAAAGTAATAAGAAAATTTTCCTTGCAAAACCTTAAAAATAACCTAGGCTTCCATTATAGGTTGCTTGTCATTACTGTTGATTATAAAGTCTTGGAGATTTCATAGTAAGAAGGTAGCTTAACAGAGTCCAACACAAGAATATCATGGTAGTGATGAAGGATGAGAAATCATCTCTGGTGGTCAGTATTACTGCTAGTAACTGCCATGTCTTAAGCAAGTGAGAATAGTTAGCTACCAAGTAAGAGGAAGCAGATGAAGTAGGCAGCTGGAGAATGGGAGGAAAAGAGGCAAAAAAAGAGCATTTATAAGGACTTGTGTCAAGAAACAGAGGTAAGGAATTCATCCACACTGAGGTTTTTAGTGAGCTTTCAGCAAACCTGATATTATATCATAGTTAGTTAAAGCAAAAAAAAACCCAAACAATAAAAACCCCCAAAAAAACCCAGCTGAAGAAACTCTGCCAAGTTTGTTTGTTCTACTAACAGTACAATGAAAGAAGAGTCACTGGCACAGCTTTGTTGTCCAAGAAGAAGTGAGCATCTGCTTCTGCTGTGACCCCAAGAGACACTTGTCCTCTTAGAGTCTGCACTGCAAGATACAGATAACATGCCTGAAGTGTTAGCCATGAAAGAAAGAAAGAAAAGAAAGCTGTGAAAGAAAAGAAAAACCAACCCTCTAATAAAACTAAATTAAAACTAACAGTCAAAATCTAATAGCAGTGTTCATTACCAAGGCTAAAAGTTATTGAAAACTTTAATAGATAATTCATCATGTCATCTTCTTTAACTGTTAAGCTGCCTTAAAAATTTGTGTGGTACAGCAGCCATGTAGCAATTCCTCTGTTTTGTAGCAAATAAAGACAAAAAGTGTTAGTGCCAAGTTCTGTAAATAATCCTTGAGTAGTGGTAAGAAATTAAATAAATCATACTTTATTCCACTATCAGATGTGTAATCCAAGGGCATGAGATGTCATATCATGCATGGCTGCATGGTACGTGACTTGAAAGAATCTACAACCAGTTTTCTTTATGTAAAAATTATATATTGCAATTCACATATAAACCCCAACAGTTTCATTCTGGAAAATACTGAAAGGGTAATCTTGGAGTTTTAAAGAATGAAACAGTGTGAAACACGTTTGAGAAAAATAACAAGTTCCTAAAACATTTCACTGCTGTTGATCAATATTTTCTTTGTAAAACACTGCATGCACAAAACAAGGGGAAATAAACTCTGTTTGAAGACAAATACCTTTGAACTGAGGCAAAGTTAAAGTTCAGAGTTTGTTTTTCAATTCATATTTTAATTAAAGAACTCAACAAAATATAGAGAAATTCAAAACTATTTATATTTTCAGCAATAACATTTGAAAAGTGACCTAGTAAACAATACAAACCAACCAAATCTATAAAATACATCTTCTATAGAATTGCAAAGGCAATTTTGGGTTTCATGAGAGGACGATGAAGGAGCTGCCATTTAACACAACACCTGCTTATATCTTCAAGTGCAATTTTTCATTTGAATTGTTGCTAGTAACAGCTGATTGTATTCAAGCACACAGCAGTAAATTAAACAGGTAAAAAGAAGCAACTGAGCCTTCAAAAATCAGTAGGTGCAAATTGTCCTTTAATTAGTGTTAACTGAGAAAAAAAAAAAAGGTTGGCTGAGATTGATTTTTAAATCTGGGGTCAAGTCTAGCTGTTGCCCAATGACAAAACAATCCTTACAGGATAACTGTGATCACTTCCATGATGAACATGTCTATGCCAAACTGAGTGATCTCTGTGGACAGAGCAACTACAGAAAACTGGTAGTAGTAGTAGCTTTTAATGAGACTGGTAAAAATCCCAACCAAACCAAACAAACAAATATAAGATTTTTTTTATTTCTTTTACCTAAAAGGGACAGTTTCCTCTGCTGAACAGGTGATTAATGGACTCCCACTAGAAGGCAAAGGATGCATTTTGACAAAGGATGTGTGAAACCAGGCCTGGTCCCAGCCTTGGGCTGTCTTTCCCACTTCCACACTGCAGAATCCTGCTCACACATGTATCAGAAGATGAAGCTGCTTCTTGATAAGAATAACTTTAGCTGATCCCTGACTTTAGGTGGGAATAAAAGTGCAACAGAAAGGAAAGATAGAGGAATACTGAATCTGACATGGGACAGATCATACTGCAGGGAAGGCATCTTTCTGTCCCCTTATGCTGGGAAGCAGTAGGTACAGCTAGAAAGTTCTGGGAAACTCCTTTAATATGAAATTCTGGATTCAAACATCTACTGCCTTAAAACCCTCTTACTGAACACAATTTTTCCTGATTAGTATTACGTGTTTTATAGCTCAGGATGTGAAGGGCTATATTGTGCATAATTTTCTTACATAATGACATTATATAAATCTGCACTGCACTAACACAGAAGTCAAACTGTTTCACAGCGTTATTTGAATGGGCCTCTTTATATTTCAGACATACTTGCATTCCCTGTTAGATGATGACGTAATAATCTATTTTTTAATAGGGTAGTTCCAGTTTCTTGGTCGAACGAGCACTTTTAAAATCCATTGCAAAAATAAATGCACTTCAAAAAAAAATCATATTTATCTATTGTTAGGCAACATTTCTTAGATGCCTATGTTCTAAATTTTAAATGAGGATAGCAATTTTTTATTGCTTTCATCTCAATGAGCTTTAACTGATGAGACAGCTGTGAATGGAAACTTATCCATGAGCCAAATATGTCCAACAATCCAGTATACAAATGAACAGAAAATGCTTCTTCTGTGTGCTCATAGAAAAGATCATTGTATATTAAGCAGCTACTCTACAACCAAACTCCAAAAAGAAGCTACCAAACTGCAAACTCCTAATAATCCTCAAGGGAAGTTTCAGAATATTCTTTGCAATGCAAATATGGATGAACCATAAGTAAGGAGCAATTGTCTTTTGGCGTCTGTCCCTTCCTGATTGTAACTATATCATACCTGGTTCAATTACAGCAATTGCTTTCATAGAACTGACCTGACAAGCTGAGAAACTGAGAAACTTGGCCAGTTTTAATAAGGATTCTGTCCTGGAAAACTTCAATGGGCTGCTCTATTTTGTTCTTTGCTTAATTTCCTCTCCTACATTACTTTTTAATCTCTCATCTTAGAGTAAACTGCATCACAAAAGAACCTAATGGGCAGAAGTGACAGTCTCAACCACAATTTGTTGACTTTTGTATTGGAGCACACCAGGAAACGACCCAAGACGTGCTTAAAAGCAGTTAGGGTATTGGCTATATTGGGAGGCCCTCAGGGTTTACAAGCTGTCTTAGCATGAGACCAATTTATGGACGCTTAAGTTGTAATGAAGCAGAAAAAATATTAAAAAATAAACAATTTAAAAATATTTAAGTCTCTGGAGCATGCTTCTGAAATATTTTCCAAGTAGCAGAGTACTCTATGATTTAATAATAGGCTTTTTTTCTTGAGAAACACTAAAAACGTCTTTAAAATTAAACAGTAGCATGTAAAAGCTGAAAAAGCAGGACTATATTAAGAGAAAACAGCAAGGGACTTGACCCTCCATCCAGCCCAGAAGCAATAATCCATACAAGGTAAGAAACTCTACGTAATAGAGATGAAGTCCAAAATTTGATCTTTAGAGAAGCTGTTAAACAAACTCTCATTAAATCCACAAGCACTGAAAGTTCTTGAATAGTACACATGATGCTGTAATTTCAAGCATTCAAAAAATGTGATGAAGTCAAAAGTTCAACTTTTCCTTGCAATTTCTGCTGTGATAATTCTGATTACAGTGCTCAGAAGAATAGCAGTTTTGTGGACAAATACATTTATGCTTTGAATTCAGCTTTCTAATTTTTTTTTTCACATGAGTAGCAAATCATGAAGACATGATGCTTTTAAAAAACACCTATGAGTAGTTTCATGTACCCAAACAACAGATTGAGGAGTTCTAAAAGACCCTCAAGAATGGAAGATATCAGGCACAAGAAGTGCTAAGAAAGCATTTATGTAACTAAGCTGTAACCTTGGAAGTCAGAAATCTAAAAGATAGTAACTATGTTCTTTGATATTAATGTTTATCACAGCTTTGTGCAAAATGCTGCAAAGGTGGCACTAATAAATATAAAAGAAATTGAATTCTCACAGAGATATGAGTTTGTTTGGGGTCATTTTTCTGGAAGACATAGAAGCAGTCCTGAGGGGATTATGATGGATACTGCTAAAAAGATGACCAATGATAAAAGCCAACTGCTGGGGCAGTGCTGTCACCTGAGTTGCAGCAGGGGTTGCTGTCAGGGTTGGTGTAAAAGACTGGGTCATTCCCTGCCTCTCACATTCTACTCCGTTTAAAGCATGCTTTAAAATTCCTTTTGAATCGAGTGATCAGTACTGACTTCCTTTCCCTCCCTAGTGCATTTAGATTATTAATGTGGGAAGAATGCCCAAGACTGATACGCAGTCATTCTAGGCCACTTAATTAAATTTCATTTTATTCTAGTTGGATGATGAGTATTGACCAATTTGCTTGCAGTTAGCTCTTGGCCTATTTAATTCCGTTCAAAAACCTGCTCACCAGCACAGTGAATCTCCTTCTGGCTATTAACATTACAAGGAAAATTCCCGTTTTGGTTTTGTGAACACTCTATTCTCACCAGAGTTAAACCTCAGAATTGATGTTGTACCAGCTGACTTCCACTAGAGATCCAGAAAGAGCAGAAGTATCATTAGATGGTGGTATAGGCCAACTGGGAGGGAAGCTGGAGATGTGGAAGGATGCACAACAGGAACAGACATCCAGTCTCCTTTATATGGCACAGAATAAACCTAGCAGCAAGTTGCAAAGCCAAATTGACTATGCTTTTTATTCAAGAAGGAATAGAAATAAATAAAATAAATAAATTAAAAGTTGCATCTTCTCGTCTGCAAAGTATTGCCCTATTTATAGACTAATATTAATTCTATAAACCAGCACAAACCACAAGACAGTAAGAAGGTCATTTGAATAATCTACTATTGAGAACACCGTAACACACCTCTTCTGATTTGCAGAAAAGGTCCCCAAACTCTTTGAATCCAGTTCTTTCTTCCTACTTATTGCCTACTTTGCACCTAACACAAAGTCAGCAGAGTCAGATTACTGAAAAGAACAGAAGTTTTGCAATCTTATTTTGCACTACAGAACTCTGTAAGGAGAGCATGGAAATAAATACTCACACGAGAGAAAAAGCTGTAGGATCCCCTACTTTTGTTCACAAAAAAGACTCACTAGAGAGGCTAAAATGCTTGCATTTAAACAGTACCCTTAAGTATTATTACTTATTACCATTTATGTGATTACTGGCTGTGTTCACAGCAATAAAATAAGGCTAAGCTTGGGTAGTACTAATAGCCCAACTAATTACACTGCTATAAAAGGTTTACAGGTGGTATAAATTTCAGTATTATTACTACCATGGCATGACACTCACAGGCTTTGTCTAAAGGAAGGTGTTGAAAAGCCAATCTCCATGTGCTCTATTTTTACTTTAATTCATCAGCAATTAATGAAGACAGCAGGATACAGGACAATTCTCACCTGGCTGTAGGGCCAACTAAATCATGTCTAATCCTGCAGTTACAGTAGAAAAGCATTATCACTATAGATTCCTGTTTAGAGATGGAAAAGATCAAAAGTTTTTTTTATCATTTCTATGGTCATTTAAAATGCCAGCAGTGTTCCTTTAGCTGTGCCCAACCTTGTCAGACATCAAGAGCAATCTGCAATATTCAGCTGGAAAATTAAAACTCTCTCATCTTCTACTTTGTGAATTTGCTCTTATTAATAAAGAGACATGACCTTACTTTTATCTAGACTCAGAAATTAGGCAGGATACACACCAGCTTTAATGATATTGCTTTGGAGAATACTTCATGGGTCCTAGGTCATATTATGGATAGGTTCAAAAGTGTCAGAATGATGCTATTTGGTGTTAAAAAAATAAAGAAATCTTCACGGAGATAATTGCAACTCCTTGAGTAGAAGTAGGCAGTTGAAGGCACAAAATATCATGGAACTCCAAATTTATATAGGATACAAGAAAGAAGACCCTGAATTTCAACAATGTTCTACCTCCTTTATCAAAACAGACCTGCAGAAAGTGGATTATCATCTGTTTCATAAGTAGGGGAAGGTATCTTCTAACAAACTAGCTAGTGCTGCCAGTGGGGCATTTGAACCAAGCAAAAGTGTGAAAAGGAAACACAGGAGAGCTTCTCCATCAGGTGGCTTTTCTTGCATGTTACCACAGCAATTGAGCTTTCTAATATGACGGATTTAACAAGGCAACTGAGAACAGCAGGGAAGGAGGAGCTGCTCCTTTACTGGAGCCAGAAGACAAAAGGCAGTCTGCCAAGGCTAGACAAAAAATATTGACAGTGATCATCCAGAATCAGGAAGTGAGGATTCACTGTTACTGGAAGGAACACACTGCCATGTACTGTTGCTGAATGGGAGGGTGAGATGGTTTTAGAACTCCTTACAACTGGCTTTAGAATGAATGATGGGGGCCATTTCTGGGGCATGAGACCACCAAGACTGAAAGAGATCTTATGAACTGGATTGGAAATGCACGTCACCCAGTACATCGCTGTACCTATGTTACCCTTGGCACGACTAGAGCCGCAAGACCTGCAGGATATTCTGACACTGGACTCCAGCTGCAATGCCTTGTGACCCACAGCAGGCACATAGGTAAACATAATTGCTTCAGTACACTCCTAAGAGTTTGTTCTACAAGGTAACTGTCAAAAGTGGCAAATAGCATCTTGTCCTCCTTCACCAGCTGTACCTGCTGCCAGTAGATTTTCCTCCTTTTACAAGTGGAGGGAGCAGACAGCCATCGTAACAACATTTCAGCAAGCTGTGTGCTTTTGGTGGCATGGGACACTTCTTCACTCAGTGAAGGCTGTACACTTTACTATCCTTTTAAAAGCTGGGATCAGTGGACAAACTGTATGCATCGGATATAACATCAGTGGCACTGGTCAGCCATTTCACTGGTTTGCCATTATTTTATCTTCCTCTGGCCAAAAAGAGCATAGACATGTATAGCCTCCTTTTCCGAGTGCCAACTACCCAACCTATCAATCAGGCAGGCACCCTTCTCAGTACAGTCAACCACAAACACTCAAAAAATTTCTTCAAATGAAATATCTCATTCCAAATTTGAGCGAGAGTTAACAAAATCTCATTATGCTGAACATAGTAAACTTGATATTATAAGAAGAAATTGAGATTGCATGTTTGAAAACTTTTCTTTGCTACCATGTAAGAAACACAGTTCTTACGAAACTCGGAGCAGATATTTTCAGTTGACAAAACTAAACGAAGGTTTTAATTAAAAAAGGACATATTTATTATCTTGAATCCCTTTACAACAGTGTTCTATAAAAGCTGGCAGCACTGTTCTGTACAAAGCACAATGTTTGGCAGTTCACTTCACTGCCTCGGCTGATTTTCTTTCCTGTTCACAGCTGAGAAACAAGAACAAGATTATACTTTAAACAACTTGTTCAGTGTTACACACTGAATCAAAGCTAGAAATAGAATTTTGACACTCTAAACTTGTTGTGTAATGCATTTGAACATATGGCATCTAGAGTAAAACAGCTTTTAAAGGCACTCAGCAACCACAGTAATGGACGGACGGACAGATAAATAATCTGTGTGTTTCTGGTGTGATTTACTGCCTTGTAGGAACCTGTGCTGTGCAGAAGTGAATCTGCAAATTCCCTAAGACCATGCTTGACTGAACTCTAACCACAAGGGGCACACCTTTCAAACATAACTTCATTGGGTTTATTTCCATAGCAGCAGCTGTGAAAAGGTTATCCTGCTCAGACTAACTGCACCAGTATTTGTGATGAAATGTTTAATCGTCAAATCCCTATCAGATACTATTCATATTTACTATATTTCAAAAAGATAGAAATGCAAATTTGTCTGTGTTGCTACAGTATATAGCTCAAAAGCTGATTGGACTCTTCTGTGTTAATAAAATTCCTGACTTCAAAATAGTCTGTGTTTCCTCAAAAGTCATCTATTTGAAGAATTCTCATTACAGCTTATACATAAATCAAATCCTTGTGAAATTTCATTCCATTTTTGTCTGTATTTTGCATATGGATGCAATCCATTACTGACATAGTGAAAACGCAACTCTGTGACAGAGAAAATGTTCTAAAAGGCAGGTACTTTTCTTTTTTCTCTTGCTCAATCATACATATTTCACCTTCATACATTTGATTATTTCACACAAAGGCCCTGAGAAATTACCTCATAATTTGGTCTTATTGTATCATTTATTTTGATAACAGCATGCCTTGTATGACCCAATGCTGCTGCTTTGATGTTCATTTCATTTCTCCTCCTAAAATTAGTAAACAAGTTTTATCCACATGAAACTGTATTGGAATAAAAATTGTTCCTAACATATTAACATGGTGTAAGTATAAAAGAAGCTAATGCCTCATTCAGAATCAAATGCATCGTATGAGGATAATTTCAAAGATGCGATCAGTTAAGAAGCAATCCCATTTATAGGTAATATTTGGAATAAATTACAAAAATGCTTATAGGATAAAGACAGGGAGGCAGGGACTGCTTCTAGTCTAACACAAGTGAAAGGACTCTAAAAGAGGAAATCAAAACTAAGAAGAGAAATAAAGCTTTGGATGGCACTGACAGTAGGACAAGCAGCATAAAAATTATTTTGGTATGGCAGGGATAAATGGAATCAGCAGGGAATTCCTCTGATCACAGATGCGACACAGGGCTCTCAAACTACACAGAGGATGCAAACTGCTGTTCTCCAGGCATGCTGACTCACTCAGCTTTCTGCAAGCCTACATCAGTGTTTTGGTCTCAGCTCCCACAGCTCCCTACAGCTTTGTTTCCTTGGTTTACATGTCTGTTTGTCTGTTCAAGCAATCTCTTCACAGACTTCATTGTATGCAGCCTCCAAAATTTTCCAGAAGGTTGCAGAAAGATCATACTGTATTTATGTTCTGAAGTGAAAATAAAACATTGGTTTCTGCTGCACTTTGTTTTTTGCCAGGTTCAACCAAATTCTAAACATAAATTCCATGCTCCGTCTCGTGGCTATCTCTATTTTAATGTCATTTGGTCTTTTCAGCCAGAACTGGACAAGATCAAAAGACAATTTTTCTCTGAACAATTATTCCCTGAGGGAGTCAGGGACTTAGAAAAGGATAAAATCAACTCTTGTCCACAAACAGCCAAACTCCCCACAAATTTGCAATCTGGATATAGTTGGTCTGGTTAATAATAATATACAACCCAAACCTGACTGCCCAAACAGCCAGCCACCATGTAACCTGGTGTAACCATGTAACACCATGGAGACTGTGCCACCTGCAATTTCAGGCATCCAGAGCATTTGGTTTTGCAGCCTGTGCCTGCTTTTGAGTTTGACAGAGGCAAACCACAGATTTCTACTTCCACATGCAGTAACCAAAATCCTTTTTGCTCTGCTGGGTCATCTCACCACTGGAAACAGGGCAGTTTGAGCATTTACAAGAGATGACCACTGAGCAATGTGGTCATCAATGTGTGACTCCAGTGCCATTCAGAGTTGGGAAACAGAGATCAGCTGTTCAGGAAATAGTCCTTGAGAAACTATTCCGTTTAAGTGCTCCTGTCTGCAGTCCCTTTCCCCAGCAGTTCCCTCACAGAGTCCTTTTGTCAATTAAACCAGCAAAACCAGAGTTCCAGCAGTGATATTTCAAACCCTTTCTGCAGTGACACACAGCTAATTGAGTGACCACTTTCCCATGCTGGGAACACTTGACCACTAGAGGGGAAGAATGACCTGGTCAGGTCTCAGGGAGGAATCTGGGCAGTGCTGGTGGAAACACTCCTGTGTCTTCTCTACTCAGAAGAAAAGGCTGACTGCAATCTCTGGAGTGTCTGTTTGGTGACTGTACAGTTCTGTCACACCCCCACTGCCTTGGTGCTTAGGGCATAGTGAATGGACCGATACAACAAAAATAATCCTCTTGCTAAGGATGCTGCTGGGCTGCAAGGGTGGTTTTCAGAGCAAATATCTGTATTTTCTTAGCTTACCCACCTTGCAGATATCTGACAACGTTCCTACCAACTACTTCTCCGAGCATACCTCCCTGAAGCCTCACCAAACTCAATTTCTCAAGTTAATATTTTTCTTACCTACTAGATGGTACCCACTTTTGAGAGGAAGCATTGGTTGCGGTAGCAAAAGCTTTACAGAAATATAAAGCTCCTAATTGAAAACCTTGCAACATGATTTCTTGTATCTACATATTATCTCTGTAAGATACTTTTCTAATACTGGTGCTTAAATTTAGTAGGTGATTGCTATGCAGTGAGTGGTTCAGTTGGGTCACAAAATCTCCTCTACGAGTTTAACTACTTTTTATGACCATATAATTATCACTAGGCAATATAATTTTGGGAGAAAGTGAATAAAAAACCTTTCTTACTATCATTTAAAGCTCTGAAATACTTATTACCAGTGTATCTATTTAAATACTTATTGTCCTTGCTTGAAGTTAGCAGTGTTGATAGGTAATAAAAAGTTTAGAAAGAATTTAGTTTACTAAGTTCCTTGAAGGGGAGTCCTTTATTTCTGAATGGCACTGTTGATATGGGATATGATTTTCTGTTGAAAATCACCATCAGTAATTTGTTCATAAATCTTCATTGAAGATGTAAGTTTTGGCTTCTATAACTAATTCCAATTAACAAATATTAATCTTTGTCTATGAGACTGCAAAAGGCAATGACAAACATCACTGCTATTGATCCCATCACCTGCTACTTCCTTAATTTTACAGCTTTTTATATCTGCCCATAATCTCTCAATACCCAGAGAGAAAATATTTTCTGCTTAAGAAAATACTGCTTAAGCGTTGCTTACATCTATAACCAATAATTGGTCAAGACCATTAAATACAACTCTGTACATAACAGATTACATCCATAAAACTTTAAACAAAGCTCAGGAAAGTACAAAATAATAGCAACAGTGGAAAATATTAACAGTATGATGGATAATTAAAAAAAAAAAAAGAACTCAAGCATTTTATCTCTCAATATTGTCATTAACAGAAGACAGACAGTTCCCTTACCAAAGCAAGATTCATTAAAATTATAGAAATAAACAAAAGCTTCACCAAATGCATGTGAAGAAATGTCTCTGTAATGCACACAACAGGGACAGCTGACAATGAGTTTCCATTTTTATATCGCTGTTCAAAATATTAATAAAAAAGGAGATGCTATTTTGTCAGGTTACTGACAAAATCTGAAATATTGGACTAAAAAATCATTATCCTTTTTGTGAAAAGATTGAGAAGGAATGTTGATAGTGCCTGACAATTAGCAGTAGGGAGTTTCCAATCTGGAATGAGTTGCCGTTGTATTATTAGGTGTGCATATAAAGAGAAATGAAGGTAATTGTGGAAATTTCAAGCAGAACCATCCTGTGTAAATTTGAAGATGGGATTTTCTTTCTTGTGGCAGTTGGCTTGTGCTTATTTGACTGTTTACGTTTGAATTTCTGGTGCACATACTTATAAATATGTTTTAAATACTTGGTGTGTACTTATGCTTAGAAATACCTATTGATAGAGAGCACCTTGTGCTTTTCCATACAAGTTCGTTGACACAGCACCTCTACATTTTAGACCCCCTCCCTTCTCTATGAAGAGGGCTATCACTGCCTTCACTGCTTGACAACTGAAATAAGCACCTTGCTTTTAAATCAAGACTGTTCTTAGAGAGGTGATTTTAAAGAGATTAATCAGCCATAAAGATGACATGACTTCATACAGCTTTAGGCATGGATACAATCCTTATAGACAGAGACACTGAAATACAGCCTATGTATGAAATGAGTCAGCCCTGCTAAAAGTGTTTCTATCATCAAGGCATAGCAACCATGCAACTCTCTCACAGACGCTCTGAGAACTCTTCCTTGCAATCACGCACTTTTGTTAATAGAAAAGTAAATGTATACATGGGGAAGTAGTTATGTATACATGCCCAAACTTTTGTGTTGCCTTGTATCTTATGTTTATTTCAACAGGCTCCTGAAAAGATCTTGGTGAGTGTGCTCTCTATTTTGAAAGAAGATTCTGTTGAGCAGTCACTACATTACTGGCAAAAAATACCATTGTAAATACCACTGTCAGTTGTCTTCTTAAAAGCAGGTTGTTCTGAGATATGACTTGAGTTCTCTCACCTTGAAGCAGCTACACATTTCTTTTCTGTAGTGTGCCATATCCTTGAAAGAAAAAAGAACCCTACTTTCTTTTTTATTGGTTTTAATTTACTCCATGCTTCAGAGAAATAGTCTTCTGATAAAAACAGACTATTTCATATTTTCTAGGCAAACAACAACAGAAGAAACAAACACAACAAATATCCTTGCTAAATGAAAAGTGGCTGGATTCCCACATTTCTAATACTCTGTTCACCAGAGAAGAAGTAGGTGGGTTTGAGCGCGCAGATCTCAGACAATCACGCACTGCAGATTCACAAGCATTACCAAGTATTATTATCCCTGCAATTTCAATCTCCCACAGTTGCAGTGTGGGGAGAAATTAAAAGTTTTTGTCCTGTTTCTGCTCAGTAACTTCTAGTGATTATTACTTTCCCTACAGATCCTCAGTAGAGCACTTTCCCAGAGAGAAAGGTGGTCTGCCATAGGTAAAAAACACCAGTGGGAAGAGGAACAAGTCACTTGGGACATGACAGTGCTATGTTCCAATTGTGCTGTCATTGAAAGAGGAACTAGAATATCAGGGCACATGCTTTTTGATGCAATGTGCTTGGCCCTTGGCAGGGTTTCTCCACCTTGCCCAACCTCCACACTGTGGATCCTCACACACCAAGGCAGGACCATGTCCAACATCCACTTCAAATTCACTCAGAACTTCCTACTGTGAAGCTGTTTCTGTAATTCCAGCTGCTGCCAACCTACCACTCCCTGAGCTACCTGGCTTTCTTAGAAGGCACTCAGCTCAATGATCTCACCCCAGTGACTGCTGACTGCCTGACTCAATGGCCAAGTTCATGCAGACCTCTTATCTCCAGCTCTAGCAGGGACCAGTTCCCAAAAAGCATTTCCGTATCAGGTTTGTCTCAGTCATGAGAGCATCAGAAGTTCACTGGAATCCTTCAAGTGGTTTTGATACTCTCTTCAGCTTTGCAATACAATCTTAACACATGACATTTTGTCTTAAAGAGAAAATTTAACCCAATTTCATTTCAGCACACTATTGCAAAAGACTCCATAGGGTCCTTCACCAGCATTCATGCATTCTGGAATTCACTGACTGGTGAAGAGCTGGGAAGAAGACTGGGAAGAGCTGACTAGTGACTTGGTTCCCCCATGGATAGCTTGGCAATTGGCAACTTTCTGTTCCCCTTGTGGCACTTCATCTCTTTGAATTCCTATATGAGTTGTGAATGGACATGAAATGTTCCTAGCCGTGCTGTGGCCTGCTTCTTATCATATATGCCTGGCCAAATGAACATGAAGCCTAGCTCAGGAAAACATGAAGTTCTGGGATCCTGATATGTTAAGCAATACAAAATCATTCTAAAATAAATTCTACTGAAAATACATAGTTTGAGGGTTTTTATATGTACACATAATTAGATGTGAGTGCATGGAAATACTCCATCAATATAAACCACTTCAGGTCCTTTTAAATGGAAACAAACATTTTACACGCCAAACTTTATAAATAAAGGCACTAGCTGTTCTTTTTCTACAGCAAGTTGTTGAAATCTTAATAGGACACTTGAAAGCACATTCAAACCAAAGATTCTGACTAGAAATGAAAACAAACAGCATATATCAAAATTTATGGTCATGAACATGTCACTCCCTCCCTTATGTCATCACTGATGCAAATCAATGCAGATTCACTCTATTAAAATAGTGACAGTCCACCTCTACTCTGGGGTATTAAAACCTCCTTTAGAATTAGGCAAAACACAACCAAGTATCTGATCACAGGCAGATAATCAGAGCAGCATGGACAATTGATATTGTGTAAACATTCTAGTAGCTGCACAGAAGCAAGTTCATTAATATTTAACTCGGAAAAGGTGCAAATTCATAATTTTCCTTTGAAACCTTATTTGCTATATTTCTGTAACAGTTACAAAAATATCCCTGTGAATTGATTGTCACTGTCATATAACTGAAAACTAAGGGGTAAGTGCTCCTTTGAGCCATGCACATGGCCTCTCCCTCCCCTGTGTATTTGGAGCACTCACTACTGCTGTCGGCAAAGCTCCCACCTTTACCTCAAAGCTCCCTCCTCTCATCAGGGAAATGTGTGCCAAGAAATGGAGGAGGCTGATAGACAGCATATATTATCCTCCTCCTTTTCTCTTTAATGTTAAATCAGGAAAGATAATGTAGGGGGAGGTTCTAACAGAGCTGGTTGCTAATGACCTTGAGCTGCTCTGTTCCGTAGTGAATTGGGTCTAAAGCATCCTCAGGGTTTGTGAGGTCATGTCACAGCCGAAGGGACACATAGGCTAAGAGGTGAGTCCCCGGATCCCTATACCTTCCAGAAGTGACTTGGTGTCCTGTGACCTGTGCTTGACAGCTCATGAGCAGAAGGGAGAGCACACAGCACAACTGCAGCTTGAATACTGAGCGCTACATTTATAAACATTCTTTCAGATGAAGCTGCAATTATTATTATAGCAGTATTACCCAGAAATTTTACAGGAATTCAAAGCGACCAATAGACAGTTCAGACAACTATAAAGGAAAAGAATGCTCACAAAGTGGTAGATAAACTTACAGGATATTTGTACATTTTTGCCTCAAAGATGTAACAATTGTTACAATAAATTTATTTAATGTTGCAATAAATATATGAATTGTATTAGTAGTAAGGGACATTAAAGAAGACAAAATCATTGCTTGTGTTAGGACTAAATATTAAGTGTGAGGCAGAAAAGTAAGTTGAGAGTACAGCTTTATCCTACCACATAACTTTTTATTCCCTTGATTCATGCTGTCTTATAGTCCTTATTTTAGAAAAGCTAGTATTTCTGAACCTTCAGAAAGGATGTGATCTTCACAGGGACTTGTGTACAGTTTACAACTGGACTCTGCAAAATGGGATGCTATTGAGTCTTTGATTTAATGAAAACTTAGGAAGTCAATTCAATTCACTGCAGGGACTGCTTTGTTCTTTCATTATGATTCTTTTTTAATGAGAAAGACGATGGCAAGGATAAACTCTATTCCTCTGAATTTTTACACTAATTACGTACAAAGCACCATTCTGGCAAAGCGGGACTTATCTCCTTCAGGCAATACAGTTATCATCTTGTAACCACACTTCAAATCTCCCATATGAACGCTGGAGCTACGTGTGCTGAATGTGGATTCTGCTACCCTGGTTAGCTGTTTGGCTTGATGAATGTTTAAATATTCCATAAATCATGGGAAAATACTGATACTGCATGAAGCAGCAGAGAACAACCCTTGCATTCTGCTTACAGCTGTAGGATCAAGGGTGCACTATTTTATCAGAACCATTAACTTTCCTCATTGAAGAGGGAAGGGATGGTTGGTTTTGTACACAGTGCTCAAGATGTTTATGTTCTACAAGAGGCAGACCCATATACTGCCTCTACAGAGGACAGTTATCTCTTAATTCTAAAAAAAATCAAGTGTTTGTGATTCAGCTCACCTCCTTATGAGACAATTCATTATGTGCCATACTATGAGGCAACCTCAGCTACATAGGGAGCTTCATTACCCTCAAATAAAATTACTGAGAACATTCACCCCTCTGCAATACCCTGACGCTGTGGACTAAGTTTCAAAGCTCTATCTGCATTCATACATGATACAGCCATGGTATCTCAGCACTTCCAAGGCTGTGCCATACAATACCTTGCCTTCTACCTGCTCAAAAGCCTTGATTCTTTAACCTACAACATCTATGCCCCTATCTGAGCCTGTACAAAGACATGTAATGGCATCTGCAGAGATGGGGACAAAAATCAAGCAGCAAGATGCCTGAGTGGTACAAACTGAACTTCCTCAGAGCTTCCTCAAGCCTGCCCACTCATCCCTCCAGTGATGAGGTTTATCTCCTCAAACAGGAACTCACAGACTTGTGTTCAGATTGGCACTGTCTTCGAAGGACTGGCAGGGCTCCTGGAAAAGTAAGCAAGGAGGGAGCTTCCCAGGCTCAGCAACAAAATCTAAATCCTGATCCAAACATAAATGCTTGCAAATATATGTTGCAGATTTGCTTCTCAGACTTAGGTGCTGGCATTGCTAAGAAAAGCATGACAGTATGAAATGCCACATTGTGATGATTTTTTGATTCTGCTAAATTCCACTAGCTACCTGTGATTTTGCAGCTGTGAGCTGAATAACTGCAATGTTTCCCATTTTATTGCATCTGTGGTTTCTATTTATGGACTTACTGGCATGAAATGGCCACAGCTGGCTAAATGTTCCTAAAATGAATGTACATTTACCTCCAGGGTAAAACTGCCTTTTTCTCAAGTAGTATACTCAGTATAGATGTTGCCTCATAGCAATGATGCAGCATCTTGATGCAAACATGGTTCACCACCCAGGACTTTGGCCAGCCTAAAGCACAGCATCCCTTTCACGCTCACTGCACTCAGTGCCTGTAAGGTTTGCTCTCATAAAATATGCACCAGTCTTTGAACCATGGTGCAAATCTGAATGCTGTGTCTGGAAGGTACTGGCTGAGGGCATAAACTTGGCAGCCAGAAAGATGACCAGGTCTGAGCTTCCTGAAGTGAGAGTGATCTGAACTGCCTGATTTGAATCCTCCAGGGATGTTTTTAACATGGAGGAGTACCCCTAGTGCGACTTTAGAACAAATTCATTCTCAGTGTGGACAAGACCTCCCATTCCCTCATTTAGGTCAAGAGAATGGTTAGAGAACTCTCTTTTTTTCCTGTGCTCTTGTCTGCATCAGCAGGCACAGGAAAAATGAGGTGTTCCTATCCTTTCACACAATGCCCTCTTGCAGCATTTGTCTCTGATGGCACAAAGGATACTTCCTTGAGCACCATAGCTATTTTGAAAGCAACCTAGTAACAAGAGGTCTTTCAGGGTTGAATAGGCTGCATAAGGCATCAACGGATACCACTACAGAGAATGCTACAGCATGGATTCTTGATTAGGTCAGGCCTTTATTGCTTTGGGGTTATCATGATCGTATTAGTGACTGCATCATTAAACCACGATATACAGTGCTCACGCTTAACCGCTGCCACCTGCATCCTAAAGGAAGAGGTCTCTCCAATTTTTAGCTTTTATGTGCTATGGGATGTACATGATTTATACCAATGATACCATGCAAGAGCATAGAATGTGCTAATCCTTTGGCCAGGATTAAAAAAAGGAAAGGTATTTTGTAACACAGGATGCATGCTGTGGGTTTGGGCAGTAGGTGCCTTACCTAAAATCCGGAGCACCTCACTGAGAGAAATAACTCTAGAAAGAAAAAGCTGAGGGGCTTTTGGAGCCTTTACCTGCCGTTTTATTTGCTCTATGTTTGGGCTCAAGATTCCTCTCTGTAAATGTTTATTTGTACCTTGTTAAATAGCTGGCAAAGCAAAACACACCTGATGAAAATGAAAATTGACTAAGTCCTGAGATGCCTGGTCCTTTGTGTGGGTGGAAAGGAGTAGCAGGGCCAAAGCAGAAAGCATCTGTCTGCTGGTCAGTGTAATTAGAACAGCTGACAGTGAAAAAAACCCCTGAGGATTAAAAAATACCATCCAACCTCTCTGCTAGGAATAGCAAAACAAATCAAAACAAAAGATACAGGTCAAATCTATTGTTTTAACCCTGTCTTTGCATCCCCAACATGTTCTATAATTTTATTTTTTTTTACCTTCCTTCACAGCTATGTAGAATAATCATACTGTGCTGAAATTGCATCTGTTTTTGTATTATGGCTAAGAAGGCAAGAAGACTTCATTGGACTGGGAAGGGAAATTCTATGGTTTTGAGCAACTATCATAAAGAAAGAAATCCCAAGGTTCTGTATGAAAACTATACATACCTGAAAAGTTTGACACCTCACTGAATTGTTATCCCCTACAGAGTAAAATAATGAAGGTTCATTCAGCAGCAGCAGCAGCAGTCAACATTTTATAGCAGGAAATTTTAAAAACTCAATTGAAAGTAGAATGAAAATTCAAACACAAACACAATTATTATGTAAATGGAACTGAACAGAAACCTGGCTCTAGTCATACTGTTCTTTTTCCAGCTAGCTTGCTGTGGTGTCCATGATGTGATAGGCAAATCCCAAATACATAACATATCATAATCCTTGCTCCTCTAAGCATGCTATCCAAAACCAAAAATTGCATATTACAAAAAAGATCTCTGCAATTTGAAGTGTCTGTAAATAGGCAACATTCTAACTTCATTTCTCCTAAAGTACAGAATTCCCTCTGAAAATGAAAAGGGCTCTTCAGATCCCAAACAAAGGGACTATTTGGCTGACCATCTTCATAATAAACATATCCCACACGGTTTGGCATCCCTAATTAGAAGCCCAGAGTAATTAGGAGAAAGTGCATTGCAGACAGCAATGTGTAACACAGCAGGGAGATTCTGCAGTGCTGCTATGAGAATACCAAAGACCTGAAGGTCATTATTTTTCACTGGTTCCAAGCCACACCTGCTGCTGCGTTTCATTTTTACAACCCAGACTGAGTGTGGCCCCTTGCACTGGGAGGGCCGTGAGAATCACAGAATCAGAAAATGGTTTGGGTTGGAAAAGATCTTGAAGGTCATACAGTGCCAACACCCCTGCTATGAGCAAGGACACCTTCCACTAGACCAGACTGCTCAGATCCCCATCCAACCTAGCCTGAACACATTCAGGTATGGGGTATCTAAACCTACTTTCTTTCAGTTTAAAGCCATTTCTCCCTGTCCTATCTCTACACAGTTTTGCCAAATGGAAGAGATGGGCCAGCTGGACATGCCTTTCCCTGTGCTTCAAGGGCAATATCACAGCTTCTTGCAATGCCTGCCACGTGTTTACAGGCCACTGTGTGGGCTGAGTTGTTGCCTTGAGAATCCAAGGACCCTTTCTATCATAGGTAGGTAGGACAATGAAGCTACTTGGCTGCAGCTTTGAACATTTTATCTGACTGGAGGGATAACCAAGCTCTTTGTTTCACAGCAGTGGCATGAGCATGCTTAGGAAACTGAACAATGATGGAATGGATCTTTTCTAATCAAAAACACTCCCTGTCATCCTCAGTGAAGAGGAAATTCTGACAGGATCAATGCCTTTACAGAAGACATTTCATCTCAGTGGTACAACATGTATTGCCCAAAGTACATGATATCTAATATCATTTGATCAGCCTAAATCATATACTTTGTTTGTTTCCCAGACAAACAAGATTGTTCTTTCTGGCAATTGTAAAAAAAAAGGTGTTGGTTTAAAAGAAATTCTGTTATGCCTATCTAAGTAAAATGCATAATACTAGCTTTGTATCAGTGGAATGGAAATATGTAAAGAGACATTTACCCTTTATATCATTCAATAAATAGCGGACAAGAACTGCAGTGAAAAATAGCAACTCCTATATAGTGCTCTATTTTCCTTCAATTAGCTGGTTTTGGTCAACTTTGGTGAAGTAGGAGTGATCCTGGGGAGGGGTGCCATTATCTAAATGGAAATACATACTTGGATAGCAGACACATCAGGAAATTACATATGGCTGAGATACTAATAGCATAAACCACCCTGAGATTGGAAATGCTTAAAAAAAATTACATGCCAGTAACAGGTCTGCAATCTTGCCAGTCTCACAGGACTCTCTAGCTTACTCAGGGACACAGATCACCTTTAATTATACGTCAAATCTAAGACATTACAGTTACTGTAAGGACAACTCTATTTCCATTGACAGGTGATATAACCTTGTCACTTGGCCTAGAAGCAGAATTCATCCAGACATATAGATCCATAAAAAATGTTTCTGATCTAGCAAATTATTGCTCTCTCTTAGTACTGGTGGGCTGAAAGTACTCAGTAACTTGTTGCACTAAAATTCAAGGAACAGCTTGCAATGTGGAGCCCTACTCACACAGAATCTGGCCCTCAAGGCTTTATGATGCCTATCTGTTCAGAAGGCACCTCCACTGCTCCCTCACTTCTTGTTTTCCAGAGTAACAAAAAAATAGCAGTTTTGTATTTTTTTCTGTTTTTAATGATGCCTAGTAGATGTGTTGTTTTCATTTGTAGCATATGTGACGTGGCTTTTAGAAGTAATTTATTTTTGGTGGCAAGCTGCTGATGCTTGCTCCCATGTTGGCTGTTAGCAATTAACACCTTCTGGTCCACTATGGACAACTTCCCACTTACTGCTTTTTAAGGTGCTAAAACTAATCCCCCACCAGCTCTATGTCCCTTAGTTCCATTTCAGCCATTGGAGGCTTTTCTTACTGATAGCAGAGGTTTTTCTTTTCCGTGACTAATGATGACACATGACCCAGAGGATACAGGGAAGTATCCCTATAAGATTTTGTCAAGCAGAATCCTCTGCTAATGAGGAGACTGAGGTGAGATAATATGTGTTAAAACCTTCTCAGAGGTGTTACCACGGACAGATACAAGTTTTGGCTGTGAAAACAACAGGCATGGGAGGAAGCTACCTCAAGAGAAGGAACTGAGGACATCCTTGTTACCAGCTAATGTTTGGCACATTTATTTTTCATCAGAAAAATCCAAGTTTAGACAAATTCTTTCACTTTTTCATGATCTGTGCCTGAGTGGTACCTATGTTTTAAGGCCCATATGAAAGTCTCACAAGAACAGATCTCCTTCAATGCTTTTGTCAGCTTTTATTTCTTAAAACTATTTTGAGTCCTACTGAGTCTAATTTTACTCCTTGAAATGTTTCTTTTTTGTAGTTTTGGGTTTTTTGTTTTGTTTGGGGTTTGTTTTCCTTAACATGGAAATGAAGTTTTAAACACTCAGAGATTCTGACACCGGCAGAACTGTGCCTCTCCGCTATCTGCTGATATGTTGATTCATTGCAAGGTGACAGTCCTAATTTTTGTATCCATTAGAGCGAGCACTGTGGTAAAATTATTTTGGAAAACAATCACAACTCATAATATAAAAATGTAGTGGATACTGCTGATGCTGAGCTAACTTTTGCTGCTGGAAGTTGAGCATTCACTGCAAAAGGTTTTAGTCAAAAAGCTCAAAAGCTTTAATCAACTGCTAATGACAATCTTCAGAGACCAATGCAAATTCTACCTTTTCATCATCACTCAGGGAGTATATAAGAACAGTGAGGGACAGCTAAGTCAAAGGGCATCCAGGGTAAATGAAAATTTGGAAGAAGCCTCTAAAGAAAGAGGAACTCTTTATGTCTTGAGGATATTTTAACTTTCAGTCCTACACTGAGTTCAGGGTGTTTTTTTGGCTACCTTAAGTGACACCTCCTTAAACAGTACATTTCTGCAAAAATCACAAGGATAAAGAAAGCAAAGAAAGAAAAAGACAAAGGGATGCAATTATCTTTTGCTACAAATCAATTTATGATGATTTGATTTCTGAAGGAGAAAGATTTTTAAAATTTTCAGTCTTGCATAAGATTAGAAGAATCATACATGAATAAAAAAGCTTTCTGATGATGTCAGCACCCAAAACAAAATCATCACTAATATTATTATATGATTTCCATCTGTTAATGAAGCCACATGATTAGAGCTGCTACAGAAACTGCCTTAATGGAACAAACACAGATAATGGATTTGAATAAACACACAAACAAAAAGACAAAGTCATGCTCAGTCAGCTGGCAACACTAAACACTGAGTAAATAAATCGGTTGTGTAGTGCTATACCATCCAGCAGGAATGTTATGCTGAATGCCTGGATCACTGCTTTCATGGCTTCTGTAGCCAATTTTATTTTGGATTATTTTTGGATGAAACCATCTTTTTGGGGTTTTTTTGACAGCACCTTTTCCAGACAATTCCATTGGTATGCTCTGTGTGTGCTTTAGTTGTTCATACAGTCTGTAATCAACCACAGGCTTTTTCAAATACCTTCCCCAGCCCTCTTCACTTGTCCTGAAAATATTTTCCACATATCACTAACACTTTATCACTTAGTTTTCAAATCTATCTTATTGGCACAACAGGTGTTTCTGACAAACTCCCTTTAGTCCACCACTGTATTTTTAAACAGAGTCAGAAGATTATTTATAAAGTACCTTCTTAATACATATTTATATAGCAGTTTGGCAGAGTGCTTGATAGCATTTTTTAGATGTCAATACACACCAGGCATCAAACATTATTCCAAATTAGCATCTGTAATGCACAGCGGAATGCAGTATCTATATGGGTATACCCTCTCACAAGCCACCATTTTCAGAAGAGTAAAATCTATTTAAGAGTCCATATAGGGACTTGCTTTCCACAGTACCTAAATCAGCCCAGAGAAGGACATTTCTGGGACAGAACCTGTGAACATCTAGGCAATCCTACACTCAGAATAATTATTTTTAAACACAGTTCTCCAGAAAGTTGCTACTAATAACATGTTTTAAACCTTTGGCAGAGTAAAGTATGAGGTGATGTTTCCCCCTACACAAACTGAAATGCCAAGACAGTGAAACACTGCCTGAGCAATCTCTCCTTATATAAGAGCCAACATTTCCTTTGCACATTGGTTTTTATCACCTCTGAAAAACATCAGTGGGGCCCAATGTTTATAAAACTTACGTTGTAATATGTCTAAGTGCTTTGTGCTGGAGTACAGAGGTATATTTTTGACTGTTCATTTTTTGCATAGAAATTAAGTCCTTGCTGCTTTGGAACACTTTTAGCATTGCATCACAAGATTGTACTATGAGTGAAGAACTTAAGCTTCCAGGTCGTTCCCAAAACAGTAAAAGATATAACATCAAAGAACGATCCAAAAATCATTGTTCCTGTATGAAAACATGAGCTTTTCAGTATGCTGATAAATGTACCACGGCCTAATACATTTTGTAGTTGTTATCCTCCGCAGAGCCCTATCCTCTTTATGTCAGGAGAACACATGATATTTTTCTCTTTTATTTAGCTTCTAATCTATGTGTTCTGTAAAGGTGAATAAATAAAATTATTACAAAAAAGAAGAGTACTGAGAAATGTACTTAAATGCATTCACTTCCCACACCTCATCTAAAAACAAAATCTCAAAGAAGGGAGGGATGTGCAGGAAAGGCACAACCCCCCATTTAATATATAGACAACCCTTCTATTATATATAGACTGTCAAAGAGAGGATCATTAGATAAACAGCACCAAAGCATACTATAATGCATTTCTCATTTTGGAGGTCAGATTGGTTATGCAGGCCCCATGGCAAAGCAGTGATGGGGCCATAGAGCTGCTCTGCCCAAACATCCTTCCCAGAGAGAGAGCATCCTGAATTCCCTCTCTTCATCTCCTACTTCCCAATAGCTAAAAATTGGCTGCTGTTTCCTTCTGTCTAGTAAGTGAACTACTGATTGCCATGACCAGTAAGCTCTCTTCTTTGCTTGCACCTGAGCTCTCCTTAGCCTACATAAGATGCAAAGCATACTAGTATTTCCCAGCAAGGCAACAACAATCAGAATTCAAAAGTACTGATATTTATTTTAGCTTTTAGGTAGCAACCTAGTCCTTGAGATCTAATGATTCATTCTTAGCTAATTAAGATTTGTTGGTGTTTTTTTCAGTTCATCCAATACATATTTCTAGGTAATGTAAACATGGAACAAATGTTAGTGGAGTAAGTGGCTAAATCATATTGCTTGTTGTTGTTCTGCAAAAGCCTTTATCCCCACTGTTTTCTATAAAATAGTTTCAGAGACACTTACCTTGCCTGACAGCTAGTGTTGTCGTGTAGACCAAGAACAGAAGGATATAATTGAGGAAGCTCTGGAAAACAGGTGTGTTGGCATGGAAGTCTTCTGACAGATACTTGCTTGTGAGACCAATGCCACAGATAAGGAGGGAGAGTACCTGGCCAAGTGCCACAGACAGCAAGAGATCCCTGAAAGGAATGAGAATAACAGACATAAAACACTCAGCCTCCTCACTAAGGAGGAAATGCTCATCCTCCTCCAGGAATCGTGTTCAGCATCTCTGGGACATGGAAGAAACATAATGCTTCAGCCAACGAGGGGACCTGCTGGGTATAGCAAACAGAACATTTCCATTATTTCTGCTCTTACCATGAGCATAAACATTGCACCAACACAGTAGCTTTTATTCATATGTTAAACAACAGCAGATGGCACATCCCTACCATTTAATTTTGCATTTCACATTTAACAAAGGATAAATGACAATTTAAATCAACCAAAACACAGTACTGCTTCCTTTGAGCATCCTCCTTAACAGAAAGACCCAGGAGCATCATTCAGACACAGTGGGAAACACAACTCTTTCAGGACTTAGCAGCCAAAGAGAAAAAGAAGATAAAGGATCATGTTTCATCATCAAGATGAATATACATTTCATCATACAAACTATTCTTTCCATCTACTGTGCAAATGTATTTTCTTTCATCTTTTCGACTGTTTACTTTCTCTTCTGCTTGATTGGAACAGGATAGTCCAATTTTCCCCTACCTGTCTCCTTCTGGTTGTCAGAAATGTAGTTTCTGGTTAGGCTTTCTGCTTTAATCTGTTTTTCTTATTGTTCATCTCCAGTATCTTCTGCATTCTCCTATTACAACCCCATTCTCTTTCCCCACAGGTCTCAAATAGTTTCTTCTTTTGTGCATGTTCTCCATCTTCCTGTAATTTTCTCTTTACTGTAGAAATTGCTATATCTGAAAGACTTTTTCCCTCCAAGTACCTCCATCTCTTTTACTCCTCTTGTAGAATTTATTATCTAATGACACAGCGCAACTGAGTCCAAACAGACCTCATATTCCAAATTTTGGCACAGGATCTTCTATGCCCACAACACAGGAATATCTGTATTTTTAAAATTATGCTTAAGAGTTTTCCCAGGTCCCCCATGTGTCGGTACTCATGTGCTGACCAGGCCTGCTCTACAGCTACACCTTTCCAGGCAGAAGAATGAAATGCCAAAGTGTTGGTCTGGTAGAGAAGCAAGCGAAAACAATGCCAGGGAGAGCAAAGGGGCATCCAAAGGGGACATTTAGTCTGAGCCCTGCCCACTGCTGCTGTTGCTGTCACCAGCCCTCAGAAAAGAGGGGCTGAGCTCCCTAGGGGAACACATGAAGGACAGCACCATGTTCTGCAATGTCTCATTTGAGCCTGGAATGAGGAAAAAAAACTAAGCAGTCCTAAGGTAGTAGAGGAAGGAGGGCAGCACTGTGCTCAGCTATAACAGTATTTCATGTGTGTTCTCTGCCAGACAGTTAAAAAAATATTGCTTCAAGGCTGCTTTGCTTCCCCTGACAGATTTCCCTGACCTCGGCTCTGTATGTTTTGCAGTGATGAGCATCTGTGCTCCCACAACTTGGTAAACTCAAGTGTCAAATTTGTTTCCCTTTTTCTCATAAACAATCCTCCCACTAATGTGTCGTGGTGTCAGTCATGGCATGATTTAACCAAAGAGACACTGGAAAGAACAGGAGGTTGGGTAGTTATATTCAGCTAACACACCTCACTGACAAACAGCCTGAGACAGAGAGTAAAGAACCAACTTTATTGTCCTAAACCCTGTGTTTTGATAGGAGACTGCTGGATAAGTAGCAAGGAAGACTCTACTACTGCTACCTCCACTTTCACATTACTCACTCTACTGTGAAACACAACTACGGGAAACAAATACACTCGACAGCGGTGACATCCAAGACCATGATGCAAATGCTGCCACTACTGATCCTTAGTTCCTGCTGTTACCTGCTCTGCTGTTGACATGGAATAGGAAATTGGAATAGTGACTTCAATTTAATCCACATATTAATCTCGCACATTTGTTTACAGTTCTTCAGTTAGCTGGATATTGTTTCCTACATCCTTCTATAATTCAGTTTCATGCAGGGTTGTTCTCTTGCCTACTGCCATTTCTGTAGTTTCATTTCACTAGTAAATTAGATGTTTGAAAATCAGTTAGTTGTCCGCTTTACATGAAATGCAGGTGTGTCCCTGTACCTCGGCTGTGCCTGTGAGTGAAAGCTGTATCACATTCATTGTGGGACTGCACCTGCTCTGAGGAGAAGCATCTTGGATCCTACTTAGATTTACACATCTAAAAAAAAAAAAAAAGCTAAACACACCCTCTCTCTGGAAAGGATTCTCACAATTACATATTTCTCACTCCCTAGGGCTGTTAGCTGTTGGGAACCACACTAATCATTACGTTTTTTCAGACTGGTGGGAAGTCTGATGAGGTCTTACAAAAAGCATATTTTTTAGCTCAGTTCTCTATATTCAGATGTGTCACCAGGCTTAACCAGTCTGTACTGATATTTGCATTAAAAATCCTACCAACAAAACCTGAAAAACACCAGGTCAATTTCAAAGCTGTGTTCAAATCTGTTTCAAAGCCATAGCCCTCTCTAGTGTAGGTTTTGATTCTCTCATTGCTATTTTGCAATTTGTAAAACAATCATATTTTTTCATAGTTGATTCTTTGCCAAGTCATTCAACCACATCTACAAGTGGCAGTTTTCCTAAAGAGTCAATGTCTACAGCATATATACACAGACACACATACACACACACATGCAGCTTGTCCTCAGCTTCTGTATTTTACATTTCATAAACTTGTTATAAACAAGAAGGAAATTAAAATTTTATGGTCTTATTCCTAGAAAGTAATTGAAAATACATTTCTATGTCTTCTGTCAATTACAAAATATGTCCAAAAATCCACTTGCTGTTGTATTACTGAAGTCGCCAATGAACAAAAAGAGTAAGTGGAGTTCAGTAAATATAGGCATGGACAAAAATCAAGACTGTGAACCTAAACACCTCCAAGTCTAAAGGCTGAATCAGCATAATCTCTGTAATTTGAAAGAGCTTTTGAGTAAAAATTGTCTTTTAGACAAAAACAGAATGTAAAAACTGCAGAAAACTTCTTTTGGGGAGTCCAAGTAGTACCATCAATGTCACTGTCCTTCAAAACAGTGACTTCATAAATGATATTGAGTACATATATACAGCTTATCTCCGACTTTTTGTGCACATTTGGTATTTCTAATTATGTAAGAAAACTCATTCTGAAATCAAGCTGTTGTGCTTCCCTTCCAGTCAGGACTTAGTTAAACATTTCAAGTTGATGGATATCACAGAAAGATACAAATCTCTTATTCTTATTTCATCAGTGCATGTTAGATGTTTAAACAGAACTAATTCAAGTGCCTATGAAATACTCAGACTTGAAGCAAAGGTGATGTACTTTATAAAATTTAACTACTCCTAAGACTGTTCATGTCCACATTAAACTCTCCTGCCAGGCCTAGTAATATGCCCATTACGGACATGAATGACAAGCAGTGGCACAGAACATTTTGTGTCCTCCCTTTTTCTCACCACTGTAGGCTGTGACACACTAACCTTTACCATGGAAAACAGTAATGAAATGAAACAGTAAATAAGAGAAAGCAAATCACAAGATCAATAAAATTCTCATTTTTGCCTTGGCTGAATGGAAGAGAACAACTCATCTCTTTCCAAACAGAGAAATGGAAACAAATCTTAAATTACTTGTTTAAATTGGTGACAATGTCAGCAGCAAGATAGAAAAATACAGGTTTTTTGGTAAACCTAACAACCAGTGTAAGATATCTGAAGCTTACAAAAAATGCTGGTAACATTAACTGTATTTAATTTTCTTTTCCTGCAAATGATGATGTAATAGTACAAGTCTTAACTCCCGAGCCTTTAATACCTGGATAAGAATAATAACATACCCATTCATTTTTAAGAAGAAGAAGCAAGTAAATACTGAAAAGAAGATTTCAATAGCTGTGGAAAACCTACTATTTCCTTTAGACAAAGTAAAATATACTGTCATCTCTGGCACTCATAAGTATCTTTCCCAAAAGTCATAATACTGTAGAAATATGCAACATGGCTCCTATCTGCAACACTTTCTGTGTTGCTTTTCATATGCTCCACCACTCAAAGATTGGCACAAAGGATGATTTCTTCCCTAAGCCTTTGGTCTATCGTGCTGGCTTCAGTAGCACATTCATTCACTGAGGAAGCAACATTCATTCGTATCTTGAAGAAAGGCCGTGTAGTTTGATGGCCTTCAAACAGTACACCAAAAAGAGAGTCTCGCTACAAAAAGCTTTATAAAAGTGCCTTTCAGGATCCAATTTCTCTTTAGCTGAGTGCTATTCTATTTCTTTACTTGTATTCTATTTAAATCAAAATAAAGCTATTCTTCAAAAATCCCATTTTCCCTCACTAACACCAACCGTACTTTCCCAAAGCAAGTAAAAACAAGGAAAGATCTTCAGCTTATAGTTAAAGTTTGATTTCATAAATGCATAGAATCACTGAATCATCTAGGCTGGAAAAAGTCATTTAGTTCAACCATTAACCTAGGAACAGATGGGTATTTTGAAGTGAGAAATAGGTCAGAATTGCTGCTAAACCTCCAGGTGTCATATTGCTAAGTGGGTTTTTCACAGCATACTAACAGACTTCAAAAAATACTTTATTGTCTCTTTAGAAGTGGAGACAAAAGACAAAGCCTCATCTTTACATTGGGAGCCATTTAATTCTGTTTAAATGTCTGGGCTGGTAGCTGCTGTGCATCCTTTTTACTTGTTCCTCCAGGCTTATGGAAATTTCTGTCACTTGAGTATCTCCTTCTTTATCAGCCATGACAAAACCAAACCTCTGAAGGCAGACATTCTCATATCAAAGAACTCTGAAGCTAGGATTTGGTTCCTTGCACACACACACTGGCTTAATAAAGTGTACTAAACAGCTATCTGCAGGTTATCTTGTAGTTATTTTTCATGAAGTTAAAATATTTAGCTCTGAATATTAGTTCATTCCCATATCCTCCTCAGAACATAGAAATACTCTTCACAACACAAAATCAAGGCAGTGCAACATTCAAAAGGAGCCAGACAATCACAGCTGCTGCATGCTGGAGAATCAGTGACATGCAGAGGGTGGCCAAGTGATTTAAACATTCAGGCCTATTTAACTGACACTAAATCCTGTTTTAAAGCACTCTCCATGTCAGTTTAATTTAACTGCTTTCCCTTCTCTCTTTTGCACTGTATTTGGTATCTTTCCACTGGTAAGTCCCCAGTGCATCAGTTTTGGAGTATCTCAGATGGTGAAGAACAGAGACTATCACTACTTTTAATCTCTAGCATGAGGTGTGTTAATCCTTCAGCACGCCACAGGCTCCAGCAGACAAGAGATTGGCAGTCTGTTTCCTGAGCCAACATTTCACTAGAGGAACACATCTGTAAAGGCTGCTTTACGGCACTGTTAGAAAGGGCCTGCAGGCAGGATCGCGCTTCCTCCGGGACGGTAATGACTGCCACATGAAGTTACCGCTCCAAATGTTCCAAGCGTATAGTTAAAAAAAGAAAAAACAGACACACTCCATTCAGAGACTGATGACTGCTATTCCATAGTGAAGTTGATGATGTCTGTCACAGCACTGTGATTTTGCCAAGCTTCTTCACTTGAGTGCATTTTACTGTGTTTCTATAAAAGCGTGAGGAAAAATAAAACAAGGTCTTAAAAACTTCACTTTGATTCAAAGTAAGCTGAAATTATGCCCCTACAGAAATCCAGTCAATTTTATTTAAATGCTTACAGGAGGACGTGGAATCTTTTTTTTAAGATTCTACTTATCTGGTAGAAATGTTGATGCATATGACCATTGAAAAAACCAGGAATGGCACATGTCAAAATCACAAATACTAACTACAATCACCAGCATGGAATGTGACTGTTTTCACTGGAGCTGAATTCCTAAGTTCCCACACCCCCTGCCATTTGAATAGCTGCTTAATGAGGACACGGACATTACTTCCATATTTTGTGGTTCACACTTAGCACTGACATAGGCAGCTTGTGAAAGAATAAATTAACAAGATTTGTTCTGGACAATCAACTGAGCTCTCAGTGAAAGCTAAAGCTGCAGATTTTCTAATAGCTTTGAAGCATATGAATTCTCCTATTAGTCCTGCATTGCTCTGAAACTGATTGCATCTAGAGAACAAGATTCTATGCTAATTTTGCATGAAAACTTGTGTTTTCTTATCTTCCCCTTATTCTGACATGCTTATTACACAGGGGAGAAATTCTACAAGTAGGCATATGCACCCCTGGATTGCAGCAAGTATCTTCAGTTTATGCATCAAAGCTGCTGTACACTGCTTTAGAGCAGTTTACAGAAGCAGTCCCAATATTCTATAATTAAATATTCACAACACTAATAGCAACCACATTGCCCAACACATATACTGATAATAGCATCATGGGCTGATGTGCCATGGTACTCTCTTGGTCAACTACTCCTACAGTCTACAATCTCTGCACTCGTTCTAGATGACATCTCAATAAAATACAGTGGATTTGCAAGTCTAAATAAAAGACACTTTAAATATTTCTGGCAAGGAAGAAAAAGCCAACGTAAACTATTTTCAGAATTTAGGTATCAAGCCATTGCTGAACATTGGAATACCAAAGTCTGAAGCCATACGCTGCATTAAAATACAAACAACACTAATATTAACTGACAAAGCAGAGAGGGGAACCCATACAACACCAAGCCTACCCATCACTTAATTCCTACTGAGTCATTATTTTGAAATCTTTATTGCATTTATGTGATGTACAGGCTTTGTACTGGATCTCAGCACAAAGGGTGGATTTTCCATACAGTGAGTTGCAGACTACCTCAAGCTCCTACTAAGGCTTAGAAGAAATTCTCTGTGACATAAGCTGGGGGTAGGAGAGAAGCTCTGCACCTTCTTGTTCTCATCGTCCTCTCTTGCCACCTCCCCAGCAACTTGTTACTTGCACTGCAGCTCTGGATCAAGCTCCACACCTTCTTTCCTCAGCAGGGCCCAGCACCTCATTGCAGCATCCAAGGGACAGTCCTGAGGGGCAGCAAAGGGACATCCAGACCTGGACATGCACTTCCAGCACTTCCCTAGAGCTGAAGAAGTCCCAGCAGCTACTGCCTTGGCTGGAAGGACACCCTGGGCATGGGGAGAGCTGCCCATGTTTCTTACCTTTTGCTTTTTGGCTTTCTTAAGGCTTTGAGCTTTTTCTATTCAAGACGTTAAGGTTCTAATTTGTATTCAAATACAACTGGGCATGATTTTAAGAGCCTTTTGGGAACATCACTTAAAATCAAGGTGCAGGTACATCTGCCTCAAAGCTGTGGCAGACTCAGGCTCTGATACTTTTCAGTGATAGCTCGAGGGACCTACCCAGATTGTTGACTTTGGATGAAAACAAAGCAGAATCACATTCAGCAAGCTTTGGGAGTCTCTAAAGCAGTTTGTTAATATAAGCTTTTTAATAAATTTCCCAATTCTTGTATATTGCCAATTACAGCAGTTTTTGAAAATAAGTATAATTTACCATACGCTTATACCCCAACTTCACACACATACACACAGCATGCCCATAGTTATGTGTGTTTTACAACACTTTAGTAACTGGAATTTTTTTAAGACTATTCTTACACAGATAAAACATATCCCTGCACTTAACATTTAACTATATACTGTTGAGACATCTGCTTCACTAACTGCGAAGAAGGCACTCTTTTGTAAATTATTATGTATGTATTATGTACATATTATATACTATTATTAAGATGTATGTTTAAAGACAGCAAAGGAAAGGGTGGTGACAAAATTTCTATGCTGTTATCTTGATGGAGTCCAGTGCTAAATCATTACAAGCAAATTGGAGGCATGCTCTGCGTGTGTGTATGTGTTTGTGTGTTGGTGCAATTTACTTATAGTCATCTCCATGCCACAAGTGAACTAACAAAGAAAATAAAACATACTTCTCCTAAAAACATGTCTAGGTTTTGAAACAGCCAACTGTCTTCCAATCAGCAATTTCCTGGTTCCTTCTCAGGTAAAAATCACCTGACATGGAGACACAGAGGCTTTTTCTCCTTAAGAATGATGGTCTCTCCAAATACAGTTCATGGCAGCTTCTCAGCCTATACTGGATAGACTGAAAATATTTAAATCTTTCTGATGAAATCCAAAGTATAATTATAGATGACCATGAGATAAAAGAATTGTATTTCAGGTTATTTTAGTCCAATAAATTGACTGCAGTCCATAAATTTTTATAAATTTCACTGTCTACCCAAGTACAACTAGAGAAATGAAGATATATAAATATATAAACATGTAAATATTTGATCTAGATTGGAATAATAAATGACATAACTATCTTTCTATACAAGAGCTTACAAAACTAGTTATAAACAGCAACTGCTGAAAATGGGACTTTTGAAAAAGTCACTTCTTCCATCATTATCCAGAAATTAATTCAAAAGTGATATTTCCAGTCTTAGAAATAGAGTAAGAGACTCAATTATGTATTAAGAGTAAGCTGTAATTTCTCAAGCTAGAAATCCATGTGACAGCTATTGAAAATATCACATTTTTGCCAATGAAATCTAGGCAGTCATTGGGCTGCTGATCAGTTATTTTTATCATTCAAGAATAAAGCACACAAATAGATGTGGTTTTGAGACAGATATTTATTTTTACTCTCTTGTAAATGCACCAGTCTGAGCTTTCAGATGCTGAAAGTAATGAGGATGTGGAAGGACTGATGGCTCACTTTCTTGCAGAAAAGAAATTCACTGTCCAATTGCATTAGCTCATCTCACTTGCCTTGGTTTTTATGCCTAAGGCTCAGGGCATTATAAATACAGTGACGAATATCTTTAGATAATATGAGAAAGAGTTATAAAGTTTCAGTTCAGTTGGGATCATCATCAGCTCCCGGTTTTCTCAGAGGAGCTGAAAGCCTCCAGTAATAGACCTGGATGATTCCCAGCATCAAGAAAAATAGCTCACCAGTGCCCAAAGTAGTACAACATCACTTCTTACTGCTCTCTTGCCATTACTGTACAGTGCTAATACTGTTTAAACTGATAGGGGTTTATGGACTCTTACAGCTATTGAGAGACAGTTGATAAAGGAAGAGATGAAAAGCATTACAGCTCCTGCTATACCCCTGCCACTGATAAGCCAATCTTGATGGAACGGTCTGATGGAAAACAAGTCCAAATGACTCAAGATTCCTCTAGTGATAAATGTCACTGTAACTTAATTCAGTGCTGTCAGAAACACAGAAGTATAGGCTTGGTGTTCCTAGAAAATAGTATGTACGTGAGTCAGGATGATGGATGATTTCAGATTTTTTCCTGATGTTCCCAAAAGTGGCAAAAATTGTTTCTGAATTTCTGTCCCCATAAAATTCATAACTAAGCACATGTATATGTGTGTATTTACAATTAGGCAACTGAAAAAAATTATAGCTTACTTGTAAAACTGGAGGTCAAAAAAAGACAGGTGTTAATACTGGAAGTACAAAAATACATCTCTAAGTATCATGGCTGGCTTTTGGAGAACTAAAACTACTAATTAAATTATTACAAGAGGTAGAATTTTCTTTCCATTTTTTTTAATATCAGTGCACTTGCAAAATAAATAAAAATTATTTTTCATTCGTCTTTTGAAAATCTTTAATTTAAAAATCAAATTTATCTGTCTGGATTCTGCAAAATCTTTTGCTTGGATAAAACTAACTATATTTAAAACTTCCGAACACAACAGTTACTTTTTTTTTCCCCTGTAACTCTTGAAAATTGTTCCAGAATTAAAAAAAAAATCCTGCTTTTGTGGGCGACGTTTTCTCCCTAAGAAGGCATATGCAATTCCCATAAGCTTACATCATTTTTTACACTGAGTTTCTACTCGATAATCTATATGCTTGAAGCATGTAAAAGAAACCTTAAGAAAAATGTCCTTAAATTGGCCCCTGAATATTGGCCCCTTAATTGCACCCATGGTACAGAAAAAGAAAAAGGATACCCACATTAGCACTTCATCAAGGGCAGCACTAAGCCACTGCATACTTTTCCACATCTCCATCTACTTCAAAGGAGAGATGCTCATGTGCCTGTGGCTCATTCCAACTTCAGCTCCTCAAGGCTCTGACCTTCTTTTGCTTTTTCCCATGTGTGGGTGGTATTGCTGCTACCTCATTCTGCAGTCCCTCAAGCAGGAGTAATGCTCAAAGTTGCTTGCTCATGGATATTATGACAAACACAAGGACATTAAATTTTTATGCATTTTTTTTCCCAACAGTTCTTTAATGCACGGAGGCCAGGATTTTCCCCCTTTGGGTGAGTGTCTTTTCTATCCTGTTCTTGCCTGTGAAGCCTGTATACTGAGTTTCAGGGCAGCACAACTTCATTGTGGAGAAACAGAAACCACCTCCAATAGATCTACCACTCATCTGGTGGTTAAAACACCACAGGAGGCAAAATATATGAGTGCAAGTCCTTAGAACAGGAGCTCTGAAGCCACTTAGACAAACAATTTAAGAGTCTGGCTGCTTTACTGTGCTGGGTGTCACCTTCTGGAAGAGAAGTTTGTGCTCTAGAGAAATTGCAGAGGCACAGCTGGAGAGTGAATTCCTAGTTTGGCTCAGTAACTACCCCAGGGCTACAGTAATGAGGGATTTCAGCAGGCGACACACTTCCTGGCCCAGTTGTGAGTGCCCTACTTGCAGGACTTGAAAGGTGTTGAGTTTCCTTCTCTGTCTGCTACTGGTCCTTTCTGAAATCAAGGCATTTTGAGTTTGGTGCCCAGAACTCATTCAGCAATAACCCAGAAGTGCTCTCACAGGTCCTCTCTGCCTTCCTATTTCTAAAATACAGGAGGGTCTTGCAGGAAAGGAAACACTTGGTGAAAGGGGGCACAGCAAAACCAGCCTTACAGAGAGGTGGAGTGCAAGTAGTTCTTGCTTTTGCTTTTATTGTTCAATACACAGCAGTGATAATCATTACTTGGCCAAAACTACACAAGAGGTCCAAACTTCTGCATCTGCATTCTTCTGCCCTCTGCTTATAACTCAAAAAGACAAAAAGCCATTTTAAGTGGAAATTACAACTGGAGAGAATTCAATTCCTGCTAAATGAAAAGTCCAACAACACTAAGTTCTTCATTTTTAGGAATGAGTGTGGTGGTTCTGGTTTACTGCTCTACCCTTAGGCTTCAAGACAAATATCTCCCTTCCTTTCTTCCTTTCAATTCGGTGAAACAGCACAACTGCCTCTGTCAACACTAAATTTACTACAGACCTGACACATAATGATGGAACAGGCTCAGCTGAAAAAACATAAGGCCACTGATCTCATTTTCCCTGTTTTATTAAAATTCAGAATTTTAAGGTGTTTGAAATAAATAAAAATAAATAAACTGTAAGTGGTCAGGGAAGTCATGAGCTGCAGATTTTTAGAGAGCCAAGACAGAGAAATTCCTGGCCTACAGGAACCTGCTGCAGTGCTGAATGCATGACCAGTCACTGATGACCTAAACAAGGAGAACAATGAATCACTTAAATTAAAATAAAAACTGTGAAAAAAGGGGAACTGTAAAGTCCTCTTGAAGGAAATAAACCAACTAACATTTGCCAGAGCTTTGTTCCTTGCCTTCCAGGTTGCTTTATTGCAATTTCTTCACAATAGTAGCATCTAAATTTCAGATATGCAAAAAAAAAAAAAAAAGAAAAGAAAACTCAATCATGTAAGAGATTTTCTTAGTGGGTACAATTTTGGCTTTCCAGCATTGAACTGTAGAGTCATGCAAAGGCAATAAGCAGGCTGTAACCAGGTCACTGAGGGAGTCCTCAGTCTGTGCAGCTGATATGCCATGTCCTTCCCAAATACAGGGCAAGAGCATGCCAAAACCCACCCTGGCCCAGGAGAACCAGAGGACCTTTTGCCTCTCAGCTATATACAAGTGTGGTCACAACCTTCAGCTGGCAAGTTTATTTTATTTTCCCTCCCAGCACGATTCACATCTGTGCTTGCAGTACAGAGAGCAGGGGGTCAGTCTGACGTTGAAAAGTGTGAGGAAAAATTGGGGATGAAATCATATTCTGTGTAAGCATGATATTTGAGACATGCTGCTCTAAAGCTTTAGACTGCTACTATTACAAAAACACATGCATAAACCTATCATTAGCATTAAAAAGATTAGGAAGAATTTATGTGTTATTCAATAGTATTTGCCCTGCAGAAATCACCCTTCTGAAAGGCATCTAAGGCTGTAGTTACAACTGAAGGATAAAAATCCCAGTCAGAGCTCTCCGTTCCCTTGCCTTTCAGAACTGAAGTTATAGCCATTAAATTGGATTTCACTGTAATGATATGCACTACGTTTTCCATTGATGGATTTTTATTCTTCCTAGTAAGAAATAAGACAAGTTGAGAAAAGCCAGAAATTCTCTCGTAGCTGCATAAGTGAATCAAGTGACACACCCATCATATACAGTGCACAGCTGGGCTAAGTGCTTAGGTTCATGTGGGCCGTCCTACAAGCTGACTGCAGATATCTTATATGCTGCTTTTGAGCAACATGCACTGCTGAATTTATGTGTGGAAGGGATTATCTGACAAGGGCCATGCGGGGCTGTAAGGAACATAATTACTTCAGAGAGGTAATAACTACCTTTAATTTACTGCCTTCATTTACTCATGGAATAAACTATAATTTAATTCAGTTTGAATTAGTTTGTATAAGTCAAATGCTCCTGTTTGTAAAGCCCAGTTTGAACACATGGATCATCCACAGTTATATCTGAATTAGGCAGGTGCAACAGGCCATGACAGAGCTTGCTGTGACTTTGAGTGAGCTTTCCTAAGGCTAGTGCACTCACCCCTCAGTTTCCCCTACAAAAGTTTGCTGCAGGTCTAACATCCCAGTGGCCTTCCCAAGTGGCAGCAGGGAAATCCAGGACAAGATTGAAAAGTTGGTGATATTTGTGAAATACCATACTATGATTTACCAAACAGGATGCCATTCCACTGCTTCAGATGCTGTCTGAAAGGAGTAAGATGAATGTGTCTTTACAAACAGACTGTGTGAATCTGTTTGTAGATGGGGCCAGGTACTTATAGAGAAGTAACAGAAGAAACTGTTAGTTCTAGAAAATGCTACTAATTGACATGGACTGTGGCTCAGCAAAGGCCATGTTAAATCCCTGAACCTAGAAAGAACACAGACTTACTAGAATTTCAAATATCTTTTTTATTTCTTTTATATAACAAAAGGGGGGTGCATATTAGAGAGGAGCACAGAGCAGACAATTTGGATAGTCTGTACCTTCCCAGTACCTCAGACAATGGGTAAAAGGAACAGGGTGATTTGGCCGGAAACATAGGATAAAACAGGGGCTGTGTCACCCAACAATTTCAGAGTCCCCATGGGAAATGCCCCATGGCCTCTCCCTTTATTCCAATAAAGTTACAGGACTCCTCCATCTCCTTTTTGGAGATAAACCTCTGGCATCATGGATTAATTTTCCTAACATGTTCTTTGTCAAGATTTATTTTCTTGGGAAGACAGATGGAAAAGATATCATAGAACACTCTTTGCAGATGCAAAAATATCTTTACCAACCAAAACCAAATTTGGCAGGACAATGGCCCTTCAAATGTTCAAATGAAATTGATGAGGATGATTCTTTCCCTAGTGAATATTTTGCTATTGCTTCCCAAGTCTGATTACTAGGCCAAGCGCCTTGACAGACATTAGAGGGCCTTACAGGGGAAATTATCCAAACAAAACTGTGGCAGTCAATGAGAAAATTTTGGTTTCAAATCATGCCATATTGCTGCTACATCTTCCTCACTGCATGCACGGGTGGGCAGTATATAGTCCTTTAAACAGGACAGCAATCTGAGACCCATACATGACTTTTTGCTAGTTTACAGTTTATACTGTTGGGAAGTATCACCCTTTACCTGTGTACACTGTTCAACTACGTGAGGTACAGAGTATCAGCAGTATCATGTTAAGGTTATATATAAATTAATTTGTTAAAAAATAATTTCAAGCTCAACAAACATGATTATGAAAATGCAGAAATACTTGAGAGATATCATAGGGACCAGATAAGAACAGATTAATCTTGTAATTAATTGTGTGCTTCAATTTAATTTATATGCTTTTATTATTTAGTACCTGAGTCAACCACTTAATCTGCCTGAAAATCACTTCTTTATATAATATTAATGAAACATTCTATATTGAAATTCATCAAACTATGGAAATCAGATATTAGGAAGACTCATTATATCATCAATTTATCCTCTTCTAGTTTAAAACAGTTCAAGACCTGTGGCTTTAGAAACCACTCCTTCAAGAAGTGTATTTCAGTTCAAGAAAGAGCATTCATAGCAGAAAGAACAATGTCTTTTCATAGTCAGAGACCAGAATTAAAAATCCAATTTACAATGTGGAACAAACTACAACAAGACTTTGAGAAGGAAGAAAAAAACCCAGTAATATTAATTTCAACACAAACCTTGTACAAAGGTCAATGCTTTTACAGCTCTGTACAAATGACATCCTGAGAAAATGAAGACAGTACAGATTTATGCAATAAGAGACCTACAAATTTGTCTGCACAGCCTGCTCAAAACATTTCATGCCCTAAGATGGAGATGGGACTGCTTGGGGTGCTGAGGAGCTGCTGACTGAGCACAGGGAGAGATCAAATCAATGAGAAACATCAAAGTAATCACTTGTTTAATCTTAGCTAAATTGCTTGCTTAATCTTTAGGTTAGTCTAATGAATGTTTAGGGCATTCTTGAACTACTCAGTTGAGAGGGTGCACTGCTGTATTTCAGAAGAAATGTCTGGAAATGAGAATAGTTGGGAATTGGTACTGTTGTGAGAAGGGGAAGAAATAGCTAAGATGAGAACAACCTGCCTGTAGGGTCCTTTGGAGTCATCCTAGGTCTGGCTGGGATCATTTACCTACCTTTGTCTCAACCCATGAATTTTTTATCTTTCTCTCTGGAACTGCTGAACTGAAGGAGTGAGAAAGCAGCTTGGTGGGCACCTGTCAACCAGACAAGGTCAATCCACCATAGGAGTGGAGAAGATCTTGTTGCACCTCCTGTCTCGCCTTAAGACACTTCTGCCCCCCCTCTGCCTGTGCCCAACACGAGGAACATGGAAGGCACAGCAGCAGCAACCACGCTGTCTGCTGAGCTTGTCTCATGTCAGAGTCAAGCAGTTAAAAAAACCCATCAACCCTGCACCTTCTGACCCTGTCAGACCCGGCAAATACTTCTTAGCCTTTCTATTGTGTCTGATTGTATTTCTGCAAGGTCACACAGATGAAGCACTTCAGTAGTCCAGTGGCTTGTGGGTTGGAAACTATGGTTCTTGGTCCAGAAGTCTTACTTACCCTTGCAGTGGGGATCAGGAAAAGCAGGCAGCAGTCTACAACTGTGGAATTTTTTTCAGCACACCTAGTCCCAGTTCTACCACAGACCTCCCATGGATATCTTGAGCTCTCCCTGCCTCAATTTACTCTCCACTGTTGCGTCTGTTCAGGTCAAAAAATCTCAGGGAAAGGACTTTCTGTATTAAATGAGCATCTACCAGAAAGCCTTTATGTAGGAAGCAGAATAGGAATGGAGGGGCAACACAAAAATAGTCTCACAAGAAAACCCAGTGGAAGGTGCCTTCCAGTGTTGGAGGTTTTACCCCTTCTAGCTCCTTGTAGGCAAGACCTTCTTATCCTGCAAAACGTATATTGTATTGTCTCTTTTTAACCGCAATTTTTTTTTTTACTTGGGAAAGCTAAAGCCTTACACTTTCCTCTTTTTCATTTTCAGCAAACCTTTTGTTGTGTGACACCTTTTGGTTCTTTGTAATAAAAATGCTTTCATTGCCTGGATATATTGATTTTCAGTTTCCTGAAGCTTTGTGCTTTTCTTGTTCTTCTGCATGGTTTCGCTGACACAGCTTAGGCTGAACCTCACAATTCCATTCCCCCTTGCTCCTGACTGAAAAAACAGTTCTCATCAAACTGGATGAAGCTCATCAGGCAGTTAAAATTATGTCCATTCAGCTCCAGCCTCCTCTTTCGTCCATTCTTTTAATCTCTTCCATCCTCCTCCCAGTGTTGCAGGACAGAAATTGAATACAATTTAGACTGGTTTTGTTTCAAAAGGAAACCTCTACCTCAGTGAACTTCTTCTGCAGATAACTGCCCCGTTGAGATAGGACAAAGGTTTTAAACTAAAATGGGGGACATTCAGACTAAACACTGGAATGGATTACCCAGAAAGGTGGTACCAGCTGCATCCCTGGAAACATCCAAGATCAGGCTGGATGTGGCTCTGAGCAACCTGATCTAGTTGAAAATGGCTCTGCTCATTGCCAGTGGGTTGGACAGATGAACTTTAAAGGTCCCTTCCAAACCAAACCATTCTACAATTCTATTTTGTGATGCAAGTATGACAGTTAGAATTGTGATCTATACACATGGGATTTTATAGGCAATTTCTTTTTCTCACAAATATACAGGTACTGGGGTCAGAATGTAACTTGTGGAAGAAATTTACGTTGACAAAATTCAGTGATGGTATGTTCAGTCTCGCTAGAGGTGAGCTTGATGTTATGTCTTTATTTCTTACTTCAATCAGTTGAAAAAGAACACAGAGAAAACCAGATTCTTTAAAGTGAAATGAGTCAGATTGGAAGTCTCAGCAGCCAAACATTTTTCTTGTCATTGTCAATGAGAAATGAAAATGGCAGCACAGACCACCAGAGTAAATGCTTTTTTGTTTCATTATCAAGCAAACAAAAATCAGATGTAATTTCATACCCAAAGTATGCAAGGTTCACAATTTGGAAAGAAACTCCCAAAGAAAAAAAAAAAAAGAAGTTTTTCATACATCTGCTATCTCCAGATCTATTACTAAAATCTAACATTTTCACATTTTTGTATCTCAGAATATTTCCCTGGCTACCTGCTAAGTGAATGTCCTCAAACCCACCTCATCACACTTTAAACATTCAGAACTTTTAATGTTCAATACAATATTTAATGCTAAGATCACTTTCAAGAAGAGTAAACCATCACAGCACAGATGCAGCTAAGACAGAAGGCAACCTCCACCTGTGTTTTCATAAAAATCTGTTTCCTCCTCAAGAAATCTGCTTGAGTTTCTGAATTTTTTCCAACAAAATTCTTTTGATCCCAGTTCCAGCGTTCAGGCAGCATTGCATCAAACAACGAAGTTCAGCAGTACAGGGTATTTAGAAAAATACACAGCTTGATACTTTTCATGCCATGGTATTATAATTAAAATGGAAACAATCCATTTATGTAACCTAACCTTGGTTAGCACACACCAAAATACTCTACAGAGCAACTCTAGAACTGAAATCAGCACTTCTCGTGTAATTTCCTCTTTCAGAAAGACATCCAGTTTTATTTTATTTCAGGGCATGGGAACCCATCAGATTCTTAATTAAGTTGTTTTAAGGAAAGCTTATTTGAACCTTACTTCTAGCATGAATTCTCATAGTTTCAACTTTCTACAGCCAGGTCATATTACAGCTTTTGTCAGCTACCTACTGTATAAAAAGAAGTTAAAATAGGAAGAAGAAAAAAAAAACTATCCACAAACTACAAGTTTAGCTGATAAATCAGAAATAAAACTCAAAATGCATTGAAGAAAAATCACTTTATCAAAAGAGCTTTATGAGGGACCAGCAGCTGGCTGACCCTATAACCCTTTAACCAGTTGTGCTTGGCATGAACTGGCATCCTGGCTAGGAAGCTACTGAAGAACAGTTTTTTGCAAATAAACATTTTTCCAGTGAAGCTGTCTGTTACAGTGACAGCTAACAAGTTTGAAAAGAAAATTAAAATTAATACAGCTATTGTAGGTATTCATTCTATTTTCTTTTTTCTCCCTTCTATTTTTTTTTGTTTGTTTTGTTTTTTGCATTAGACTAGGCTGAGGTGTGTAAGTTGTGTTGTGTGTAACAAAAGAACACAGAAATAATAAGTTATAATGTCATCAGGGATCCACATGTCCATTTACTTTTACCTCCAGCATAAGACAGACCACAGGACACCTCAAAATTAATGCCTGTTTGAATCAGAGTATGTATTTTATAAAGGTACCCAATACTGTCCATTGTTCAGCAATGGAGAGGCTTGAGAGTCTTGACAAGTTGCTCCAGAGATTAATTACATAACTACTATAATCTGTCTATTATTTCAAAGAGGAACTTATGTAGCATCAGCTTTCACTCTACTACTGCTTCCTGATGCTCTATTACCAATTTTTGTGTAACATAAACAAAATTCTATCATGTCACTTTCTAATCTTACTTTCGATTAATTAAGCAGGCCAAGTCTTTCGCTATAAAATGTTCTTTCTACATAAAGCCACTCTTATGGCTCTTACTTAAAACTTCTCTAGTTATCAGTATTCTTCTCTCTTGAACAATGGAATGCGACAGTGTACCAAAGCCCGTCATACAATAACCAAGACCTCCTCAATATTCCCTTGTTCACATATCAAAAATCTCATTATTCCTTTTGCATCACATGCTCACAGTAGAGGTCGTACCCAGCTAATTCCACACACAGTGTCTCAACCTTTTCTGATACTGCTTTCTAGGACAGAGAGCAATTCTATCATGGTCCACTGTATTTATTCCTATATATAGATATAGTCTTTTTACTTGGCCTCATACAGACTCCTACTGGCTTCTTGCATTTTGCCCATAGCAATCAGAGCAGACCACTTTGTACAACTGCTCATTATGTTAACTATTACCACACCCCTCTAACTTTGTGTCATCTGCAAACTTTATGTGGAATCTTTATTATGTGGAATAATTTTCTCTTTTTGATGTCCACTGATAATAATGTAAAACAGCATGCAATTCACCGTCCTCTATGCTCAAGAAACACATTTAGGTTTACAAACTGCCATTATATCAGTTTTACCATCTAATATGTGTACAATGTTGATATTGTATCATTTACTTTCTTAATCAAAACACTGTATATTAGCAAGCTGAAAGGCCAGGAGTTGAAGTACATGATTTCAAGACTGTCCCTAAACTAGCAACAAAGAAAAGGCACAAAGCTATTTTGACAAAAGGTACTCACCACAAACTCACACTGATTAAAACTAATTACTTTAACCTTTCCTTAATATTTGATTAATCAGATGCCAGATCTGCTGCAGTGTCAGATCAATGGCAAGGTGATAGGCCAATGAATATTTGAATCACCTCTTTGGTCCTTAATAAACCAGTACAACAGTAATTTATTTCCTCTTTTCTGGACCTCCTCACTGCCAGCCTGCACCAACAACACAGAGCACCCCTCTGGATACAGATTGTACAATCTCGCTCATTTCCAGGTGTCCAGCTTCAGGATTATATCTTCCTTAGCTACCACAGGAACAAAAAGTGTTTTTGTTGTTGCCGTACAATACACCACCTGGATTTTTCAGAGAATCCTACTTCTTCAATTTCACTCTTGAAGCAAAAAGACAGAACAACTTGCCCCTCTCCCCACAAAGACAGCACAGCCATCTACCCCCAAGCAAAGCACAACCACTTCTCCTCCTGCTTTCTGCCTCTCCTAGCCTCATATGCTTCCTACAGTCCTCACCTTTCCCTGCACATCAATTCCCATCTGCTCTCCTTTTCTTTCACTGGTTATACATTCTAAGTCTTTTTGTTCATTTTTTAACGTAGTCATGAAAGCACAACTGACTGGAAGGTTGAATATTTTGGGTGTTCTTTTAAGAAATGCTATGAAACACTTTTCAGAAAAACTAAAAAGAAGATATGAGAAATAGATAGAGAATGTGCTCAGTCAGAGAAATCCATTCAAATGCAAGTAATGTCAAGACTGGTGGCCTTTCTCAGCTCCATCAAATGTTAGGAAACTTTAAACCCCAAGAAAACTTCACTGTAGTCCAAATGCAATTTGTTTTACTGTTCTACCTCTGTCACTGTTTTTCACTATATGGACTGAATACTGTTTTCCAAAACATAATTTGCATAGGGATGAATACTCTGCTATGCTGATCCATAGAGACTCTGCTTTTATAGTTCAGACTTTGAAGTTTTTCAAGATAGGTAAGAATAACTCTTTTTAAATAATTCCCCACAGCAGGTAAGGAATGTTATAACTGTGAGAAGGGTTACAGTTACAGGAGTCTAACTGATCTGACCTGGTAATAAAAGACTTTTTCTTTCAGCAAACTAGGGGTTTTGCACCTGGACGTGTAAGAAGTCTATACTTTTAAATTTATTACAAATTGTAAAAATCATCTTTGCAGAAACAATGAGCAAGATTAATTTTAAAATACTGCTTGAGCCATCAGAGAAGGACTTAAAAGGAAATTAATTGCTGGAAAGTTCTTGTGAGGCTCTTCATGCCATAGAATGAAATCTTGGTTTCCCTAAGATCAATAAGAGAGAGATCAATGCTGACTATTGAAACACAGGGTTTTGGCTCCTTATTATGGCCTTTTGAATTTCATTGTAACAACAGCTGGATTCAAATTAAAACCATTCCCCCTATTGCTCCAGTGAAATAATAGTTGTGTTGCTCTTCAGTGATCCAAGGGAACAATTGTCCCTGTTAAAAATAATGGCACTTTACCTGTAAAAATATGAGTTGATTCTGTTTTACATTTTCACTAAAAGTAATGGTTTATACTTTGATTTTGAGAAAAAGTGTATAGTGAAAAAAAAAAAAAAAGCGCCCAATTTATCTGTATTTTACTGAGTAAGTGACAGAATTGTAGAAACGTTGATTCAAAGGGATGCCTGGATGTCATCTAGTCCAACTTTCTGTCCTATCACTTCAGCTGATTAGATCAGACTTACTTTTGCCTACTCCAGACTTAAAATCCTCCATGGATGGATAATCTATAACTTCTTGAGATAACCTGTTCCTGTACTACAGTACCCTCCTGGCAAAGAAAATTGTTCCCTAATGTCCAAACCTGCCAAGCCACCATTTGTTCTACTGTGGCTTTTCATGGTGGAATGATTCAACGTACTGGAACCAAATAAAAGGCCCCATGTCACAGGACACTGCTTGCCATACCCTCCCACGTAAGTGAATGGGAATTAAAAAGCACTCAGGCTGTCAACAGAAAGTGGCTGGCTTCTCAGGGGCTTTTTCCATGATTCAGCAGTATGTATTTAACATGAATAATGCAAAGGCCATCAGTCCATATTTCCACAACAGCCTGGTCAAAGCACTACACTCCCCTGCCAATGCAAGTCAAAGCTGCACTTTGGGCAGGGTGCAGGGCTGGGCTCTGTTTTTGTTCTAAAATGGCTCTAAAGGCTGACAGCTGTTTTCTTTCATTCATATTTCCATGAATAATACCAATTCTTTTCATGTGCAAATCAGAAGTTACAGATGTGTCACCTTTTGAAGCACAGGTGTGTGCTGTTCACCGTTCCAAATGCAACTTATATTTCACTTTCCCCACTCATGTAAATAAATGCTCTTGATGTAAGTCGATAAATATGGCCTTACACATGCCTTATTCTCTACTTTCATCACTCTTAGTTCAATTTGCTGGCATGCACTAAAGGAAAGAAATAGTATGCCAAGATTTGGAAACCCATAATCTTGATAAAGAGGATGTTGTTCAGTTTCTATGGGAAGTGTAGCTGATGGAATGAGATGAGAAAAAGCTTCTTTATTCCCACTTTTCTTTTTTTTTTACGAACTGTGCCTGCTACATGCATATACAAGACTAGTAGTCAAGAGTGAAAAAAATAGAAAAATAGCAAGGAGGTGAAGCAAAGCATGACCACACAATTCTTATAGAGCTATCACTTAGAGTGTAATTAGAATCATTTGTATTCCTGATTTCAGCAGTTCCAGAAGCAAATTTCCCCTTGTAACACTCTCAGCTTTTTGAAAGGCTACATAAACACACAAAGAATGTGTCACTGCATTCTGGCTTGATAGGCCTTCCCCAGCCATTACTGTATTTTTGTCCTCCATTTTTACTTAGTGTGCTTATCTGGTCAGCTCCAAGCTGAACTACAACCACAAAAACAGATAGATATGTTTGCAGGGCAACTTAAACTAATATTAAAACTTTATTTCTCTTAGGAAAACATCTGAAAATGAAAATGAAAATTTTGGCTGAAAATTAAGCCAAAACATTATGAAAAGGTATAAAAATGGATGAGATGAAAGGGGGACTCAATCATCTGTGCCTCATCACTTTCAGGTAAAACCTCCAGCACTAAGGGACGATGAAGCCTAAATGGGCATACCCCTGTCCCCTTGGGTTACTGATTTTTTCAATTCACAGATTTTATCCTCCACTTCATGAGCATCATTGTGAAAGGGGACACAATCCACACTTTCTAAAGACAAGCAACCCACTCCTGCCTTTCTTTATCCTCTTGATCCTCTTTCTAAAGACAAACATGAAGTGACTTAGCAGCCATACTGAAAAAGATAATTGATTCACCATGCCCTGGATGAATTATCATCAGCAATCAGTGAAACCCACCTGCATGTAAAAAGTCTATATGACTGCACTTTTTAAGTGATTTGAATGGTGCCTAGGCTTTCTTTGTTTATCTTTTCAAATGGATGCTCTAGTCCACCTTAGAAAAAGTGAACAGACTTTGGAGAAAATTGCCAGTTGGCACCTTGTGAGAATTTAGTAATTAACAAATGAAATTGAAATACCCCCTAAATAATGTGAATCCTACGCAGCCATAAAGTCCTCTTCTTTGGGGGATCAACAATAGCTCTTTGTGTGGAACGCAGCAATATTTCAATGAACAAAACTATGAATTTTCCTTTTGCTCTTGGTGAAAGGTAATGATTTTGCTGGATGAATAAGCTTTTGACATTTTAATGCTTAGGAGAAGGAAGTATTTGCATATAGCGTTCTGCCCCCATCTTCTCCCTGGTTGATGCTAAGCTCTGGCTGTCCCCCCCCCTCAGGCTTTTCTCAGTGCTCTGCTCTTGCCTCACCAAAGTCAGTTTTCCCATGTTGTGATCAGCTCAAAGCACAGCTTTCTGGTCTGAAAAGGAAATCTTTCCACTTAGGAAAAAGGATGGTAATTATGTTAAATGAATGTTAACGTCTTGCTAATGAATGCATTGCATCTCTCCTAAACATTTCTAGAAAAAGAAGCAAGCAAAGAAACAAAAAATAATCAGACATGCCATTCATTTACCAGAAGTATTAATTACAAGTAATTAGAAAAAGTGACTCATTTTTGAAGTATACAAGATTCCTAAAAGGAAATACAAAGATTTCAGCAAGAGCTGAAGAGATATCTCTGTATCAAGCGGATAATCATGTGCAAAAATACAATATTACATACACAAAGGTTTTAATTTTTAAGGAAAATAATCCAGCTATGACTTTTAAATTTCCACTGATGGTAACTGATGGTTGCCATAAACTATTCCTATCAGATTATTTTCACTGCCTAAGATCTAGTTTATATTTACCTTGACTCATTTATTGAATCTTGTCCACCCTTGTTAGATTAAAGATTTTTCCACCATAATTTCCTGCCATTGAGGTCTCCACTTCCAGATAGCCCCGAGGAGAGTTATCTTTTCTCTCTAAGGCTTCTTCCTTCCAGCAAGCACCAGGGAAAATAGTGAATTAAGAAAAAGCTTTATTTTTTCCCCTTTGAATACTGTTCTAAACTCTCACAGAATTTTAATAACATCTCCTACACTGAGACTATGAATTTCTAGTCATTGAATCTAGGCAAAAGTTAAACTGAATAGAACAAATTCATCAAACCTCTCCCTTTAATATTGTCAGGCTCTCTTTTGATTCTTTTCTTAGTCACCTTCACGGTATCAATAGCCTGGCTGAGCTGTGGCTCAGCTCCCAGCAGGTCAGTGTGGCTCTGGGACACACAGCCTGGCATGTTTTACCATGCTAAGACCCAGGAAGATCCAGATTTGCCCATCCCCTGCGGTGTACAATCAGCAGGCACACCTCATCTCCTTTTTTACACTGCCAGATCTCCCTAATATTAAGGCACATGTAATTTCCCGGTTTGCAAGTATAACGTTTTTTAATCCACTGGAACACAAAATACGTTCAGCAACAGCAGATGAAAACACATGTATACATTAATCACTTCTACTTGCTAAAACCCTTTCACGTTAATTATCTGTATTGTGAAAATTCACAGCTACTGAACAGCACCGGGCAGCACTACAAAATCAGGCAGGAGAGAAAATGTCTGGCCATGCACAGCATGAACTATGGGGAGAACTCAGCTGCAGAAGCTGCTGTGCAGGACGGGACATTCCTGCGTGCCTCAACCCATGTGTCTTTTTTCCAGTGACAGAGGTGGGTGCAGCATCCCAAAAGGTGGCACTGAGGTGCCCCTACTTAAAAATTACAATGAATGTTTAATGGCTGTTCTCCCTTTACTGACTCTTTAATGCTAGTACATATAGCATAAACCAGAGAGCAGGACCAAAGCTGTCAGGCTACTTTAATCTTTGTTGCATGTGAGTTTTCTCAATACCCACCAAAAAAATTAGAGTTTACATTCTAACATTGTTGCGCTTAAATTTCTGTCTGGAGGAGAGAAAAACAAATGAGGGGAGTACAGGGAAAGTGCACTTACAAAAAGTGTAAGTTTGCTATAATACGTTGTTACGGCATCATTTTGCTCTGAATGTGATACCAACTGAAAAAATCACTGCCTGGCATTGCAAAGGGGAAGTGGGAGACCCTTTTATTTATCTGCAATTCCTTGGGGCTTTATTCACTGTATGAAGGACTTGCTTTGAAATGGGATCACTCTTCTCCTCAGAGGTCCTGGTGAGAATAGTAAGGCTTTTTTTACAGAATTGCAGGATGAATTCCCAGATGTGTTAGGCAGAGCTCAGAAAATGCACTAGGGTTCTAAAAATACACATATAGCACAACTCCATACTGCAATTCATTGGGCATTCATATTCACAAGCATGGGAATGTGGAAAATAGTGAATAATGTCAAATGCAAAAAGGAGGGAAATGCAAAAATGAGTATTTCCTATCACTGTTACTTAGTTTAGGCTCGCTATTTATTTCATAGAGATATTTTGTATTTTAAATCCAGCATGCTCTTCCAAACAAGATTATATTGAGATGTATGAGAGCCAGCCAACCAGGTTACTGATAGCATTGCTGGACTTGGCATTGTGACTTCCATTTGGAAACATTTATTCCATCATGACTGCTCAGACAGAATGGAAAGACATTATCTGACATGAAGAAATATATCTACATTTGATCCTCAATAAATTTGAAGGAATAGGGTTTCTCTTCATGGTTCACTGCCTTTATCTGTGAGGTTGATTTTCCTACATGCAGTTTTATTTGTTCAGCAGTTTAGGATGAAAGGAACGTGTTAAACCATCACTAGAGAAAGATGGCACACAGTCCCTGAAAGTCTACTTCTGTCAAATGCTCTTTCCCAGAAGAGGAAAGAAGTCTGCACAATGATGTTTTCTTTTGAGTCTCACTGCATACAGCAACTATTCTTTGATAATTTTACCAGTATCAAACTACATGCTTTAAGTTAATTTCCAAAACCCACCTATTTTTGATAAGCAAACAAAAAAGTTAATTATTTTATTTATAAACTTGCTCCCATCTTCCTACAACCATTCCTATGTATTGCACAGGGACAGTGTTTGGAGATCAAATAAACATCCCTGCACTTTTGTCAGCTAGAACACCACTAGTTCCCATCTTCCTATCCCTCAGCTTACTTGTCTTCCCCACTATCACTTACTGTCAGCTTGGCTGCTTTGAAGTTCTGTACTCAAAAGCCTGGAGACATGAACTACATGTATATGCTATCAATAAAAGTAAATTCTACCTTTTTGACCATTATTTATTAAGTTCTCTCCATTATGCTAACATAATCTCCCTGCTACTGTTGCTGTGGGGTTTCTTCCCCAATCTTTTACAATCTCTGGATTTGTTTGGTCATGTCTCTCTGCTTGATATCAAAAATAATATACATATGTGTGTATATTTATATGCATACATATAAATCAAATTTATTTCCCCATGTTTTGCAGCTCAAATCTTATTATTAAAAAGAAGCAAATCTCTATTCAGACTGAGACAGGAAAAAGACCCAAAACCAACTAAGCAGAGAAGCAAAGATAACTCTTAGCTAAAATATACCAATAGGCCAAATTATGATTTGAAAATTTCACCTTAAAATTTAAAAGTATTTATAGAAAAAAAAAAAAAAGTTAATTTCAAACTCTGGAGAAAATTATTATGATACATGTTACGTGTAGTTCACACATTGAAAAAATATTGCTTTTCTCCACGGCGCCCTCGGAAGCTCATTCAGGGAGTTCAGGGATGGATTTCAATCTACAACAGTCTGTGGGCAACATTTCAACGGACAACAGCACTCACATTATTGACAAGCACTGCTCTGAAAAATTTGGTGCTTTCTTCCACAATTTATAAACTCTAAAACAATAGGTCAGCTTGTTAAGCTTCATGTATAAGTGATCCACTCCATTAGGTCCACAGAGATATCTCAATTTCAACCAACTTGCAGATTGCACTTTCTTACTTTTGTTGACATAGTAATTGACCTTGAGAGGCATGTTTTATGCCCTGAGCACAGAACAGATGAGCGTAATGACTCTTCTTTCACGCATTGCAAATATGTGTGTGCCCTAAGAACTCTCAGTTGGCTCTGGACCTTAGCAAGTGTACATTTCCTGAAGTCCACATCCAATCCCCTATTTGTTAAGGACAACCTTTGTGTCTCTGGTGTCATCCAATCCTGTTTAAAATGGAAAAGCTTGAAGAAAAGCAGAGATTTTTATTTTTTTTTCTGTAAGAAGGGAGAACAATTTCTCTGGTGTCCTGTCCTATCAGCAAGTGTTGAAACTCTGCATTAAGCCACAGAGCCTCTGCTGTTACAGCAGGGCAGACATTGTCTAACAAAGCAGGAGTAATGCCCTCAGCAGGGCAGCTGAGGGTCTTGGGAGAAATGCTGGGGGTCAGAAAGCTTAAGGTGCTAGTGAATGCAGTAAGGATGCTGCAGGGCCTCCACGTCAGCTCTAAGGAATGATGTATTTGTATGTCTAATAAGCAGGATGAGTCAAAACTGACTGGTCTTATTCAACCTACTTAAGTCCTAGTCTGCTTCCTACTCAGCTCATGTGAAGTTGGTCACCCATCTCCTTGTCTTCAAAGCTCTCTTAAGCAAATTGAGTTCTGCATTTAGGTATTCCCTGATTTACAAGTTGCCCACCTGTATTCTCAAAGTTAAAGGTTGGAACATGCACCTGTGATGCGACACACTGGAGTATGATGCCTCACCAGCTTTGCTGCACTTTCTTTCCTAGCAGAGCATGGGCTTCTACTATGCCCTGTTGATGTTTCAATCAAAGACACACATAGCAAAAACTACAGTGTGAATGGATGTTTGGGTATTCCTTTGGGTATGTTAAAATTTCAGTCCCATGTAGGGTTGGGGGATTTCTAATTTCACATTTTTAAGATTCCTTTTAACACGACCATTATAACTCTTCTTCTCCCCAGGTGGCATTGCATGTACTGCGATAATCTTAGCAAAAATAATTTTTTTTCTCCTTCTTTGTAAATACATATCTCAACCTGACACATACACTGGGAATCAAAACTGCCTTTTTACTATCTAGACTCCAAAACACTGTGCTTTCTCCTTCTTATTAATGAAACTTGGAAATGAAGATTTAAGACACGATATGGAAGAATAAAGAAAACCGAAGAACTGAACAGCAAGAGATTCAAGATTTTGTCTTGTATAGCTTGCATATTACACAATAAATTCTATTTGTATATCAGAGCGACACTACATTGAGCGACACAAAAAAAAATCTGCAGCTTGACATATACTTGAAAGGCAAAGAGTGGGATGAAACTTTGGAAATTTACTGTTCTGATTATAGTGCATAGTAGTCTCATTTAACTCACTTTTTAATTACCATTTTGAAATCTGCACTTCATTTTCAGTGAGTGGTCAGCCTGCTTTAGAAGAAGCTGAGCATGCACACTGTTCTTTCCTCTATCCCTTTATGTATCTAAATTGAGAATTAATTCTATGTCCACTCTGCTGCTTCTTTTGACTGATTCATAACTGACATAATTAAGCATAATACATGGCAGAAAAAAACTGTGGGTATTAAATTTTAACCACCCAAAAATTGCTGCAATTGTCCAGAGATAGTTTGAGTTTCCTGTGCTATTATTAAGAAGAGGAATCTATCAGATATGGAAAAAATTAGGAAGACTGGAAGGCTTCATGTATGCTCACAATGAGTAGAGATGGCTGGGTCAATTTTGATGGGAGGCAACGGGCAGCTGTGCCCAGCTCAGCCTCTCAGAAATTCCTGCTGAAATCCTCTGCTTCCACTTTCTCTGAGAAGCTCGCTAGAAAGCCTCAAATGGAGCAGATGAGGCTGAAGGCATCCACAAAGTCCAGCATTAAAACAACGCTGACTATGTAGTTCAGTGGGAGCATTAATGATGTGAAGTAAACAGCGTCACAGCACACCGCGCTGCAGTTTGCCTTTCTTCACAGGCACACCCCGCTATTCCCTCACTGTCCCCAACAGCAGGTTTGCAGATCCATCACCAGACAACACTTAAGAATCCTGTGGGCACAGAGCCCTGGCTCACAGCCAAGGGACCATGAACGATTCATCCAGGAATTACTTGCAATTGTGTAGAGAAAATTAGCAGGGCTTGGATCCAAACCAGAGATGGTGGGAGGTGTGTCAGTGCTGCACAGGAGCTCCACACCTAGGGACTGCCAGGCTTGTATTTCTGTGGGCTGTTCCCACATGGGACGGAGGGTAGGACTGCTGCCCAGGAGCACCAGGGGTCCCCTCAGGTTGTGTGTGGAGAAACAGGGGCATTCCTGCCTGTGATGGGCCGCTAGGCAATTAACACAATGGTACAAAAAGGAAATCAGGTGAGAAAATTTCCTTTTGGCCTGTTCATGGCAACAGCAAGCCCAGAGTGATACAAAAGGGAAGAGGTGGGTGGGCAGGAGAGGCCTGGGGTGTGTGGCCTGACCTCTGTTATTTGTAGGAGAGCAGATATTGGTTTCGGTCCATGAACTGCTCTCATTTTCAGAGTACAACCATTGAGCAACCCTAAAACATGCCACTGTACAAGTAACTACAGAGAGCAGGCATTTGTCACTGGTCATTTATTTTATGACTAAAACAGCAACATCTGAGAAGCACAGGCACGAAGTCTTCTCAGACCAAAACTTTATCACATTTATTCTCATAAAAAAATCTTTACTCCTCACCTTTGCTGAAGTTTCTCTTGGAAGCAGCTCCTTTTCACAAATACCACCCTACTTCTAGTTTAGCATTACATCAGAATTTTTATTGCCTTTTAAACATATCTACTGTTAAATTTCTGAAGCCCAAACTATCCAAGGTGCTGAGATTCAAAGCCAATATGCATTGCAACTCTTCAGAAAGAGCTTTAAAAAAGGCTTGCTGTGTTTATTTCCATGGTTGTGCTGTACAGGTGTGTGATGAAAAGGGACCCACTCCCCCTCCCAGCAGTCTTCAATGCAGCTACAGCAGCTCTGACACTTGCAACTTGACAGCCACATCTACTCACTGAGACAGTTGGATTTTCTTCTTTCAAAAGGAAAATTTTGCACAGAAGATGGCATTTGTCAACACCAAGATGAAACATCCTGATGATGAGCCAGATTGTGCTCAGGCATTCATACTAACCAGAAGAAAAGAAAGGGGGGGGAAAGAACCCAACAAACCACTCAAGAGACATTCTTTATCAGGATCTCACAGCCAACGCAACCAACAGTAGTCTCCACTGCAGAAATTCCTGCTGTTGGCATGAAGGCAGGCATGGGAGAGGATTCTGACTTTCATTGAAATTTTAAAAATAGACAGCAAATACCATTTGCGAGACGTACAATTCTCGGTCTAGTGGGGAAACATTATACATTCACTCAAATTTAGGAAGCAAAACTCATTTTTTCTCAAATACAATAGGAGTTGGCCAAATATACTTGAATGAGGACTACCAAGCTGATCATTTGCAACACGTGGACCAAAAACAGTCTAGCACAGATTGAAGGAAACCCTGAGCAGCTGTTTCATCTGAATCCTGAAAACACGCTTGCCATCTTTCCATATTACATATGAGTTAACACTATATACACGCCAAAATACATGCAATACATGATATTTTATATTTGGCTATTTGGGCATAATTATCCCAGCACATAAAGAAAAGCTAGTAAGGGAAAAGAAAGAAGGATAAAAGACAGCCCTAGCTGGTTTTGGTCCACCAACATTTTCAACAAGGTTAGCAGGAGAGAAAAAGAAAGGGAAAATTAGGGGAAAAGAAGAAGAGAAAAAAGCCCTAAAAAGGTGTCACAGTGTCTTCCCTCTATTTCAGAGAGGATGCAATCAGATCTGCTTCCAGCAGAAGCACAGCTCTACCTATGAGCCACAGAGCTACAAATTAGCTCTATAGCACTATACCAGCACCCAACAGAAGAGCAGATGTCATGTACAGTGTAAAAAATTCAACAGTCACCAACTGACAGAAAATAGCAGGGATACAATGTCTAGCACAAGGACAGTGAAGTCAAGATGAATGAGAAAAGGAACACCCTGGGCTTCTGAAAGGGAATTAGTCTTAACTGACTGGACACATTGGTCCTGAGAATCGTAGCAGGCTGTCACCAGGCACACCAGAAGCTGTAATATTTGTAGGTGTATTGTGCTTGGCAGGTACCATCAGTCAAGTAAACAACAACAGAGACAAAGAAATCATAGGTGACAGCACAGCCATCAGGCATCGGGCACACCCCTAGCAGAACTCCTGCTGTGCCACCACATTTTAGGGCTCCGTGGTTTCCTTACTGTAGTACAGCAGCTGAACCTTTCAAGTCTGTACTGTGAACAATGCACATTGCTGGCTTAATGGAGGACTACATAAACTGTGCTTCTGTCCTTCCCTATCCTCCTACCTAATATAACTGCTGAGTCAAGCTGACATGCTCTTTTCTCTCTCAGTGCTTCCTATGTCAGCTAAATTCAGGCTAGTGATCCCTGCTCTGCTCCTAATTCAATCCGATCCACACAACAGTTACAGTGTATTTGTGAGCAGACTCTTCACTGTGTCTTCTGGTGTCTTCATGTTACCCTGATGGTGACCAGGAACCATTTCAGCTGCACATCTCTGCTGGAGCACTCCCTAAGATGAGACGATTTCTCTGCCCAGTGCAGCTCGACAGGCTCTTGACCTCTGCCTCTATCCCCATCAGTGTCAAAACAGTCTGTTCAAACCCACTGGCCCTCCAGTCCTTTGTGCTGTTATCACACTGCTGCCACTTCTTTAATGCTGAAAGACTCTCCAAGTGTTCATAAAGAAAAGCCAGGGGACAATTATATCACTTATGGATCAAATAACAGAGAGCATAAATGGCATTACTCATCCAACAACACTGGAGAAGTATCAGATTATGCTAACAGAGATTTTTGTTCTTCATATGAAATTTTCTCGTAACTGTAACACATCTCATCTGTCCATATTTTAGTAGGCTTTGATTTGAACTTTCATTGCATCATATAAACAGACAGCACTGTAATCTGCAATATCCTTACAGTTCAACCTAATTTTCCAGACACAGAAGATTCATTTCACAGAAGTCACAGAAATGTTCTTTCTGAGCACTTCTGTCTCACACCTTTTGGGTTTTTTTAGACGCTATTCAAACTGCCATTTCATCTACCCTAATAACTGCCATGCCTTTACAAAATGAAGAAGAGGACTAGGAAAAGTGATAAAAATAGCCAAGTAAGAAAGCATTTTAAAGGAAACCTAGAAGTCATCAGGCAACGCACATTTGAAAAGTAAATATAATATAGTAGCATTTTTACTACCCAAGAGGAGGTCTTTTCCCACCCGTCTCAGATTCCCTTGACATGCAGTCTTGTCTGCTAGGTCCTATTTTCACAGCTCAGCAAGCACCTTCCATTTGTGCTCTGTCTTACCCCTGCTGGTGCAAACTGCAGCCCTGCCTTACATCTGCCCTGCTCAGATTTGCCAATGGCTGAGGCAGAGGGAATAAAAAATTACCATGATTAGACTGCTTCCTTTTTGAAATCATGAATGGAGCATTATTAAGAAAAACATATTGGTTTGTTTTTTTAATGATGAAAACTTACTTCATCTTACTTAGTAAGAGAAAATATGCCTGTGGTAAACACAAGAAAAGAAAAGGAGGTGCAGAATGTGTGCAGAATGTGTGCTGCTTACACCTGGAGGCAGCAGGAAAAGTCTTGCACATAACAAATTTAGCATCTTAGAACCATTAAATTTTTTCATCCTAGCTAACTGGAGTCAAAAGCAATGTACAGACAGCTGCAGATGCTTCAAGTACAGGCTTCAGATAGAAAAGATAGCTATGAAGTAAAGTTTTGCCAACTCTGAAAAAAATTTCTCCAAGAGCTATTGATAACTGAGTTCTTGCAGCACTGCGGCTGTTTTTCTGTCTGATCAATTGAAGGATTTTACCTTTGATCTCAAGCAGAGCTTTAAAAAAAATTCACAACCATTGTAACTTTTAAAATTTGCTTCCACCAGATAAGCAACTGTGCAGTTAGTATCATCAAACATTTTACCATCTTCTAAATAAATACCTACTGCATTGCTATTGCAATACTCAAACTGATAGACAAAGGGATTATAAAGAACTTAAAAGAAATCTGTTATTTACTATAAAATTCTCTTTCTTTTTTTCCTTTTTTAAAATAATCCTTTAATACAAAGACAAAGAAAGAAAATAAACTGGGTCTTATCTCCTCTGCTTCCAGAAGCAAAGTCTGGACCAAGAGGCACCTCCCCAAAGCACCCACCACATCCCCACTCCACCCAGAAATTCTCCCATGCTCATCCGTGATCAGATGAATGGGATGTGCACAGACAAGAGAAACAGATGTGGGTAATCTTTAGAGCATTCTTTGTCTTGAGAAAACAGATTCTTAACTATATATTACAGCCCAGGGAAATAACACTTTTAAAGCAATGGAGCACTTTGGGGTCCATTTTTTTCACTCCTGTCAGAAAGGAAGGAAGGCCATGTACACCAGGGTGGATGAAAAATGGATTTGCAGGAACAGAGTGAAAGGGTCAGAAATGTTTAGTAGCTTGGTAGATAAAGCAGTATTTTGAAAACTAAGAGTCATTTGGAAAAGTCTCATCATGAACAGTAAAGAATTCATTAAATTTCAAATATAAAACTATCTAGCAGATTATTCTAATATAGTTAATGTACTACTTTGTGACACATGAAGCTAAGTTTTTGATGAACTTATTATTCCCTTCCTCTTCAGTGTCAGGCAGCTCTGATTTGCATGCTTAAGAATCTTGAGTCTTCAGACCCATTATCAATAGGATCTGAAGGCTTTATCCGGTACCTACAAAAGTACATGTGTGCTAATACACAGGCAAGGAAAATGAATAAGGATGTGATTGATTTTCCATGATGCTAGGAGGGGACTTCGACTCCCACTTATTTAGGGCAAAATCCAAGAGTTTCCAGTACTTCCATAAAGGATTTTCTTGACCTATTGTCATTAACAAGAGATCACTTAGCAACTGAAGGTTTCTAGGGTCAGTGATGCTTAAACCACTACAATGGAAGGACTACCACTGACTTGATTAAATCTTCCGTTGATAAAAATGTATTTATTCTATCACAAACTTCTTCTTTTTATTCTATAGTAAACTTTTTTTTCAAATTTCTATATCTGTCTAGAACATTCCCATACATTTTATATATTAAAAACCTCCCAACAACAAAACAGTTCTTATTATTAATAAGATATGACCGTACTTTGCTATGAAAAAGCAACACAGCACACACACAACACAGCATGTGTGCACATGTAAGCACATATGTTTTTGCTGCTCAAAATGAGCACACCAGGTCCCTACACAAATAAACACATTGTGTCACCCATCAGGATTACTTCACCATGCAAGAACCAAAACATCAACTTCAAATTGACTTCCACTTGTACCTACAAGTGACTAGCAAATTTCTTATTTGCATCACCATCCTTTTTGGTGTCTCCTTGCTCAAGAGTACTGACTCAGGCCTGCTCATTGCCATTTTACATACTGATTTTGTTTCTTGTATGTGAAAAAAAGATCAGAGTGCAGAGCACTGCACTGGCTTTTGTGGCCAGACTCAGCCCAAACTCTGACACATCTATTTGGCACCCAGTGCATTTCAGTTCAAGAAGGGACAGCACATGCTGCTGCTGTGCCTGAACGTTTATCCCACATCAGTTAAAACACCTACAGCTTCTTTGGCTCATCAGCAGCTCCTGCCACCAGAAACACTGACAATACTCACTCTTCTCTGTACATGCCTGAACTAGAGTAGCCCTTTTTCTCTTTTTTATTTAAATAATCCTACACCCGAATCTTGCATTTGGATGACTGAGTGGTCATGAGCAAAAGAGAACAGCAGCTTGTGGTGCCCTAAAACTTAAGGCTCCTGCTCCATTCAGGAGAACAGAGAAGGAGAGGAATAGACATGTTCCCAACTCCATAGATTCCACAAGAGGCAGCCTACAGTCCTTCCTCAGTGACACCCAGCTCAGCTGGGAGGTTGCTGGACATCTGTAAATCTGCCTGCTGTGCAGTAGATGCTACTGCACTGATTGTTTTTAGCAGGCTATTGCCTTTCCTCTGGCAGCCACACCCTACCTATTAGGAAGCTACTGACTACCACCGGCTTGGAAATTTGACACACTCAATCTAGCAAAACCCCCAGCACTCAGGACAGAGCTACCTTTGCTTTGCAGATGGCAAACTGGGGTACAGAGGCTATGGAATGATTTAGCCATGGGTTGGGTATGCAAGGCTGACAGTGCATGGACTGAGGCAGCAGTCATCTGCACTCACCACCAGACTGAAGTCCCAGTAAGAGCAGATTTCTCCCTCTGCCTCTGTTGAAGCTAGGTACAGATAGGAGATCAACAAGGAGGCAGGGTGGAGCAGATGGTGCATAATAGTCACATAGTGGTACCAGCAATGTAACCAGCTAACTGCAAAGAGATTCCACACTGCATAGAGGTTCCCACAGCCAAGCTCAGTTTCTCAACCTCTTACTGCCTGCTCAAACTCCTAGACATCTTCCCAAGAACCACCTCCACAGGTCTCACAGCCAGGCATCCTTTTGCCTCTGGGCGCATCTCCATGCTCTTTCAACAGTAAAACTTTCTGGTGGCGAGGAAGGAGAGGTATCAGGAGAGATTTCCTAGGAAGGCTAGAAAATCTGCTTCACTCAAGGTTTTTAAGAGGGAGTTAAAGGCAGCAGAAGATGGTGTCCCCAGACTGTGACACACCCCACAACCCTACCTCCCCACTCCCTCCCTTCTTCCCTCCCCTTCCAATGGCAAAGCAACTGTTTGGTCTGGGATAAGGAAGAGCTACTGTAACTGCTAGCAGCTCCACAAAGCAGCTGAGGTGTTGGGAACCTCTGCAGTACACAATCTCTTTCAGCCTTACTTTCCTTTGATTCTGAGAAGGGATAAACAGATCATGGTGGAGGACATCAGTTGTTCCTCCTCTATAGATTTCCTGGCAGAACACTGCCTGACCCAGATATGGCAGCTTCTCACAGATGCCACACAGAATCCCAGATGCCTTCCACATTCTCCCTCCCACCTGCCACACTGGACTTTTACATGAACCTACTCAGGAAAGATATAAGCCTTGTGAATCTCCTTGCCCTATGCCTGACACAGTCAATGATGGACCATGTTCACCACCTGCTAAAGTTTGTGCAACATCTAATTAATAACCTGTCAGGTAGCTCCCTGGAAACAGCTGTTTACAGCTGTTTTCAGCTGTGGTGACAGGGTGCCACTGGTATTTCAAGGGCATCTCCTACAGCAAGAGTAGGTGAAAGGGGCACAGCTTTCCAAATGGTAAACCCTACCTTCTAATTTCCCCCTCCCAAGCCAATCTAAACTCTTGGTTTAGGGACAGGGCAGGAAACACAGCTGTGCATTACCTCAGTGCCAAGAAATACGACAGCAGGCCAGCATCAGCTGACAGCATTTGCACACCTGCAAGGCTTTTTTATATTTGCTCTGCCAACTGAGTTCATTTACACGTTCTGTTTCTACGGCACATTTTGCTATCTTGCAGGAGCTGAGCAAATGAAATTAAGGACTCTGACTGAAGCAGGTTTCATCTCTAGGCTAAGCTGTATGAAATAGTAAACAACTGAAGTCTAAATTGAGGTCTTCTTCCAGGTCTAAATCAATTAACCACAAGATCTGTGAAACTTAGAGCTATGTTTAAAAAGATTCCGCAATGATAAGTACTTGAGTCAGCTGTTTCTTGCCCAAAGAGTGAGTTTTTAAGACTTTTACATCCATGGTAATTTGAAGTTCTGTTTTTGTTCTTTTTTTATTTCTCCTCTACAGCTGAAAAGTCTTGATTTTCTTTGCTGTGTGAATTTTAAAGTTTACCCTCTGTTGGGCAGCCACTGGGCAGGTCCCTATAGTGAAAAGAAGGCTGGTCCCTGAGGTTTCCAAAGGCTGAGGAAGAGTGTAACACGGCCATCCATGTTAGCCCAGACCTGGGCAGCCACAAGACCTAGGACTGTACTGCAGGTGGGTGAACAAGCCTTGCTGCTAATCAGGCTGGATCCAGCAGCCCCTCATTACAATGTTCACAGTTCTTCAGTGTGGTGTAATCACCAACTCCTGCCACTACTGCACTGCCCTCACCACTGCATGTCCCCACAGATCCTGCAAGTAGCTCCCTCCCATGGGGCCTCCCAAACTTCCCCCTTCCCTCCTGAGCCCACTGCAGCCAGCAGTAATGTGCTGGAGCCAAGCTGGCTGTTGGGATATGCATTCATCCAGCCGAGCAGTGAGAACAGCCACCACAGGTACAGCTGCAGGACCACCGAGTTGTCACTTTCAGCCCACACTGACCTGGGTTATGCAACAACTTCAATTAGTGCTACATAGAATCAGAGTATTATTTAGGATGGAAAAGACCTCTAAGATCACCGAGTCCAAATTTAAGTCAGCACTGCCAGGCCCACCACTAAACCATGTCCCTAAGCTCCATATCTAGATGTTCTTAAATATCTTCAGGGAGGAACACTTCCCTGGGCAGCCTTTTCCAATGCTTGACAATGTTTTCCATGAAGAAATCTTTCCTATTATCCAATCTAAACCTTCCCTGGTGCAAGCTGAATTTCCTTTCAAGTAGCTGTACAGAGTGATAAGGTTCTCCTTTTCTTCAGGCTAAACAACCCCAGCTCCCTCAGCTGTTTCTAAGACCAGTGCTCCAGACCCCTCACTAGCTTTGTGGCTCTTTTTTGGGTACCCACAGCGTCTTCCTTGTAGTAAGGGGCCAAAACCTCCACATTGTCACAACAAGATTTACATTTGCACTCTGGAATAACTACTGTGTAAAAGGTATTTTTTGATTATGATTATTAAAGCTTTTACCTGGTGATACTTGTTTGTTTTATGAATTAGCACATTTTGCATAGCTGATGTCAAGCATTGCTGTCACAGGTTTACCAGCTATCACTTGCTGCCAGGTACATAATTCTGTAAATGAGATTTATATAAACTCTTCCACAGAGTAAGCCTATGCATGAAAGTGCCACTCCATGAAAGCTCTCTCTTACTCTTTGCTTGTAGGTAAAACTGTGTGTGCACACCATCTGACATTCAGGCCATAAACAGTCCTTGCTGCTGAACAGAGAGTTGTAGGAAAAAAATATAAAGCAGCCTGCAGGAATGCATGTAGTATTTTGTAAATCTGTAGAAGAAAGAAGGCAAAGAATACTGGGAAAGCTTGTAGGCAAATATTCTTAAATGAAACAGAGCAAGAGGGAGAGTAGTTACTAGAACAATAAGGCTGTTCTTAAATTTCAACAGTATCTCTAACACCAGCATCCAAATGATAAATTTTTCCACCCAAAACCAGAGTACCACAGTTAGTGGCTCATTGCTTTGAGCCCTCTTGTAAAATTTACAATTTACAATTCCAAACAAAAGTCACTCCCACCTTGTATTCCAGAGCTCGAAATTGATTCAATCCAAGATTTCCAATGGCAGTACACCAGTGCTGCTCTATGTATCTTGGCATGATTCAGTGTCTTTTGTAGTGCAACCAACTCTTACAGAAGTTTTACTCCATGTTTTACTGCACTGCAATGCCTTTTGTGAACGTGTCTTATCCAAGCTCTGGCATCAGCACATCAGCCACACTTGGAAAAAAAAGGCCAACTTGTAGGCTTTGTATAAACCTTTGGTTACTGGTTGTAATGCATTTTAGGCAGGGCAATGACTTGGAGCCCAGGCCCACCTTTTTCTCAATCACCATTTTCAACCACAGAGCAAGCACCAGACAATGCTGTGCTATTTCAAACCTGGCTCAGCCTGTAACAGCTTAATTAGGACCAGAAAGCCAGCATCAATCAACCAGAAGAAACACAAGCATGAACTTCGACTGGTCCCTCCAGCAGGTCTCTGGTTTATTGCACTTCCATTTCTTCATATTCTGTAATCCAGCAAGGGCATGGAAATTACCATGTATGAACCCATATGGACACACAGGCTTGGGATCACCTTCTAATATATATGCCCAGGTTTGGGACAGAACAGGGTTAATTTTTGCAGTAGGTAGGAGCAGGCATGGCCAGGTTACTCTACAACCTCTTGTCATTGCCTGGGACAGGGGAAAGAGACTCTCTTTGGGAAAGAAGAGGTTCCTCTCAGTTGAGTAGGTGTGGTGGAGGGACCCTGGACCAAGAATGAGTGTGATGCAGAAGAGAAGCAAAGTCCTCTCAGATGAGACCTCTGTGGTGGCCAGATCACAGGGCAATATAAGATTACTTTGCAAAAACACTTCTGAAAAAGAGACAAATTTTCTAAGCTGTAGCCTGCAATGCCCACAGTTTCAACAAGACTTTTGAGGTACTGCAAAAATAGTTTTGACAATTCCATCGCTTGCTGTAATTTTATTCACTGATTGATCCATTTAGAGCCTAGAGTTACTTCTCTAAGGACTAGCTGTACTATGGTCTTCTCTTTTTTAATATCCCTATAGATGTCTATTACTATTTTTTCCTTTCATCGTTTAAGTAAACACAGCTGAAGAACAAGTCTTCTAGGCTGCTGACCATGAAGAGGGCTTTTGTACAAACATTTCATGTTAAAAAAAAAGAAAGACAAGGACTGACAAGAAGAAAAAAACCCCCATGATATAGCAAACAGACACCTAATGACACCAGTCAAATCCAGCTGAGAGCTTTAAAAATCCTGTATGTCATTTCTCAGTAATCTCTTGAACTCAAGGCAATGTAAATGTGTATTATTAAAAAGTGTCTGTTTTATTCACATTGGCCAAAATGAACTGGAAGTAATTTTTCAAAAAAGACTTATATAGGAGTGTATTTAATCAGACAAAAAAAAAAGTTACATCAAAATTATATACGTTGTAGAACAACTTCACTTCTTCCCTGTGAAATGCAACACAGCTCTTTTCTTCAGGCTAAGTATGTTGTGTAAAGAAATACATGTCTGTATGTAGGTCCCAGTTCACCATGATATGCTAGTACATACTTGAAGAGATTATATTACGTTAGAAAATCTCCTAAGTAGAGTTCCGAGGCTTTGTGCAACCCAGCAAAAAAATAAATTAATATACATTATAAATGTACATGTACACACACAAACACATATACTCTATTAGTTGGTGTTTGCCTGCCCGTGCTCTTTGCACACCTAATTATATAGCATTAGTCATCTTAACATTTTCATTTCTCTTTTTAACGCATACTGGGCTGCAGTCATCTAAGTCATACAGCTCCTACAGGAAAAATGTGGTTTATGGAACCACTGTCTCCAGTGTACAGTTTAATAATGTTAAAAAGATATCAACATAAAATTAATGACTAAATTTTTCATGAAGGGAGCATTACATTCCCACCTAATTGTGGTTTAAGCCGTTATTTCTCTATTATTACTATAGTGCTGAAACTAATGCTGAGTATCTGTACGATCTGATGGAGAATCCAAATGACTCCTAGTGCTAATGACATATATCCTTAGAGAATAAATATCTTCTGGACACTGTGCCAGTTCTAATTTGACTGACTGCATTTCAGCTAGTGTAATGAAATCTTTTCTGGTGTTTTTAAAAAAGACATTAAAGAAGACTTCAGTTACTTTTCTGCATTGAAGGAAATATTTTCAGAATCTGTAACTTGAAGTCACTACAAAGCAGAAACTTCCTAACTGGTGCTAGGATTCAATGTCAACATACCTGGCATCAAAAATCCAGCACATTTACCCCTGTAGAACTGCACAAGCAGTAAAGAGCACTGTGCTGCCATGAACAATGGCTGGCTTTGCTGCAGTTCTCCCTTCCCCAAAAGGGCAGAGCAGTCTGTTCTCAGCACAGTGCAGAAAAGCCAGAATGGTCCAAGCAAGAAAACAGCATTCCAACTTCTTCTGAAATGCACATGGCGAGTGTTTTACATTTCTTCCGCATTTAATGAATTTGAAGGTATTTCAGTCATCCACATTACCTGTGTTTTGTCATGCATAATCTGACAGTAAGTGTTTGTTATATAAAGGGAAAAAACATTTTGCTTTTCTTTCTCTTGCCTGCCATTCCCCTCCATAAAGTGCAGGAAGAGCTGACTCAAGAGTCTGAAGAAACAAGTTTTGCATTTCTCAAGAGGGGGCACAGCTTGGAGAGCACATGTACAGCCTCCCCCACACAGTCAGACCAGGATGCTTCTGCTTCAGAGGGATGCAGATACCCCCTTTTCACCTCCTCATCCATTCCCAGGAAAGAGGTTTCCAGCCTCCTTAGTCCACTGCAGCTTCAGCTCCTCCACATGTTTACCTATCTTTTATTTTTATTGATCATTCCTGTATGTCTGAAATCTACCCTTCCCGACCTCCACTGTTCACATAGCATATGTTCCTATTTATGCCTCTTTCCAGTTGTGATTTCTGTGACTCTCTAGCCTAATTCCACATTTTATCTATGTTATTCATAAAAACAGGTTTTCTTCATAGACATCTTACTTGCTCTTTGCTATGCTCACATTACCTTCTTGTTCTTCACTGCTCACACTTCTCACCTTAACATTCTCTCCTTAAAATATTAAATATATCTTCTAGACACTCATTTCTCCACCAAGGAGTTTTTTGCTCCTTGCCACAAAGAGAGGGATTCTATCTTAAAGCTTTGTTTTGCACATCTGCCCTGCTGCAATCAGCGTCTTCGGTGCTGCACAAGTTACTTTAAGCTACTATCTGTTTTCTCCTAGAACTGCTCAATCTCCACCTTCCCTAATGCCTGCAAAGTCCTAGGTGACTGGTAGATCAATCATCCTGTTTTAGCTTCTCTAGGTCTAGTACAGGACAAAAAATTGCAGAAAAAAGCTATTCCTACACATGAATTTGCAAAGATTTACCACCTAATTTACCACGTACAAAGTCTGTGATTTCCTACCTAAATCTGTAAACAACCCAAATGTTTTTCAGGACAACACTACAAATATTTCCTCCAAATTTGCATTGTGTATGATGACTTAGAGATGCTTTTGAACAGAGTGACACCTCCCACTATTTTTGTTAAAGATTTGCTTTTATGTGACTCATTTTATTTCATTACATTTCTCCACATTGTTATTTACCCTTTTTCCATCACTGTCTTAATCACAATAATTTATTTCAAAGGTTTAGCCCATCTTAACATTGCCTGTGATCCAGTCCTGCAAGGATACAGAAAGCCTTTATTGGATGGGCTGCCCAGGGAGGTGGTGGAGTTATTGACCCTGGAGGTGTTTAAGAAAAGACAGGATGTGGCACTTTGTGCCATGGGCTGGTTAACATGGTGATGTCAAGTCATAAGTTGGACTCTATGATCCCCAAGGTCTTTCCAACCTAGTTAATTCTGTGATTTTTTTTTTTTTTTTTCCCAAATGGGCAGAACTGTACCAATTAATAGCTACCCATTCATATAAGGATTTATGTACTTGTGTCATTAGGAACAAAACACAATGTTTTTAACTGAATAAAATGACCTGATTTATTTTATCAAAGTGCCAGAGTTAACACCAATGCCCTTAAATTGGCAAAGAGACACACACCATAACCATGCTCTGGAAAAGCTGACAGAAAGAGCAAAAAAATATTTCCCCTCCAGTTTAGGTTGAACACTTTCCACTGACTTGACTGTACTGGGCTGGACTTCCAGCTCCCTGGAGGCTGAAGAAAGAAGGTGTCTCTCATGCCTGACATGTACAGTTTGAAACCTGAGGAGGGAAACAGGCAGTGACATTTTACTGAGTGTATGGTCCCATTCAACAAATAGGCTGAAGTCTTGCTTCATATTTTTCACTTTTCAAAATTAACATTTTTATATCAGAATCCCTGAGGCACTGGAGAAACTAGCCCAAAATAAAAATATTTTTGTGGCCAATTCAGGATGCTTCAGCCAGGCTGTAAAACAAAGGGTGCCCTGAGCTATTTCTTTGTCTAAGAGATCATTTGCTTTGTGTAGGATGCTTCTTCACAGCACAGAGCATGTAGCCCAGATCCCCTTTAATTCTTCTTGACTAAACCCAAAGACAGCCCTTGCTCTGAGACAGAGCCACAGGAAGCAGAAATCATTGCAGAACACGAGTGATAATGATCTAGCAGCTTAGTTACTGATAGAGATGTCAAACTGCAACCCACACTTCAAATGTCCCTCTGTCACTTGCCAGAAGTATACATTCCTGTAATAAAATCAAAGACTTTTGAGTCCCATCAGAGCACTTGGAAAAGTGGCAAAAGCTGGCAAACCATGCAAGACTGCCCATAGACTTTATGGGGTCCACAGGACAAATGGCGGCTGTAAGGTGATAGTTAAAATATCGGTAAGGAATAAGGACAATGCTTTCCTCTGTAAATCAGATGTACACACTGTCAGCCTGGTCTGAGTTCTGACCTGAGGTCAGGTTTTGAGGAGTGGTTTAGGACCACAACACAGTTCTTCCACTGAGACAAAAGAACAAACTCTACAGTGATCAATGTTCCTACACTACATACTGCAATGTTACTTAACTGCTGAGGACTTAAGAACCTAAGTAGAATAAAAAAGCCTCTGGACTTCTGTCAGACTTGTGCCCATGGATGCTGGAAACAGCTTAGCCATGGACCTTAAATCAAGCAAAATGAGAAAACGAAAAAATAATGAAAACCAGAGATGACACCTCTTCTGCACCTCTTCAACGCCTCTTCTGTCCACGGGGGAAGCAACCAAAAGATGTTAAAGAATGTTAATGACAGCATGAAGCAGCTCTGAATTTTTAAAAATATACATTTTTTTTAAAAAATTCCCCCCAAACCTTAAACTTTCAAAAGTTCAACTTATGTTCTAGATATTGCAGACAATTCAAAACATTTCCTAGATTTCCCATCACTCCTTGCAGATACTTCCCATCCAGTCCTCAGAGCAGTGCAACAGGAAACCAGCACGGCCATACCCCCTGACAGAATAAAAAATATTTACTGCCAAATCAGTTAGTAGCAGCCCTTGTGAGATTAGTTTCTCTCCATCTTATACCATACAATCTCTGCTCCTAGAAATTCAGACAGCAACTGCAAATTTTCTTTGCCATACATCCTAGCAAGCCTCCACCAGCAATGCCAGTCTGATCCAAAAGGGTACCACAATTAATCAGAACAAAAGTATATCAGGCCAGCTGACAGCAAGGCAAGAAGAAAGAGTAATGCCCCAACCATGAAACAACGCAGCAACAAATTTTATGCATGGTTTCATTTGTTAAAGTCCCTTTTCTTTCTGACGTTTAGACCTTTCTCTCTAGCTTAATTTCTTATAACATGAGAGTATGTCTTGAAATTTCAAGGTCAAGTGCAGCGCTGTCTATGCATATTCCTTGTGCTAGTTTCCACTTTCAAGATCTCTCTATTGAAAAATACAATTACACCAATGCACCAATTATCTCCTTTTTTTGTATGCTGAAGTACATAATCCATTCTTTTAGTGGTGTAGCTGAACTCACACAAAGGCAACAAAAAGATTTTAATTGTATCCATATTACATATTACTAGCCTGAACTTAATTTTGTAATCACAATGTAAAAGAATAAATTGCAAACTTTGATTTCTTTTTTAAACCAGAACTCTTTACATGGTTAGACAAAACCTCTCAAAGCAGTTAACTAGATGGGAAAGAACTGTATTATTAGCTTGGAAAAAACACTTCCAAACCAAACAGTTGTGTACAATAACTTCTCTTCCACAGTTATGAGAAAGATGGGTAAAGGAGGAGCTGGGTGGACACTGTTTCTAAGATGTGGCTGGTCCCCTGTGCTGCACAGCCAAGGGAAAGATGAGCTTCAGAGAAGTGACCTGGAAGGAAATCATCCTTAGGCTTCCTGCTTCTAAGGGCCAAATAACACCAAATTTCCTGTCAGGGGTAAAATCTGCTGGGTTCTGACACAGTTTTGCTCAAGGCCAAGTGTCTGACCCCTCAGAAAGGAGCAGCACCTCCTCTGCACCTGCATCCACTCCCACGTGTCCAGCATGGACCAGCACTGCCAGGACCGCTTCTCTGCAGCCTCACAGCCAGACCCCACCAGGAACACAAGCCTTACATTTGTAAAACACACATCCTGATGTGATGCTACGGCACTTGCAAGGTACCAAACACAAATTGCTATCCAGAGGAAGTTTTTCTCAAGTTTTCCTTTTCTGAAAAATAATGTCTTTGAGATTTTGTGTCTGTCTTCACACTGAAGTAATATTCCTGTAGAACCGTGCTTGTTCACTCCTTGGTGATTTTTTTTTTTTTTAATCTCAAGTTAATTGACTGCCAATTAACTGAAATTATTTAGAAAAACAAGTCAGAACTCTCCCCAAACATTTGTAATGGACTGCAAATATTTGTAGTCTGGCTTAATCTAATCCCTAAGGTACACTAGAAACGTTTGTAGTATATGTTTTAGGATTGCTATAATTCATGGTTGACAGACAGCTTTTCACTTTCTGGAGAAACTTAGCATTGAGTTGGTTTGCCCTTTGGCTTTTTAAACTGTAGGGGTTTTTTGTAAAAACACCAGAAACAACTTCTGAAGTTCCAGCTCTGGGCCTACTCCTTTATTTATTCAGCTCCCGCTGAATAAATTTTTCATTTAAAAAATTCTAATAGAATTTTTTAATAGAACCCATAACTACCAAAAGATAATTTTGAGAATCTTAAAATTAAAAAAAAAAGTTCACCTAAATAATGTGAGATACAGGGAGCAATTTTAGGATTACCCATAAGCCAGCATATACTACATATTTAGACAATCACAGAAGTACCCTGTAATTTGTGTTACGTGATTACATGCAACCTGTAGTACCTGATTTTGAACCCAAATCCCAGTGCTTTCTACAATTTATTAATGTCAAAGCATGGATATATGCAATCTCTTGTTTCACCAGCATTTATATTTCTTCTACATGTATGTTTAATTACTTGATTGAAGAGAGACATCGCGTATGCTGCAGTAATCAACCTTTTTCAAGTTACAGACCAGAATTGCACAACATTCTTTCTCCATCCTCACACAAACAGAACCTTTTGTCAAGAAAGTAAATCTAAAAGGCTTCATACCAATTTTTGTTTTCTTTTTTAATCAAAAGTCTCTCTCTTCAACTCTACCTAATACATAAAGTATTTTTTTTCAAGACGAGAAACACAACTGCCTTCTTGAACACAGTAAGTGGACAGGTGAATAATCAGAGTTAACTGTGACTTCCCTATGTGGGTGGGATCTGTCTTATCATTATAGTAGGTAAATGTAGTAATTTAAAACTTCAGTAGCTAGTTAAAAGATTGCTGCTTAAGTGCTTTCTCTTTATATATTTCTCTTTATATAAATGCTTTTTCTTTATATATTACACATGTATATTCCCATCCATATAAAATAGTTCATGAGATGGATCACGAAGCAAACAGAGAAGAATTTTCAGGGAACAGATAGTTACTCACCTTTGCATACGATTGTTTCCCTGAATCTCAAGACTGTGATGCACACAGTGATTAAATGAGGACTTCCAGTGACTTTCCAGTGACTTCCAAGGTGATAATAAAGAAATCTCTAGGTTTACAATGAAGTTCAGCAAAATGTAGCTATATTTAATATACTGTTTAGATTAACCTACTACTGTTGCTCTTGAGTTGGTGAAGTGATAGAAACACAAAACACTAAGAATAGTGTATATATAAGAATAATTAAACAAAGTTGCTTAATGGTTATAATCTAAGCATCTGCACTCCCAAATGTTTTGGTTTTAAATTTCCTACTAATTCTAGCCTTATGATGTTACTGATATACTCTTACACAGAATGATCAGAGGATATATTTAAGACAGGAAAACTATTAGTTAAACATCCATTTCAAGCCAAATTAGTCTTCCCAACAAAAGATTATATATTTTTCCCTCACATTTCATTTACTGTAGTCACCTGACAATTAAATCATACAAGCTCCTCAGGGCTGTTTAAGATCTACATTCATATGTGTCTTATAAATGTGTTACCCATTTTAGACAATCATGTACAGGAATGACTTTTCAGAGTCTCGAATATTTTATTGCTGGCCCATCTGATTGCAACAACCCGTAATCAAACTTCTCACTTTCTCACAATCCAGCCTTTCCGTTAGCAAAGCCTTGGAGTTCCACAAAAAAACAGCCCCAGCAGCTGAAGAACGCTGGTGGAATGAGCTTTCCACAAACCAAAAGATAGAGAAACCAGAAACTGGATGCCACAAGTGATGATAAACATCTGCCTCTTATGATGAAATAACTGCTTGCTGTATTGCATATGACCTTTAGAACTGTAGAGAGAATCTCTGAGATGGGTGGTTGGAAGAAAGAGGCAGACTAACACCTGCTGCATAGGGGCGTTTCAATCCTACAATACATCCTGGAAGATTTAGACTAGGTGTTTTGGGACCATGGCTTTGATGAAGCCAATGCTGTGATAGTCTCTGGAGTTTTCAGGGTAACACCCGCAAGGCTGACAAGATCCCAGAATTCATAATCCAAGTTGTTCCCTGCTGGCAGCTTAGACAATAATGACAGCAGTGGCTCTACCAACATGCACTCACACCTATTGTAGCAGCCATAGAGTTTGAAAGCACTCATGGGGTCCTGTGCCTTCTCCTCCTGACTAACAAAACTTTTCTGTCTCTGCAGAAAAAGTCATCAGAACCCACGGAAGAGAAATGTTTGATTCAAGCTACTCCCATATCTGGAAAGACCACAGCCGTCTCAGTTGTGAGTTGTAAAAGCAATACAGACATGCCATTTTTTTTTGAAGTAAGAACATCTGGAAATGTCCAATACAATTATGTTTTTCCTGGTGATGAAGCACAAAGTTAAGTGGCACAGCTTTAACAGTTGATGTGAGCAATTTGTGCAGACTGACAGAATTGTGCATCAAATTGAACAACAGACAATGGGTGGGGAAGAGCTTCTAAAATACCACTGTGAAATAAGTAAGATATAAAAGGTGTATTTAAGAAGCTATTCTTTGTGCAACCCCCAAAAGTTTTTCTCCCAGGAGTCCATAGCCTCAGGAGCGAACCTCAGCTGCTGGGTGACGTCAAGAGAGGCTCTCCCATTGACTCCCAGTTGTGGATGCCACCACAGCAGCAAGCACACAAGCAAGGAAACACCATCCATCCAGAATAAGCCACCAAAACAAAGCACAAACAGCAAGTAGGAAAATAAAGGAGCCAGCAGACGCACAACAGCTTTGTCAGGAAGGAGATGTGAGACAGTAGCTGTAGATGAATAATTCCTATTCCTAAACCAGGGTAGTAAAATCTATTTTTGTGAACCCAGGAAGAGGAAACACAGTACAAAATAACTTGAGGGAAGCCGCAACAAATTTTGAGTTCACGTGAGCTCATGATTTAAAAGAACTAAACTCATTTAAAAAAAAAAAAAAAAGGCAGTTCGTGAAAACACAAGCACAGCTCCAATGAAAAAAAAAAAACAGGTTTCACAATCCATCACCCTAAAAAAAAAAAAAAAATAAACAGAAGGACTGTCAGCACGTCTAAGACATCAGCAGCTTCCCTTCATTAACTCTAATTGCTGTGCATTAGTGATTCCAGGTGATGCACAGATGATGGAGCCTCCAGTCAGGCTGGAGCAGACGTGGATTTCAGCTACCTACCTAAAACTCCCCTTTGATCACTGATAACATCAGCCTTACCCTGTACAAGCCAGGTCAACCCATACTGGTAGCAAATAAATACAATTTCTGTGTGTTCTTGGAATTTTAAGATGCAAACACCCTTCACCAATGCCTGGCCAATGGAGCAACTGGAGATGTTTTCATAGCTGCTGGTTGACAGTTCACAAATTGATCAAGTGAGTAGATGAGACAGCACTTCCCTCTGAGTTTCCAAGTATGGGGTGCATTTGTAGACTTCGCATACACATGTATAGACAATAAATTTACCTCTGATATAGTTATAATATAGATCACTAGATATAGTGATTAATGAACTTAGGTTAAAGAATCAACTCACACTAATGAATAACATACAGCAAGGAACTGCTTTCCTAAATTTTGATACAGCTCCTTTGTGCATCTGGAGAGTATTAGTACAGGAAATTATTCCAGCACATGATTAAATCCCTCTGAAGTGAAAAGAATGTTAAGTGTAAGCTTAAAGTTAAGTGGATACTTATGTAGCCTTCCTAGATAAGGGAGTGCAACTGGGGCCACAATCTTTAACCATATATTATGATTCTATATTCGTCCAGTGTTATGACATTTCCTAAAGGCTGATAAGCATCTATATCACATGCACTCTTTGGCTGGAGTCAAGCATAACTCATGAAAGTAATCTCATTTCACACTAAATTTTACTTGCAGATCCTTCTCTAAATTAATCAAAGTTAAAGTGTCAGTGCATGTTGGTTGCACACAGAGCCCATTTTGGCTCATACGCCCCATATCACAGCATTACAGAGACGATTCTTAGAGAGGATTCTAAGCCCTATCTGTCAGCCCCTCTTGAACTGGGGAATTCTGCTGCAAAAGACCTGTGGATACCCCACTCCCCCCAAAAATGTCAACTGGGTCCATACTGCAACAGCTTGTGTAGTACCAGTGCTTTTTTCCAAAGACTGCAAATATTTTTCTGTAACCTACCCTTTTTTCACTCTAGTTTCTGATCACTCCTGACTCCAATGGGACATCTCTCTTCTGGCCTCTGTTTTAAAAAGCTGATTTCTGTTCTCTTTTACCCCAACCTCTTACCGTTTCAGAATCAATGATCTTGCTCAGAACAACAGTATCCTGCAACACCTGCATTTGTGCATATGTGTACATACACACACACATACGTAACAAAAAAAAAAAAAAAAAAAAAAAAAACACACAAGAACCAAAAGATGCCACTCTAAGAGGTCAGTTCTATTCTTGTGCCTTTTGCACAGCAAGATGATTAATTTCTGCTTGTGGAAATCAAAGGAACTGGCTGCTTAACAAAGAAACTCAGTACATTAAGGGAAGAGGAAACCATACAAGTAAGTGTTCGAACTTGGCTTCTTGCTGTGACCAGCCAAGAGGAATGGTGGGATGTTTCTAAGTCTACCCAGTGGTCACCAAGATACATTCCACTGTTATTCAGACTGCAGGCAGCAGGCTTCCCAAGCATGGTATGGCTTTCAGGCCAGCATGAACAAGGATGCTCTCCCAGGAATGCATACTGACCACTGGTGGGCTCACAAAAAGAGACCCCTTTCTTGAGCATCTGACCTAATCTTTACTTCTTTGGCTGAAGCTATTTAAAGACAAAAAAAAAAACATAGAAAGATGAGAAAAGAACATGTCCTGACAACATTTATCGTTTTCAGGAGCTACTATCAGGCTTAACTAACAAGCATCATCAGCTCGAAACATAAACTTCTGTATCTTCCAGCAAGAGCTTTTAGCTGCTCATAAAATGGATGCAGAATACAGGTTACTTGTAAAGAATCCTTTCCTTAGGCACCCCCTTCTCACCTCCAAGCAGGTCTTGGACCAGACCCAAGAGCAGGACGAGTTTGGGGCTGCTTTTTTATGCTGCAGTCATGCATGAATAGGGGCCAGATACAAAGGCGGCATTGTACCAGCTCTGTTGGGGAGGTTGTAGCCTTGCTTTCCTCCTCCAAGTCATCCTCCCGAGGCAGGCAGCTAGCGTAGGAACACCGTGTTACGGATGGAGTATTTTTAAAGTTCCAAAAATAATTCCTGTGAAGAGCGAGAAATTGCGTTTGAATCCCGACAGAGCAACAGACAGGCTGAAGCTGGATGGAGGACATGTAGATCAGAGACAGAGCAGTCACGACAATGCTACTGAATATCAGAGGACCCAGACAAGATAGAATATCTGTAGTCTGGGGGAGAAGAAGGCTTTTCTTTTTTTCTTTCTTTCCTACACAAGGCTAAAAAAAAGAAAAAAAATAGCAAGAAATCTTGATAGTCACAGATTTCTGAGTTATATCTGCACTGAAAGAACACTGAACAAGTGCTAACTTTTTTGATGAAGTCTTCAAAGCCTGCTTATAAAGAGGCTGGAGGACAAAGAACACTGCTGTTAAATAAAAGGCAATATAGCCTATCAGAGAGGCACACCCACGGCATTTCATATAAACATCCCAAAAGGCGTCTGTTCAAAACTTAAGAGATTACTTTGGAAAATTTTTGAAAACTGTGACTCACACTTGAGCAGATAAATAGGAGAGCTGCAGACCATGCTCTAAAGAGCTGCTAGGCTTAGATCTCCATTACTGTCTCAAAAGTTGTTTGCAGGTTTTGTAATGTTGACAGCAACTTTCCTTGAATTGCACGTTCTGGAGTTCATCCTCCCATTATATTTTCATTACAGTGAAATTGAATTAAAACTGATCAAACAATAGCTGAGGATTACAGCATATTTTAAGAGGACATTCTTTCACTTTGAGTTAAAATGAAACATTGCCAAGGGCTGGAAGAAAAAAAGAAGGAACATGATTAAAAAGGAAAGCACTATTACAAAGACAAATGGCACATTCTGAACGTCGCCTATTTAAGATACTTCCAGACCGTATAAAAAAAATGCACTGAGCTACTGAAATGGTGGTTTTGGGCAGGCATATGAGATTACAAAAAGGCACTGGGGCTGTTAAAGTGGGAAAACACTTCTCTAAGCAAGGAAAATTAGAGAAAGACTTTGCACCAAGCACTGCTGCCAATCCATCAGGGCAGAGATGGAAACCATCCCAAGCAGCAGCTCTTGCTGAGGTGTCAGGGGCAACATGTCTTCACGCTTTGCTCCCCCTCTTAATTCTCCCTGGCATGACCCATATGCTGAGTCCCCATCTGTGCTATGCAGGCAACATCCCATTTCCCCTGCACTGGGTGAGTGGTGAAAAAAACAAAAAAAAAAGCTGGTCCAAAGGGCTAGAAACCTCTCTCATGTCATAAAGTAACCAGTAGAAGAAACTCGTTTTATTTCCCAGCTTTTTTGAAGGGCTATGGAAATTTTTTAAATCTATTAAAAAGAATACAGGGTTTTCTATTAATCCTTTAAAAAAGTTCATTAACACCTTGATTAACAGCTCTGTTCATGGTATTTTTTGGGGGTAACAAATCCTAACAGCATTAAAGTATGATTTGACCTTGTTTTTTTTTTCTGTTTCTTGGTACATTTAAACATGAAAATCAGGGTGCCAGTTGGGTTAGGCAATAGGCCTGGCAGAAAATCGTGGAGATTTCAGGAGAAAATTTTGCACCCCAAGTGTTTCTATTGGGATATCCAGGTGGGAGCACATCCTGAGGGGGATGCCCACGCAGGCAGTGCCACCTCAGCAACTAGCTGGAATGGATGGCAGAGAGCAGAGCTGGGAACCGCTGCACCACCATCCAGCACAGCTGTACTGTAGCCAACATCTCATCACTTATTAAGATAAAGAAAACCTATTTAGCTGACATTTGCTTTGTGTGCCATTAAGCCAGACTCTCCCTTTGCCCACACTTGCCCAGTTGGCACGTATGTTAATGCACAAAAGAGTACAGACAGGCACCCACACTGCAGCAGCCTTTCCTTTCAAAGAGGAGCTAGGCCTGGCACTGCCACCCCAGGTCCTGCTTTATTCCAACTGTAAGTGGCTTTTGCAGCATGCCCAACTGGCATGTCCTTTAAAGTTGCGACAGGGGGTGGGATGGGGGGTGTTGGCTTTCCTAACTGAATTAATCGGTACTGAAGAAGCCAAATTTACAATTCAGAGAGCCAGACTTGTGTTAAACTGCAGCCTGGACAAGGGCAGTGGGAGGAAAGCAGCCTTTCCCACACCTTCTCCCCGCATCATTGGATGCCAGGCAAAGGCATGAGGCCAGCCAGGGTGAATGCTGCTCCTGCCAACCCAGGTGGCAGCTCAGCACCATCCTGGATGACACTTTGTGTCATACACACAGCTGTCCTGGAGCAACCAGGCTGCTGTCACCTACTTGCTCACCACCAGACTCATAACAGCAGCCTAGTAACAACCTTCGCTGCTCATTACTGCTTTAAACCAGGAATTCAGAGGAGGAGGAGGAGGACAGATTGAATTACTACCTCCCTGAACTAGACTGCCTTCAACTAAGATTGTTAAAGCCTTATGTGAAATAATACAGGATGAATTGTGAACCTCCTTATTGGTTTCTGGGTAGACAGCTTTAAATGCTAATCATAGCAAATTAAATTACTTAACTTCATTTGCCTCTGCCAATGGGCCATGTGATAGGGTAACTTAGGAAGATAGTGCTCTTGGAGGCTGTGGCTCTTATGCTTTACACCGGGGCAATGTTAATCACCAGAAAATGTAATTACCTCATTGTTGCTGTACTCATCTGTAAGAAATAAAATGAGCTCCAGCAACAGGAAGACATGTAATATCCAACTTCTTGAATATTTTTCTCATATATTTAATCTCCTCTGAACACTGAAATCTTGGTTAGTAGGTAAAACTCACTGCAGAAAATGAACATGTTTATAACCAAATTAATATTTAATATATTTATTAAGAAGTCTACCATGCATCTCCACATCACAGAGAAGTATCCAGGTGAACATTTGTTGTTGTTGCCGTCTCAAAATTTCAAAAGGTCCTTGCCAAGAACAAACACCAGCATGGAACTCCTCTCCACAAGACTACTTCTCACACCCCACACATTATTGCACGAAATATTTTTCACATCTCCATTCTACATCTGGACAAGCTGAGGCAGAGACATGAAATCCTTTCTCCATAGCTTTTGACAGAACAGTAATCAGACCCTGGGCTGAGATCTCTCATGAGATCTTGTGCCCTGTTTTGCTTGCACCTTTCTTCCACGTAACGCTGCTTGCTTTCTGCTGATTAACAACATGTTCAAAGCCTGAAGGCTACTGTCACTAGGCAGCTGTGCCTGTCAGTTGCTTTTATCCCTTCTGCACTCTTGTGGGGCTGTCATTTGAACTACAACAGCACAGTTGAAGCACCACCACTACTCTGCATCGATAGTGGTATGAAAATGTTTCTGAAAAATGATCCTGTTGAAGTCAGAAATAGGAGCCATGCATAGACCATTGATCAAAAAGTGTAATTTAAAAACACCACCTGACTGGCCCCTGAAATTCATCACTCAATTTCCATCTCTGGCAACTGCCTGCTCAGGAAAACTCCTTCCCATTGCCTCTTGGCACATTGACTTCACCGAATACAACAGTACAACTTATTATAGCAGGGGGGTTCCGTCCATCCACCTTTGCCAGCGCCATCAGCAACTCCCCAAAAGTGCCTGCTTTCTCTCTTTACTTTTTGTTTGGTTGGTTGTTTTGGGCTTTTGTTTAACGTGAGCATTTATTCACACTGCTCCCTTTTCCCAAATGATCATGTTCCATAGGCATTTCCCACCTAGTGGTTTTTCATACAGCTGTCCTCTCATCTTCTCCTACACACTGCTGAGTGTGACTCCAGCTGGGCTTGATCATTCATTCTGTCTGTCCTGTGTCTATCACAATCACTCTCACCTTCACCGTAATCTCATAAACCCTCTACAGCCTCACCTCTGTGAAACAACTGCACACAATGTGAAACACTGAGGCCTCGAGCTCTGCAAACGAGATTAGCACCTGTCCCTTTCCACAACAGCAGCAGGATTTGTGATGCTCTGACTCCATCAGTTTAAGAACATGATACAGAACTCTCCTGCTCCTTTCTCCTAAGCCATCTAAATCCAGCATCTAATAACAACTCTACATTACACAGCAGCCAGGAAAGGAAGTGCAGACATCCAGGTAATTCAAGATGGAGAAAACTTGTGCTGAAAACAATACTCAGTGAATACAGAGGAAGCAACACCCTCTGTTGGCACAGCCTGGGACTCTCACCAGTTATTGCACAGCAGTGGGGTTCTATCATAGCCTGCAAGTGATGGCCTGGCAGCGACATTTCTGAAGTACATGAAAACATTGTCCTCTGAAAATTTATATATATATATATATATATATATGTGTGTGTGTGTGTGTGTTTTATCTATATATTTATTTTACATATGCGTATATTTACATATATGCATATATGTATGTATATGTAAATATACATATACATATACTTATAAACATCTATACATCTGTACATATATACATATATATACATGTGAATATACATGTATATATGTATGGGTATACGTATGTATATATGTGTGTATATATATAAACCCTAGCTTTCCCTTTCAGCCATTTTAGGGGGGCATGGAATTTTCCCAATACCTTTTGTGAGAAGAGAAACAGGAAAAATGTTAAAGAGCTGTTACTTTGTGGTATCTTACTAGCCAAGGAGATAGTGAAAGAACCTCTTTCTTATAGTACCTCACCATGAGGCACTTTTAATCAAGAGCAAACTGACTAAAAAGTTCAGCCTGGATTGAAAAAATATTCTTTTGCCTTAAATATGCAATCAATCAAAGCGACACAATTACCTGGCCCGAATTAAAACACTTGGTGATTTGTACCTCAAATGCAGACAACTCCAGAAATACAATTATCCTGTTAATATTGAGAACTAAAGCCAAATGCTTCTGAACACTTAATAAATCTTCAGATGGAAAATTTAACATTCAGTAACACATTATATTGGTTTTGCTCCCAGATGTATAAGTACCAATTTGTCTCTTCAAAGAGAAAGGCAAGACTGACAGCATTTCTTAATTGAGTCAGCAACTTTGCCAAAACACTCCACACCACTTCTTGATACAGGGTGAGGGCAGAGAGGGGGAACCTTCTTCAAGCAGAAAAAGTTTTGCCAGGCCAACTTTGAATGGACAGCTTGCACTGTAAAGGCCCTGGAGAAATCCCAAGGTCATCACAATCTGTTGAGGACAGAGCAAAGACTTGAAGCTATTCTGTTTACGTACAAGGACATTGGCCAAAGCAAAGTAAAGCATCTTGGCTTGGTTTTCAGTGATATTATCAAGCTGCAGGAGATGTATGCTAATTGTTTAAAATGTGTTACATAGTTTTTTTTCTCCATTATTTCTTCTTGTTATGAATTATAAAATACAATAGTAACTGTTAGAAATAGTTGCAATTAGGGTAAAAGAACACATTCTTGCTTTTACCATTGAATCTACCAAAATAATCTCTCTCTCTTAACTAGAAATGAAAACATGATCATGCAGAGTACTAATCAGCATTAATAGAGAGATTAACTGTACTTAAATCACTAAACTCCATATAAATGTTAACTTCAGTTACATGCCATGGGCCATACATCACTGTCACAGGAAAACAGCCAGTTTGCAAGCTGCAGATTAGAAGATAACGAACCAAATATTATTGTGATCAAATAGAGTCTTCAGCCAGAACATAGCACTTTTAGATCAGCAATGGGATTTTAACTTGAGAGCATTTGAGCAAGTTCTTTTTCAAATTTCATAGAGTGATTTGGGTTGAAAAAGCTTTCAGGGATCATCTAGTTCCAATCCCCTTAACCCTGGGCAGGGACACCTTGCAAATACAACAGCTTGCTCAAAGCTCCACCTATCCTAGGTTTGAACACTTCCAAGGATATGGCATCCAAAGCTGCTCTGGGCAAGCCCTCTTATTTGTAAAATAAAATTGTAACACTTGATTGTAGGAGCAATCACAAGATGTCTGTGCTTCTACAGCAAGACTGTTGAAGGAATAACAATCCCAAACAACAAAATATCAAAGTAAATTTGCCACATTTTAAAATGTTCTTTAGAGTGAAATCTTAGCAGGAAGGGCTTTATTCACTGGGGAGTACTTGTCCCTCATCATGCTGCATCTAATGAGTGTACACAGATTCTCAAGTGGTGGCAGGCAAACCAAAAGGCAAAGTAGAGCATAACACACCTGTACATCATATTTGTACCAAACCACTTCTGAGTAAAAGCCAAAACCTTATTTCAATGGCTACCAGTTCTAGAAAGTGAGAAAGGGGGTAAGAGTCTACGCTGCAGATGAAGATGAATCAACTCCATGCATCAGACCCAGGGAGCTGGGAGCAGATACCTGCTTCATCCTGAAGGGATCAAACAAGACACTAGGCTAATTTCTCATAGCTGCAATGCTGTGGCATGATTTACATCATGATTCTGAGCTGAGAGGAAAAACTGTCACAGTACTAGGTTATAACTCAAACCCAGTAAGTGGTAAAGAGATTTACAAAATGTAAAGCATTTGACAAATACCCGAGATGACAGCAAGGAGGCAGGAAAGGGGAATCCCAGACTATCTGAAAATCTTTTTCTCTCAGCGTACAAAATTCCTAAATATCTGACAATATGATCAACATATCTTCCTTTAGAAGGATAAGAAGCCATGCAATATGCAACAGAAAATTTCACTGGACAATCTTAGTTATTTTATGCACTAAAATATGACTTTGGATTAGATTTTAGCTTTGTAATTTGTAATATAGCTGAGCTGTAGAAAGAACATGATCTTACAGGGCTTAGGTAGCAGCTTTAGAGCTGTAGCAAAGCCTGTTCGCACTAAGAATGTTTGGTGTGTTGAAATAGCATTTATCATGTAAAGAGCTGAATAGATTACCTTTGCAAAGGTATAGATTATTTAATAATACATGCTTTTAATCCAGCGCTTTTGCACACGTATACTTACATAATAATCCTCTCCAAATCCAATCAAAAATTATAATAATTTAATCTTTTAATTAATGGATCTGGGATAAAATAAATGTTTGACAGGTAGAAATGCAGAAATAGTAGCTACCCAAGTCACTAAAGTGCTAAACAAATTTCAAAGAAAACCCCAAACAAACAGGAGATAAGAAGAGAGAAGCCAGAACCAGGGTTAAACATGGGAGGAAAAGGTGATGATGTTTTTGTGAGAGGCAATGCTATTCCATCCTTGTGCTACATATCTTACAATTGCAGAATGGTTTGGATTAGAAAAGACCTTAAAGATTATCTATTCCTAACCCTGTGCCATGGGCAGGGACACTTTTCACTAGACAAGGCTGCTCAAAGCCCCGTCCAGCCTGGCCTTGAACACTCCCAGGGATGGAGCACCCACAGTTCCTCTGGGCAGCCTGTTCCAGTGCCTTACCACCCTCACAGTCAAGAATTCCTTTTCAGTATCTTTCAGTTTAAAGCCATGACCCCTTGTCAAAACCTCTCCAGCTCTCTTGCATCCCCCTTTAGGTACTGGAAGGTGCTATGAGGTCCCATCAGAGACTTCTCTTTTTCAGGCTAAACATACCCCGGATCTCTCAGCCTGTCTCCATAGGAGCAGTATTCCAGTCATCCGAACATCATGGCTCTCCTCTGGACTCACTCCAGGTCCACATCCTTCTTCACGTTGGGAGCCCCAGAGTTCGTTGCAGTATTCCAGGTGGGTTCCCACAAGAGCACAAGAGAGGGGCAGAATCACCTCCCTCAACCTGCTGGCCATGTTTCCCTTGATGCATTCCCAAAGACTCAGAAAGCACAGAAAAGTCTGTCTAATAAAAAGTCAGTAAGAAGTTTACAGATCTTGGAAAACACCTCATTGTGAAAGTGTAATTGGTTTAGTATAAAAAAACCCCAGCCTGATTATACTCTATAAATGCTCTTTAAAAAGAGACTATTCCCTAGCAAAGTATTCTTTAATTAAGTTCAGAAAATGCAGAGAAAAGCCAGATAAATTGATCCTAGCTGCTGAGGCACAGCTGAGGAAGATGCCACATTTTCCATCTGCGCTCTCTCCAAGGCAAAGCTTGGCACCCTTCAGGAAGGCATGCCTGACTCCAAATCAAATTTGTGCTACCACAAAAAGGAAACTCAGCAAAATTGTCTGTCATGGGTTTTCATCCCATGCTCATTAGCACAACTTTCTGGGTTGAGCACCTCTTCATCCAAACAGACACCACAGGACTGAAGCCGGGCAGTAGACCAGAGACTCCTCCTTGGCTCTCACATTTCTCATCAGCAAAGGCACAGAGCAGCCAAGAGAGAGTTAAATTAATTAATCAGACTAAGAGAAAACAACCAGAAAACAGCAGCTTTGTAACTTTCCAAAGGCTTTAAAAATGAAAATTTCATTTTTTAGTGGCTATGGTACATCACCTTCTGGAGTGAAAAGAGAAAAGTCAAGTTCACAATACGAATTCCTTACAATAACTAACCAAGAACTTCTAAATCCCACTCTTAGACAAATTCACAGACTCAAAACTTATCTCAAATACAGGCATCCTTCACATTTTCCATATATTTTTATTATATCACGGGGATAGATTACTAAAGCTAGTCACAGTATGGAAAACATTTCCATTCAACTTTTTAGAAATACTAAAGGAAATTCACTCTCAACGCCTGAATACTTTAATTCAAAATTGTTCAGAATTTTTCTTTACAGTCCTCCTATTACAATTGTTTGACTTATTTTAAAACTACAACTATTATTAATAATTGCAGTAATTTCTATGGATAAGGAAGAACCTGGAATTCTTAGATTTTAGGCAAGGTTCTTGTTGTTCTGCATCAAAAATATTACAGTCTTTTACTGCTGGTCTAATTGCATTCACTCCTTTCTCTTCAGCTCTCTACTATAACAGTTCTATGCTTCATTGACCTTCCCTTATTTTCATAAACTGTACCAGCCATTTACCTTTATTTGCTCTTCTATTGCTACATTAAAACAATTCAAGAAGATTAACTATCAAAGCACAGGCTGCCTTTGGAGAAGTTATGCTATTTTGACCCCATCTTATCATGATTGTCCAGCTGCTTGATAGAAGTATTTTCTTTTTCAGTTTAATCAGTTTGCCAGATACTGGGACAGGGTGCATCCTGGATCACCTTCAATGCCTATAAAAAATACAAGCAGCAGCGTGCTCCTTGCCAGTGCTCCTATACACAATGTTTTAATTGGAAATAACACGATTTTTGTTATTTTGTTATTATTACTAACACATTTGGGGAATGTCCCCCAAAGTGTACTGTGCCAAATTCAGTTCAGAGGCCAGGCTGCTGCTGCTCTGTAGCAATCAGTACATCAATAGTTATGGCTACAGTGCAGAAAGACAGCACAAAGAAACCAAGGCTGGTCCTGACAGAGCACCCAAAATAAGAGCTAGAGCACTGGAAACAGAGCTTGGGCAGGCACCTGCCTGTGGCTGTGCACAAGGCCTCAGAGGACAGCTGGGGTGATGCTGCTCTGTGTGGTCCAGAGAGTTAAAGGAGTTGTTGCTGTCATGTTTCGTAATGTACTTTTCTTTAGAACTAAGCAAGGAGTACAAGCCACACATAACTATGCAGGAGCCTCTGGACAGTGGTGCTACCACACAGATCATGGAAACTTTAGTGTCTTATCAAAACGTTGGCAGAAAATTCCTATGCTGCTTGCCAGTTTCTAAAGCTTCTAAAAATAAGCCGAGGGTATTGATGAGTTGGAGATCTACAGGAAGAAGGGCTGCTTGTCAGTCATGACTGAGCCCACCAGACACCATACCATGGCATCTGCTCAGCCCTACCTGCAAAAGGCAGTGTGGTAAGCCTGTCTGAGTTTGTAAGAGCTTGTCAAGAAAGTTAAAGGCATCTGGGGAAAAAAAAAAAAAAAAAAAAAAAAAAAAAAAAAGGTACTACTCTTTAACTCTTTTCAACATTAAAAAAAATACAGGCAAACCATGGCAGGTTAAACTAAGCATTTAGTTAGCCATTTTCTTTTAGCCATTTTCTTTTCTAGTCTGGTGAGAAAATAAAATATTATTCTGCAGCTGACCTGAAATATTTTCGTTTCCAGTTGAATAAGCTAACTCATAAAAAAAGAAATTATTCATAGAGTATTATTTTTTTAAATTTGTGAGACAACCTTGCCGTGTTTCAAGTCTCTAGTCCAGACACTAGAACTACAAGACATTTTAATAACTTTAAAATATATTTTTTCTAAATCTGTTCTAATATATAGCTGAATGGCTTTCGTAGAAGTCAAGCGAGCAGATATTAACTCCCTCTTATACCCAGATTTAACTCCCACTGACAGAAGCAGTCAGGTGGGAAAACTTTGGCCCACTTGGTCAGAAGCTGCAGCCTAGCAGAGAAAACCAACTTCAAATTGATACCTTTAGGTAATATCAATGACAATTATGATGAACAGTGAGATACTGCACAAACCCACACCGTGCCCCAATGCATTGAGCAGCTGAAAAGGATCCCTCACATGACAAACCTGTCACACAGTATTTCTGCAGCCATTAGAGACTTGCATACTAGAAAATCATCCAAAGAGTATTATAAGGCTACGGCAAAATTATTTCTGAAGGCAGCTCTTCTTGAAGTTATCAAGTTAATAATTCTTTTATTCCAGAAATCCCAAAGAATCTAAATCAACAGACAAACTTTATTCTTTCAGGGCACAGTCAACAAATGCAAGTTATATAGGCTATGCAAAAAAGATTTAGCTAATTAATATTGTTAATTAAAACTTCTCATTTACTTTATATTCATGACTTTTAAAGATGGTAAAATTTATTTTTCCTTCACTTGTTCTTTTTTAAGACTCCAGAGTAAAAGGCTGACCTCTAAGAGATGTGTCATAGCAGGTTTGTTAGCACTGCTCTTCATTAAGCTTGTGCAATGCCTGACTGATTTTAGCAGTGTAATGTGTATGACTAAATATGCAACAGCTCCATAAAACCAAATGACGAACAAATGCACATTCACATTGTCAGCTGCCTAATATGTAAATGCAATTATTAACTGGACTCCATAATGTGCTAATAGTGTGCAGTCATTAATGATGCAATCACTGCAAAAAAACAGGCCTACGAATCCATTAGATAATAGTCTGTAAAATAATTAGCTGCTTCAGAGCATTTCAAATTAATGCATTCAAACTCCTTTAAAACCTTCCCCCCCCCCCCAAAAAAAAAAAAAAAAAAAAAAAAAAAATCCAAACAAAACCCAAACCTGAATCTCTGTGTTCCCAAGAGTATATATTTGCCACAGCTTAATTTAATTGAAGCAATGAAGTGAGATGTATTCATTCCATTAGAAAAACATACCAAATATCTTCCTCACCAGCATCTTAAGATGACTGAAAAGTCTCATTTTGAAAAGCATGGTTTTTCAGACACATTGTTTATCCACCACTCTGGACCATCAGCAAGCTACAAGCGTAAAGTGCTGCCACAGCAGCTATACAGACCTGGGAGGAACTATTGACAAAGGGTGCAGCTGGGCTGATTTGAGCCTACAATTTACATATCAAGTGTAAAGTACCTGTATCAGTAACAGAGGTACAAATTATGCCTATAAGCCTGTTTACATGCCTGCCTGCCCTGGAAAACCCTCCTTTCTATACTGCCTAGTTATAAGAGACTAAAACCTCATTACACATCCACAACAAAGCAAGGCACTGAGCAGATATTGACCTTAATTGTCAAAAAAATGGCACTAGCCAGGAGAGTGAAAAGGTCACTGGGGCATTATACCCTCTCCTAATCAATCTAATTGAAATGCAGTATGAACAAGTTCAGGATGTCCATTTTTTTCAAGGCAGCACCTGGAAAAGTGATGTAATTTTCTCTTTATAATTACAGCATCTGCACTGCAGACTGATGGAAGTTAAAACATCAAGCGTGGAACTACAGTGAACCTCGTGATTTGTGGCCTTATCTGAGTACCAGAAACTGCACAAGCATGTAGTTATTTGTCTGCATTGGAGAAACACATGTCAGGGTGCAGGAGTGGAGAAAAGAAGGGGTTTGGGGGCAGGAGTGCACATCAACCATCAGACCCTTTTTCCTACTAAGGGAGAAACAAATTTCCTGATGGATTTGAGTGGTAATACCTGGAACACTAAAAAAAAAATAAAAGCCATAATCTCCATCCTAAAACTTGGATTTATCCTGTATGGCTTATACTAACATCTCAGAAGACTGTTCTTTGAAAACCTTCTTTGCCACTGCTTATAAGAAAATTACTATAAAGCTGTTGTGCTCAAGAGACAGGTAAAGTTATTTACTCTCATAACTTGTTCTTACTGCAAATGTTCTTGTTCTGTGCAGAGAACACATGGCTTTGTTTTTTGTAGAGCTCAAGCTAATTTCTTGTACATTGAATCTGCTCCAAGGCAGGAATGCTTTCAGGTGGGCTATATGGGAAAGATGACAAAAGTCTCATGATACAGCAGACTGTTTCAAATATTGGGTTGTAAAGCACTAGTGTGCTCCTGGCACACTTTTATTGTGAGCTGGGAAAATACCAGTATTCATCAAAACACAGCAGGAGTCAGTTCTAAAGCCAGGTACCTGACATTTAATCTGCCAATAAAATTCTGCTAGTGCACAGTGTTTAGGGCAGCCAGGTGAGCCGATAAAGAGCCCTTTTCATCCTCTGCTGTCTGTAATTACTGCATTCCTGTCGGGAGCAAGCAGAGCAGCCCCTGTCCTGCACGTGCAGCAGTGCAAATAGCGCAGGGTAAATTTAGCAAAGAAAACCCTGTTTAAAAGGAATCACCTACATCAGAAAACCTATTAAGGAAAACAGGTTATTGCTACAGATCAACATCACACCTACTTAAGTGCAACTCTTCATGGCCAGTAATTCAAATCTTTAGCAAAGCAGTTGCTTAATAGCACCCACCAGCAGACATAGAAAAGGAATGAGAAGGCAGAAAACAGCAAACAGAGAGTCTGGCTATGCTCCAAATGTGGTGTATGAGGAGGATTCTGGGTCTGCTTCCTGAGATGACCACTGCACACCTCCTCCTGCTTTCTGCAGTGTACAAGCTGCAGAAGTGAGCTTTACTGAGCCAAGACAGAGACTTAAAAATGGAAACACAGAACATAGATAAAAAGGGGGAAAAAAAAAAGAGGACACAACATTCAAGAATTTAGTCAATCTTTTACATCCCCACCCTCTAAACACAAAATAGACAGAATTAGTCTACTGCAGCCAAGAGAAACCAAGTGTAGAATAACCACATATGTCTAACTAATTTTAGTAATTTTTGGACCACTGAATACAGGAGCTTTCCAAGACATAATGGAATGACAGCATTCAACTTACCCAATGTCACTGCTCTTTGCAAGAGGGACCCAGAAATCTGCTTTTGAACTATGACGTAAAACATGAGTCATTTGAGATGCTAACATGAGAGCTCAAGGAACTCTGGAGAAACTAATCTAAAGCATAATAGGGCAGGCATCGCCTTGCATAGTGGGTAGAAATCTATGGCACAAAAACATGTGGAATGTGCCAGTAGTGAAAATCTGGTAAGCTAAAAGATCTAGTTGATCAGCAAACTAAAAAGTGTCTGTTGATTCTCTGGTGAATCCTTTTAACAGAATACAAAGAAAACTCATCATCCTGTGTCCAGGGAAGGTGGCCCCACCCACAGGCTCACTAAGGCAATCTTATATATTCTTTCCTATCGCCCTCAAGCAAGTTTGAATTCTTGGGTCAGTAAGGCATTATAGGTTTCAGTCCTGCAAGATGTTGTGGTAGAACAGCTGTACCGGCAGCATTACTCCCAGTCCTGATAAAGATAGTTTACTAATTAACCTCTTTGACAGTCTCTCAAATTTCATTTTAAAACCAGCTAAATTCTTGTTTAGTCGAAAGAGTCAGATATATTGAGCTCCTGAGACCTAATGCAGCTTGGCAGTCTGCAGACAACTGAAGGCAGACTCCGGTGGAGGTGGAGACACAAATATATTGTCTACCAGTTTTCATGAAAACATATATCACAACTTCACCTGTTTTAAATTCAAGGAAGACTGGGTAGTGAGAGAGGAAAAAGAAGGCCCAAGAAGGAAGGCAGGGAGGCAAACAAACAAATGAATATTTTAAACCTTACAGAGAACATGTGCTCAAGTATCCTCACATCATATGAAAATTCTTTCTTCAGTGCCCTCATATCACTTTCATGAAAATTTGTTCTGCCTCTTAGTTACCATCCCAAGCAACAACCTGAACAGCAATCTCTGTAGGCTTTCCATCAAAGTACTACACTCAAGTATTTCTTCCTCCAGTTGACAACATGAGTGACAAGAACAGTAGCAAGGCTCTGCATGTATCAGTAATTTGATTCCTGAGGAGCCAGCAATCCATCACACAGCTCTTTGGCTTAGCCCCCCCCAAAAGCTGCATAATCTATTTCTGTGACACCTCATGCTGAACAGCTTAGCACAGGTTCCAACACAGCACCAGCTGTCTTTGCCAACTTCCATCATGCTTGGCATTTTATGGATGCTGCTCTGAAAGTAATCAGTCAAAAAAATGTGATAAATAGGTAAGGAATCTCAATACAGTATTCAGAGCCAAAAAAAAATCATGTAAGTTGTACTTGTGGCCTTCAGGAAGATGTAACTTCTCAAAAAATGTTATTTTAAGTGCGCAGCCAGTGGGTATCAGGAGCTTATAAGGTCGTGCAGAATCTGCCACCAGCAGAATGCACACTTTTATGCAAAGAAAAATTGATACTGCCTTAGAATGCAATATATGAAAAAATTACTTGGTAATGGATGGGCCCTGAGAATGAGAAGGCAGGGAGAGAAATTTGTTGCCTGGAGGAGGTCAAAACTGGAAATGCTCTGCTGCTTTTAAAGAGAATGACAAATCTCACAACAAGGACAAGCACCATCACCTGCTCTAGTGCTCTGCTGTTCTCAACATGAAAACTAATTCTGCACGAGGTCCACTGATAAAAAGAATACCTTGAAAAGACATGACTCTACATGCTTATTTACTTCTAGCTACTCTACAGGAAAGACCATTATGAAGATGATAAATAAAAAGAAAAAAATTCAAAACTTAGGAAGGAGCAACATCGTAAGTTGGATACCAACCCTAACAGTGGATACTTTCTGTTCTCAATGATTTCACTATAGAAACTTGACATTTTCTTGATAAAGGAAAGACTTTTTTTTTTTTTTTTTTTTTTTTTTTTAACTTTTCTTTAATTCCTTTACAATAGTAATGGAAATATGCACTCTATATAAGTAGTAAAAATAACTGTTTTGAGAATGTCTTAGCAGAATCAGAACCGTGATGTCTACCTTTTTTTTTTAAATCACTGTACCACTTTCCCTATTGAATAGGCAAAAAGAACATTTTATATACAAGTAGTCAAGAGGATACTTCTAAGTTGTCACTGGAGTTCCTCCATCACGATCCATCAGTTTTAGCAGATAATCTCTATTTCCATCACAACTTCCCTGCAGCTTGACTGACTTTGTCAGACATGTGACAGAGATTTCATTTATGCACATTTTTATGTAAAGTGATGCACCAATTTAAAGCTGTGTACCAATTTAAAGCTTGAGGAACAGAAGCATCCTATAACTTAACAGGTAACAGTCCCACCATCTATGTCCACACAGATGAAAGTGGGAATTCAAAATTATCTCTCTGATATAGCATAAGAAGTTTTCTGTTCCAACCAATCTATTGCTAATCTTTGTCTTTTTCAATTTCATCAGAGTGACTGGAATAAAAATGCAAATCAGACTTTCACTAATACTTTCAGTAGGCATGGCATTTACAAAGCAATTTCCATTAGGGGCTCCTAGTCATGTACTGATAATTTCAAAAATAAATCCATTTCAGATTTAAAATTTCCATGGACCATTTTTTTCCTCAACATGCCTTATTTGAAAATCTGGAGAGAGAAACTGAAGAGGGTGGAGGTTTTTTCAAGCCTTTAATACTTGCTGAATGAACGATAACCACATTTTCAAGCTATCAATCTTCTGACTTCTGATGCTTGGCATACTGAGGCTTTCTCCTCAAAATCAAAGCTGTTAATCTTGCTACAGTCATGTGACTGAATGAGGAGAAAGAAGCAGCCAGACACATCTCCCCTTCCTTGTCCCCTGAGTGCTCCACACACCACTGCCAGCCCCTGCCCTACAACAGTGTCATGGATCCATCTTCTGGTACCACCCTGGAAAAGACAAGTGACTGCATCAAAGACCAACAACTGCACATTCAAAGAGTTAAAAGAGTCAAATCACATGAAAAGATCTGATTAGTGCCAATTTTATCCCTAAAGAAAGTTAATTAAAAGGGAGTAAGGTTGTATGCTATTTCTTTTTCCAATATTCTACTTATCAAATGTAGAATTTGCAACATTGACCATTTGGGGTTTTCTGACTGATTAGGCGTCACATATAAAAGGAAGTATTAATAGACTCCCATTAATACTCAGAAGTGTCAGTAAACTTTAAAATAACTGTTCCACTACTGATATTAACTCAGACTTATGTATATTTAGTATTTTTTGTCTTGCTTTTCTCATTAACTATACATCTTAACATTGTACTATATTTTACACAATTTAAAAATAAGTAAAATGAGACAACGTTAACCCTCTTAACACTTTTGTTGGACTCTTACTTTCTGGTGTTTAGTGATCTGTGTTTTTGCCTCAGTCTTACATTTACAGTTCAATATCAGTACTGGTTTGACCCTGAGCAAGTCCATCTCCAGCACCTATTTTCTAAAGAAACAGCCTGATTTCTGATCACTGACTGATGCTGGGCATTCCTGAATGAATGCTTAGTCATTGGCACAGAAGACCTTCAGCCCAGATTGTGAGGAAATTTACACATCTAAATTTAAATGTATGTCTTCTTGCACTGCCACTATTCTCATATAGATAAACATTTAAGAGACCAAGACCATGAGCAGGCAACCTCACTTCATTTCTGTGGAAAATCGTGAGCTGACACCAGCATTAACTACTTCTTTCAAGACTTTTTTTCCAGTGAATGATGAAATGAGCAATGTTATCACAAAATCCTTAACAGTGGCTTGTAAGAACAAATTTATATTTGACATATGATTTTCTTATTATTTCCAATATATTTAAGAAATTGATTAAGAATACAGTTAAAAAATAAGCTTCTGAAAACATGCCACAGCAATAGTTTGCAATCAAAACAGTATGTCAGGCATAAAATGAGGGTTATATGAAGCAGATGCATCAATTTTAGAAAAAATGTAAGGGTAAAGTAAAAGAGTACACAGTAATGTTAGAACAGCATGAAATGCAAATGGTTTATACTGAAAATATAGAATATAAACTGTTTCTGAGATTGTGCAAGAAAAAAAGAAAGTCTACTGCATATAAGTGGCTAATGAAAAGAAAAAAATCAAGACTATTTCAGATAATGTATTCAATTTTTATAGTCATCAGCCTACAGAAGATGTGATACTTTATTTCAAAGCCTGAAAATCTTCTCATGGAAAAGATTATTCTGGGAGGTATTGAAAAACACCTGGAAGACAAAACAGTCATTGGTCAAAGCCAGCACAATTTCATGAGGGAAAGTCCTGCTAAAAGTCCTGTCAAACCTAATTTCCTTCTATGACTGGGTAACTCATCTAGTTGATCAAGGGAACCCAGCTGATGTAACCTTTTTGTACTTCAGCAAAGCTTTTGATACTGCCTCTCACAGGATCTTTCTGGACAAAATGTCAGGCACAGAGCTGGATGAACACATCACGTCGTGGGTGAGCAAATGACTCATAGGTCTGGCACAGGGTTGTGGGGAATGGGGTGACATCAGATGGGTGACCTGTCATTAGTGGGGTTCCACAGGGCTCCATCCTCAGCCCTGTGCCCTTCAACATCTTCATAAATGACTTGGATGCAGGACTGGAAGGAATAACTAAGTAAATGGACTGATGACTGTGAGGAGCTGTTGACTCCCTTGAAGGCAGGGAGGCCCTGCAGAGAAACCTTCATAAATCAGAAAGACAGGCAATCACCAACTGTGTTGAAGTTTAAGATGGGCAAGTGCTGGAATCTGCACACCTGAGATGAGGCAACCCTGGTTGTGTGTACAGACTGGGGAACAAGATCAGCTTTATAAGTAAGATGGATTCCTGCTACCTGCAAGCAACTTTGTTTATAACATGCATCCTGTTTTGAAGAGGGGAGAACAAGGAACTGCCGCCAAAGTGCAAAGAACAAGAGAAACATCACAGAAGTTGTAGAATCCGGAAAAAATTGCCAATTGCCAATGCTATCAATTAGTGTAAAAAGAGCAAGTCCTCCTCAGTATCCATAGAGATCCTAAGAGCAGTCTGTATCCTGACGATGAAGTGAGGAAAGTAAGACCAAAAGGTGTAGAAGTTCAAAAGAAGTGCTCAGTATTTGACACAGGCTGTCAGTCAGGAAGAAGGAACCTCGCCACTGTCACAAGGGCAGCAAACCCTTTGTAGAAAAGGCATCCTGTATAAAGGAGTCAGACTCTTAACAAAGCCATTGCTGCCAGTAGAACAACAAAACCAAGACCCCTCTTGTCATTCCTTGAAGATTTGCAACAAACATATGGACTAGCATTTGCTCACTTATATTGCAAATCTTACTTGAATATGTAGATTGAGTGTCTCCAGATTTTTATGAAAGGCCATCATTTTAAGCCTAAGAATAAACAATCTGGGCTCTCTTCCAGAAGATTTAAATTGTTTATTTTTTGCAAGAAGGAGAGCTTCCTCCAGTAGAAAACAGTCTCTGCCGCCATATCCACAAGCAAACCTTCTTAGATGAATTTATGCCAAGCCAAACAACTTTACCCACAATGGATCCAGTTAATTCACTAGAGAAAATAAGATTTTTCTGGAACTATATTTAATGTCTTCTCTAGCTAAAAATCATTCAGCATTGAGCAGAGCAAATCTAAACTTCAATAAAACTTGAGAATCTCTATAAAAAGTGCAGCCATTCTCACCTGTGACTCAATCTCTCAAGGAAAGTTTCCTGTGGTCTCAAGAAGGTAACTCATGCCTGTGAACAGGGGTCGGACTCAAGTGACTGTGTTTAAAACAAGACTTTTCCTTCTTTTCATATGAACTGTTTCAGCCTGACAGGCTTGCAGCCAGCCACACCACAGTGCTTCCTAACACACAGCCAGCCCAGTGAAGCACTGCATCCATGGCTGTTTGGTGCCATCAGCAGGGCTGGTGGCTGGAACCAAACTCCTGCCATTGAAACTGACACCTGCTTCTAAATTACAATTTGCAGATCCCTATGATGTGGCTCTTTTGAGTACTTGCTAAGATATTTATCAGCATTAATGAAAACCAGAGGCGGACACAGACACAGATCTAAGCATTGCGTGAGACCCAACTATTCTCGACACATAGGGGTGGGTAACTACTTGCAGGGCTACCCTTCCTCTAGGCATCCTTCTTAACTCTGCCAATAGAAGTATTGGGTAATTAAGCTTCTGGAAACCTGCATGTTGCTTTAAGTCCCATTATCAGAAATAAATTTATTTTACTTTCAAAATCTGTGTAATCTCCTTCTCTTTTTTAATTCCAGTATTGGAAAGGCATTTGACACTACAAGCTCTTAGCAATTTTGAAAGACTGTTCAGAAATGCTATTTCATCATGTATTTCAGTGGCATTAATTTGAACAATTTTACCAGTAGCGCAGTAAAATGCTTGAAAGCAAAATTTTTTGGGGTTTGCATTTTGTTGGAGTTTGTTTTTCACTTGATACGTCCTCTTTTTTGTTTTCGACAAAGCCACAATCTGATCAAATGTAGCTTTAATTCTTTTACTAATGTCTCTCCACTCATAACTACTGATACTCTGACTTTGCCTACAAAAGTATGTTGCTTGCTTTCTGTATGTGAAAAAGTTAAAAGAGGAACTTTTAATAAAAGAGAAGGTGATTTGCTCCTTCAGTGAAAGTAGGAAAAAAATAATAAAACCACTTTCCACAAAAAGCAATCGAGAACAGCATTAACATTATTAACACTTGGAGAAAACTTGAAGAATGGTAGAGAAAAACGTATAAAGAAAGCCAAAACACTACAAAACAATTAAGTTATTTTCTTTTTCTTCTTCCTACTACTGTATAGTATGGTTGTCATTAAGAGTAGTAAGTGCCTTATGATAAGAGTCCATGAATCTTGGACATGAGATACTCCAATATAAAGAACGTAAAGAAATAATTTAATGTACTCATGGAAAAATGTGGAAAGTGACTGTGAGCCATGGGATTTTTGGGGGGAGCAATATGCTATCCCCTTTTTTGACAACACAGTTATTGTATGAAAACATCTACATAAACTGCAATCATATTTCCAATAAACAGTTAGAAGACAGACATCACTGGGTCGAAGAGTATAAATTAGCTTTACACAGTCTTAGCTGTAAAGCTGAAAAGCCAAATGCTTGACATCATGTCTCCCCAAAGCGACATTTAGTTCATCGTTCCCATCTTCATTTGCTAGCTCCATATGCTGGCTCTCACTTTCCAGATTTCTCACATTCACTACTCCGCGAGCAAAGTCAATAAGCACACACTAAAACCAAACTGAAGAAAAACCCTGAGTTTCTGCATTTATGGAGCTACTTGCGCCCAAATGGGAGACTAACTGATGGCTTTGAAACTCAGGGATGCAACGGAAAGGCAGGAGAGCTGAGATGGGTGGCACTGCATTTAGGGAACACAGGTCAGTGTCTACCCAGTGACAACACAGTGACTTCCTCCAAGGTACACAAGGGGTCACCTCCCTATCCTTGCACACTACATGGTAGGCAGGAGAAACCTGTGTCACACCTGGCAAAAATACTTACAAAAAAAAAAAAAAGAAAATGTAAAACTTTTCTACTCACCCAGATTCAGTGATTTTCAGAACTAACCAACGAAACCAAAATAGCAAGGATATTTCAAAAGGTTGATTTGTCACTAGTATCTTTAATTTATTTGGAAGCAAAAAGACACAAGGGTCTCCTCAAAGTTTTTGAGTCCATTTATGAAGTGACTTCCTGATTTTCATTGATGTTCAGTTTCATCCAGGTTCCTGAATTACCTCCACAATTTCCAAGTGTACTCAGAAGGCAGAAAAGATTGTATCCATTGAAAAAGATTGTATCAATTTCAATAATTCCCCATTTTTCAGCTTCATCATAAATAAACAAGACACTTTAGTCTTTATGTTGAATGGGAAAATCCCAACTAAAATGAAGTCAAGTCTGAGATGCTACAGTAAATAAGTCTATCTAGTAGCTGCATGAAATGGGACTATATCCTGCATGGTTGAATTTGCCTGATGTTGGATTGCTGTTTACAGAAGGACTCGTAGAAGCAGAATGACACTGCTGTGATACAACACCTACCTGCACTTTTCATTTAAAGGAAGTGATTAGGCAGAAATTTCATACACCCAAAAGCTGCTTGAAAACTCATCACAATTTTACAAATTGTCTTTTTGCCTAATTCTAGCATGTTTTACTTTATTACTCATGGGCATCAATGCTTTTTTAAATGTTCTATTGATGAAAGTCCAAGCAGTCATAAATGAAACTCTAATTTTTATTTGTGTGTTGTGGAAGTCACCGGTTTTCATTTTCATTTCAGCCCTTTGACTTAGTGACAAAAAAAGGCATCATTCTATAGGAAATGCAATAAAATAAAATAAAAACTTGTTAAAAATTACAAGACTCCAAATTCTGTCCCTGAGCATACTGCAATAAAATGAAGTGATTGTAATGGCAGACAGGAACCCCACCATTAAACACACAAAGAAAAAAAAAGTCAACTCCATGTAAGAGAAGCAAACTTTGAGAAAAATGTTTTAGATATGTACCATAAGATTAAAGATCTGCACTGAACCTAATTGCCACAGCAATCACATGCACCAAAACTGAAGCATCACTCCAGGCAAAGGAGGATCAATACTGCTATTTAAGCATGGACAGCTGAACACCAAAGTCCTGTATTCAAACACTGTCTGTTGGGCTTCCTCATTTCCCTAGGGTACATTATCAGGGGTGCTTCAGCATGTTATGCAGCATTCTTTTCCCATTCCCCACCCTGTCAGAAAAGAGGAAAGGGCAACCAGTGCTGCTGTCACAATCCAAGCAGTGCAATCATGAACCACCATGCTCCAGATTATTATGTGGAAGTTTACCAAATCTGACTCAGCCTTAAGGGCAGACTTGGACCTATAGTAAGTACGAAACTGTTTTCTCTAAATAACTCACCTCCCACATCTACCTTTTTATTAGTTCCCTTTCATTAAATTTCTCTTTACAAGCTGTAGTTCCTGCTGCGAGTGCAAATATATCCAATAGTACTACACTTGGATGAGGTATGCTACAGAGTCCTAGGGGCCCTTTGCTATAGCATCTTGCTTGAGGTACTGCTGTAGACAACCCTAAAGATTCAGGGGACTTGCTCAAACTAGTCCCAGTTGCACAAAGTAACATTATGGCTCATGTAGTAATTAAACGGATTAAAATTCAGTTCAGCAGGGATCTGAAATGCTCACAGTTTTGAAGATGTCCATGCAAACACAAGTGTAACACATGCACTGAACACTTGCCGGGGAAAAGGAAAGGTCCCCCTGGGATGGCGAGGACAGAACTTGCACAGCTGCAAATGTGACAGTCACACTGGTACGAAGCCAAAGCAGCAGCACACTGATCAACCAACAAAGTAAATTAAACTTTCCTTCCCCCTAAAACTTCAAGGGAGTGATGGAGCACTGCTGCAACCTTGGCTGGCTCTCCTAAAAACATAAGCAGCAGTTTTTAGGCATCCAGTAGTGTGCCAGCAGCAGCGTGGGCAACACCCAAATCAGCCTGAGTGTGAGGAGCCCCTGCCTGGGCACAGGATGGAGTGTGAGGGACCACCTTCTGTCTCAGTTTCAGCACTAACTCACCTTAGAATTTGGAGTGAATGTAGGATATTGATAACACAACCAAAAAGGTTCATCTAACAAGTTCATAACATTCCCATTTCCAGCCTTTTTTCCTTTTTTTTTTTTTTTAATTTGTCACAACAGCACAATCATCCTTGAGAATCTTTTGCCTTTTGAGCTCTACAAATCATTTTTAACACTTATTATCTACAAAAGCAGAATTATTCCTTCATGTCTATTTGCATATTCTTTTAAAGTGATAAAACCTTTCCTAACAGGGCTTCAACACAATAAATGGAAAAGACAGTCAGACGTAAGTAGTAGCTATTACTCTTTCCTTAAGTATCTGAATCCTGTTTGTTAAGAAAAAAGCCATTCCAATAAAGGGATTTGGGGGGGAACAGCAAGAAACCCCAAAACATACAAAAACACTACTGATGCTTTTCATTTGTTGAGACATAACAGGCGTAATACAAGATCCAATTAGCTGTTCTGAGATCCTAGCTCTATTTCCCTTGGTTCTGAGAACATTTGGCTAGGTTTTTAAGGATTTTCCTACAGGAGGCAAATCTTTCATATGAACATTGGGCTGCCTACATCCCCATCACCGAAGTAATACAGCAAGGCATAGCAAGGTTCAATATGCCCTCTGTGGCTGAGCTGAATTCCTATTAGATGCTTGAAAGAGAAAAACCAAGGGAATAAAATGAGGACATGTACTAACAATGCTAACAGGAGTCAGCAGATGGATTAGCTTCACAAGGTGGGACTAGTGTACAACAGTGAAAAGATGAAACATCTTGTTCTCCAGCCTTGAAAATACCTTTCAAGATGACATGACAGTTACTGTAATAGTAACTTCTCTTTTATATGTGTGTATATATGAACACAGGAAAAGCCAAAGGAACAGGGCTTTAGAGATGACCTGAAAACATTTCCAAACCCTGTGCGGGAAAACAGCCTAAGAACAAAACAAGAAATGGGGAACTAAGAAACAACTGAATGAGACAGCAATACAGGAAAGACAAGGAAAACAAAGTAGTTGTTCCTCATTCTCTCAACCTTATAAAACGATGTAATTTCTCAAGCCTTTTTCATACTTGTATTTATTTCAAAATTATTCATATTGTATCAAAAACTGTGCATCACCCCATGTTGGGGAAGATGAAACGGGAAATCCTTATAAATATGATTGCCTGGCAAAAGATTTTGAGAATATGAAACTACAAGTGAGATTGAAACGAAAGCAAGCTTTGACATACCAAGCCTTAATTACTGAACAACTGGAAAACAATGGTATGGCCAGCTGAAGATAATCAATCCCCTTTTGATTAGACAATACCCTCTGCTTGAAGACAGCTCCAAGGGTCAGAGCAGACCCTACTAGCTTGGCAGAAGGGGTCCAAAGAGTAGTTTTCAGGGTTTAAAATGTAACACAGTATGGTAAGGATTCTTACAGGCTGCATGTAAGTGCTATAGGATTTGTATCTTGCACTAGATTGGTTAGTGAGAATTAGAATATTCAGCACAGAAGAAGATCTATTGCATTGTAATGGGAACTTTACTCTCTTACTTACTCTTACTTTTACACTTACTCTTTCTCTTACTCCCTTCTCTTGAGAGCTTCGCTCTCTTTGGAGCCTGCTCCGAGCTGCGGCTGGCAGCTCCCAGCAGGGCCCCTGCACCCACACCCTTTGCAATAAACCTCAAATTCCAAGACCTGGCTGCAGAGATCCCTCATCTCCGTCTGTCCCGACCGTCCTACCCCCCGCAACGTTCCTACAGCTCCATATACTTATATACATCAAGTCAACAAGCAGGGCTTGGTTCACTCAAATTGGCCACTAAATTAAGAAGACAGTTCCAAAACTGGCAACTAAAAGTTGCCCTCAGCAACCAGTGCTCCCCTGGCTGGTGCTGCACCGGTGTCTTCCCACTCCTTGCACCCAGCCTTGGCTTGGCAGCAGCGCTGGAAGCCAAAGGGGTGGCAGCACACCCTGGCTGACCTCCTGCCAACCCCTACCTTCACTCCCCTCAGCCTGTCTTCCTGGCCTAACCCCAAACCCTGCCTGCACTGCCATGTCTTCTTTTCCCTCCAAAACCAACTGCTATTTGTTTGGCTGGCCATCCCTATATTAAGGAGTAGTTTGAAGAAAAAAGATTTTCTTCCCCCTACTGTAAAAATTTTTACAGCAGCTTAATTTCAGCCGCAACCTTCCCCACATTAAGAGGCTGTGGCAGTAAATGAAAGGCTGTGCATGCTTGTGGTCTTGTTACTCCACACCCTCTGGAGACATTAGGGCTATAGAGAAACAATTATTACCTTTGATCATGTGAATGACTCTCGGGATAATAAACAGAAGTCACTGCTAGAAATATCAAAGGAATTTCCTTACTATTTACTGTGCATATAAATGTAGAATGGAAACTGTTCCAAAATCAGCAGGATATATAAGAGCTTCTGCTGTAGAGACAAAAAGTATTTTTTTTTTTTTTTAAAGGAAAATCCCAAAGACACAAATGCGAGAGAGAGACAAGGAGAAGGTCATCCAAAAGTGACAGAGCAAAACCTTAACTCAAAGCATGACTTCACCTTATACTCCATGCAGCAAGCAGGAGCTGCAGCCAGAAGGGGTGACTCTGCTCCTTCCTCTCACTCTCCTTCTTGCCCCTGGACCTGGCACTCTCACAGCTGTGAAACAGCTCATACCCCACCAGCTCACCCAGCTGAATCCTGTGCAGCAAGACAGGAAGCAGGACTTTTTTTCTTGGGCACCTGCTCACTCCAAAATACTCTGTAATATACAGATGCTATATTTACAGTCTTTTACCTAACAAAATATTTTTCTGTTAAGTGTTAAACATTTTTGTTAAGAAAATATCAGAGAAAGATATTTAAACAACTACTTGGTTTTGCTTTGAAATGAAAAACTTTAAAAGAAAAAAAATCTTCTCCCACAGTTTTGGTTTCTGTGAATCAGCAATTTCAGACAGAAAAAAACTGGCTGGTAAATTCCTGACAAAGTTTATTTCAATTGTGCAGCCATGCAGTTAGTGCCTGCACCAATACTTTATCTGAACTGCAGCACCCAATTTCTTTTATAGTTTCTTCAGCCACATGCTGAGAGGTTTGATAATTTATTACTTGAGCACAACCCTACTGACTTACGAGTAAGGATTAAGTGGTATTTCAGCATCCTTAGTTGCCAAGGTTACTGTTGTATTTGCTGTCAGAACTGGAGAGCAGTTGAAGTACTCTCTCTATCCCCCAAACCAATCCAAAACAAATCTTGCCAAATAAATGAAATGCATCAGTGATCCATGGATAAGCACATGCTTCTCCGATATAGAACCACCTCTTCATTGCTCCTTGCCCCAGTATGAACAAATCTAATTCTAATCAAGTGCTGGTGTCATGAGGCAGCAGAATTCAGTCAAGCAATGAAGTGGAGAAAATTAGTTGTATTAACAACTAATGTACACATGAGTTTCATATAATCCTGCACAAACTAGAACTGAAAGGGCACTGGAGCAGAAACAATGTTGATGTTTGACCGGGCATATTGAAACAAAGAGAACTACTTACTGATCCCCATACTCTATTATTATTGCATTAAGAAAGTAGAGAAAAGCAAACCCAAAAAATAGCATGAGGTAGAAAAAGTGTCTCATATGGCCTTTTTGTGTGCAAAGCCTTGAAAACTTGTATTAAGATCACAAAGTCAATATACTGTTATTGACAGCATAGTCTTGGCAGTTTTATGCTCTTTGGGCCCTCACTGAATTGGACCACAGATTAAACCAACTTTTCCGTTCCTGGCTCTTTAGTACTTAGGATTCTGTGTCTATGAACACTTGCTTTTATCTTACAAATCCCAGACACTATCTACTACCTTTTATAATGCTTTGGCTGACACGTTCTGCAACAGTAGACAGAAATGGCAAGGCTCAGCAAGTCGACAGCTAGTAACATAAAAGGAAAATGCAGGAGAGAAGCAGCACATTGTGCTCCTCTGCTGCTACAGGAATGCCTGAAAGCAGAGCAGCAGCCCGCCCCCTAAACACACATCCTACTTGCACAGAGAGGAAAGTTAGCCATCAGACAAGGCTGATGAGGCTCAGAGAATGCAAGGAACACAGCATCTTCTATGCACCATATATGCAGCAATCCAAACTTGAAGAAAAATAGGAAGAGGGCTTCAGCAATGAAAAAAACTAAGATAAATGTGGTAATTGAGTAGCTCTCTCCCAGCAGCTCTATATAACTTTTGCATGTTATTGTCTAAGCTAATCTTCCCCATGATTGGTGCTTAAAACAGTTCTAGCATCACTTACACTGCTGTAATTAGGATTTCTTTTCCAGGTTATCATTTCTGCTCCTTCAGACTCAGCCAGATCCACTTACATCCACTTAGTAACATGTAACTTATCCCACTTCATCTGTCATCTCTGAATCCTGCACAGTAACTTGCCTGCTCGTGCATTTAAATTGTGCTTGGCCTTCAATTTTGTAGTGCAAGTAGCCACTTGCTCTTTCCTGTAGCTCACACATCACTCATTTCTTCTTAGACTACAACAGCTCCAGGAAAACAACATAAAAAAGGTTGATTTCAATCACTTCAGGCAATGAGTGCCTTCTACAGAAGAGCACTAAACACCACTGGACTAGAACAACGCCACTTCCACACTAGGGCTAACACAAAAAGCCTAATGTTGATGATAGAAATGTAATTAGTAGGAGTTTACAGCATTGCCTAAATCACTATTATTCAGAAGAGCCCTCTATAGTTGGGCTTTTGACATGCTCTGAATTTGAGAATCAGCAATAACCAAAGGAGGAGTGCCCGAGAGGAGCTCACAAGCAGTGTCTGAAATCAGAGGGATGTCATTAGCTGATCACACACCAGGCTTTGCTGCTGCTGCTGTGAGCTCTGGCAGCCAGCAAGGCATGTTTGTGACCTGGGGTTTTGTAGCATGCTGGGAAGGGCGGAAGGGGGCAAGGGGAGTTGTGCTCTAAAGGAGGGTTGCAATTTCTGTTCCTGCCTTACACAGCTGTTGAGGAGGTGTATGCTACTTTGCCAGGCATCCCCAGTATGGGCTGGTACCATGGCAGGTGTCAAATTCCTTCTGGGCCACCTGAGAAGAATAAACACGCATCTCAGAGCAGGATTGCTGTTCTTTGTATCTTTTCCAATCGCCTGTTTTTCTGTTTATTGTGATGAAAGCCACAGATGCTGACAATCTTTCTGACAGTACTAATTAAAGGCGATAATTATAAAATCTTCAGGAAAGTTCCTGAGCTAAAACTTACTTGTAACCCACAAAGATTCTGCATCCAGGGTTAATGAAATGTAGGAAAAAAAAATAAAAAAAGAATAGTCTCCAGGGTAAACAAAGGAATATTCCAGAAAATAGTGATGCAACCAGACTCATTCTAGCATTTCATTAACCACACACCTTCGGTAACACAAACACAATCGTAACTCTAAGTTGCCTTTAAAACTGAAGCAAATACTAGATTTCTTTTATGCCTTCTTGCAACTTCTCTGCTTCTGAATCTAATCTTGTCATATTCAAAATGTGCCTCATCTTTCCAATATAGTGCTTCTGAACTGCCAATTACTCTGACATTGATTTTCTTTTTTTTTTTTTTCCCCACAAATCTCGGCTGGAATTTTACAGTCCCTTACTTGGTTAGAAATGTTACATTAATTTTTATCTTTCTGGCACATCAACCTAATTCTTTTACTTTATTAATTGATCTGCTTCTACTTTTCATCACAGCATACATACATTAAAATAAACTCCTAACTGTAAAAAGAAATTTCAAGGGTTTAGTCCTTACAAAGCAGCCTACAGAATAAAATCTCCTGTTCTCAAAGGAATATGAGTCTGGCAGTTCCAGCACTATTTTGAATAATTTTTTTTTTCCTCAAGGAGTTTATTTTCTATTCTCTTGACACCCTGCATATACCCCTCAAAAAGGTCTTCCCTATAACCTTCAAATCTGAATAAAAGAAATTATGCTATTTCTTTGAGGTTTTTCACAACCTTTGATCCTGTTGGTTATGCAATGTTCACATTTTATTCTGGTGGGATTTACAGAATAAGAAATATTTCTGCACTCTGCCTGCTTTCCCCAAAGAAAGGATTCAGCACAATAAAAAGGTGGAACAGCAGTACAATGGGACAGCACCCACCAGACCCTCCTCTGTTTGCCTCCTGCATCAGATCACAAGGGAAAAAAGTTAGGTTTAGAGCAATAAGTAATACATGTCCTTTTTTTATTAGAATTTGCTGCTTGACTTTCCAAATGCCTTCTTAGGGATCTTGGGCAATAGACAGTTACGTGCTGAAGAGATAATGAACCAAGGGGCATCTTGGTGGAACAGGGAAACCAACTTAAAACACTACTGAAACAGAGAGAGGAAACTGTAAGCTTAGACAATTATTGAGTTTGAAATCCTGCTGGCTATCTCACTATTTCAACATCTCCAAGCCATAATGACAGTGTCTTTTTTTTTTTTTTTTAATTTTATAACTGAGTACATTTATACAAAATCTCCAGTTATCACAGCATTTGTAATAGCTCATGAAACAGAGCCCTCAAACTGTTTTGGTCCTTTCTGTTCAGATAGATGGGTGGGCACTGCAGAGGAATAGTGTGTCAGGAAGGCACAATGACTTCCCCAGACTTCACTGACCACGCATTAAAATTCCCAGGATGGGGGTGTAAAGTTCTACTGTTCAAAAAACCTGAAGGCAAAGCTGGTTTTAATTAATCTGACATATTTTAGACATTTAATGGAAGATAAATTGAAACAGGAATCTCAAAAAAGGCCTGCACTTCTTTACTTAAGGCAAATTTAATATCAATGATTTTCACAGCACCCTGAAAGCTCCAACTGTTGATAGGAAAGGTAGTTTTCTGGGCAATTACATGCAAAAGGATAATTATATGACATCTCACTCAAGACGACCTTGAGATTCAGGAGCCATGAATCAGTTTAACACTGCCCTGTTCCACATTCTTTTTAAAGTTCTTTCTGGTATGTCATAGATGGAAAAATTGGCACCTGAACAAATATCAAAGTCTCCCAAATTGGGGATTAGAGTGAGCTCATCCCATCATGGTAAGAACTAGTCTTTGTTCTCAGTGTGACGTCTCACATTAATAGAAGATCATTTTCTCACAATCACTACCATTCATCTGGAGTGCAATGGGGTCTGCATCGAACAACTCCTCATTGAATTGCAGAAAACAGGGAAATAACTGCCGAGTTTTCCCGGTTACACTATTGATATTTAAGTGCCGTTCTCTGTGGGGACGTAACAGCTTAACTCCAAAGAGGCTGTGACCTATTTCCATGATTACTGCTGCACTAATGAACAAATGGTTTCTAAAAGGATATAGCCACATCACAAAACTCTGGAGAAACACCCCCAGTAACAGCGTGGGTCAGACAAAAAATGTAACTCAAATAAAAGTGTTGCTTTTTGAAATCTGTATTGAACAACAAAGTAGATGTTTGCGTATACAACAATGAACAAATACTTTCATATTGATCCTGTCTTAGCTCTGAATCCTCTTGGCTTTGAAGCTATTCTGGCAGCATCTAAGGTTTGGAGGAGATGAAAGGATCTGAAAACACATATATTGTCCACATGCCCAGGTTTACCATGGCTGTAGAAAGCAATAAAAGAAGTCCCTACTAATGTCAAATATATCCTTCTCACATGACAATGTCTTCAGTGCTGTATCTGTTTCACTAATGAAAGCTTAAATCACAGACAAAAATCTCATTTTCATTGGGAATCTGGATTTTCATCCTATTTGGCACCAGGGACGTCAGGACTAAAAGGTCAACAAGATCACAGAAGATTATGAATGAACTTAAAATAGCACTTGAGCTCATTCAGGCTCTGAGACCCTTGTTTTACATGAAACAAGCTTCCTTGCTTTCTTCATGAAAGCACAGTTACATGATGCAATTCTTCATCCTTAAGAAATCATGCTCAGCCTCTCATTGCTGTGGATTGCATTTGACTGGTACTAGGTGGGAACCCCGTTCAGTCATCTCTGTGAAAAGCCACTATCTCTCTTGAGAACACACATATGGAAGAACTCTCAAATTACTAAAAATTTTCAAGTTTAACCTGAGGGAGCAGAAGCCTCTGTGCTTCTTACCATAGGCTGGGCTAAACAGCTAACAGACAAGACATTGCTACATGAAGAATTTGCTCAGAACAACAGAAGTGGATCTACCTCTGTACATGACAGAGATTAGACGCTCTCCATAGGGTCCTTAATGACCATTTGCCAGGTGAACATCACAAAAATGCAACCAAGTCCAGCCATGCCCTCCCTAGGGAGGGGAACTCTTCACAACACATGATCTTTAAGAAGCTCATTATATCAGTTTCTTTCCTTCCCCTATAATTGCCATGCAGATTTCCAAAGGAATTTACATGTACAAAAAATTTAAAGGAATAGACACTAATCATTTAAATATACAACAAAAAAAGAATTTGACCTTTCTGACATCAGCCCTGCAGAAGTTAAGTGTCTCACCTAAGATCTGCATCTGTGCATGCTCTATAGCTCATGTATAAGACAGGTATCTCCTAAGGGGTTATTATATCATGTCTTGTACAGCTCTATCTGCCACTACAGAGGAAAATCCTGGTTCCCCAGAGATCTCATTGACTTGACCAGATAGTCCATTGGTACTTTAGAATCCTTTCCTGGGGAAAGTATTACTAGGACGGCTGTGCTCCCCGAGAAGCTGTGGTCCTGTTGAATTGATACTTTCCAATGAAGCAGTTTGTGAAAATATAAAACCATCCCCTCTCACTTAGGCCTTCCTCGACAAGAAACTAAATCAGCAAACCTCTACAAATAGTTTTTTCAAGTAAAACAATTTTTAAAGTGTATTAGCAGTACAGAGACGATTCCCTCTAGTCACAAATTTCAACCACCAGCCTGAAACCACTGCTGATCTTTTCTGCATCCCAAAGAAAAAAAGCCTTGCTCAAAAAGCAGCAGCAACCTCTTTGCAAAGTGGCCTGCAACAATTCCCAGCCTGTGGATTAATACATTTACAGGTTATTCTGCACAGCTAACCCAAATGCGCCTCAGGTCATTTCCAGGTTAAAAAGTTGGAGAGTTTGGAAGCAAGTCCTGAGCAAGTTTCTCTTGATGGTAATGGACTAGTTTCAAAAAAACCCCAAGAACATGCAACTTCTATGTTAATCAGTGGAGATCTGTAGGTGGCAAACCCTGGAACAAGGTGTCCCAAGAAGTTGTGGATTTTCTTGCAGACCTTTTGATCTGAACTACACCAGGCTGTGAGCCACCTGCTACAGCTTTGAAGTTAGTCTGACTTTGAGCAGGAGACTGGACTAAAGACTGTCAGAGATCCCTTTCAACATGATGTTACAATGATCCTGTAAGGTCGTCCAAAATTTTACTTATATTTTTTGATATACATTCTCCAAACTGAGTTTGTCATGGTGAATGAAGCAGCTAACATTAAGTATAAAAGTATTTGCTTAAGTTAACTGCTTTGCCTTCACCTCTATTTACACTTAAAATTTTTCATTGCTGCAGGATGGTGGTGGTTGTATGTAAAATGGCCTTTCACTATATGAGAATTGGAAGTTTGTTTTTTTTAACCCATAGGACTTCATAAATATGCAAGAAAATGCATTTCTTCGAGCTTTTCTGTTTGAGTATAACATTCAACTCAAGGTTAGAGAGCTTAAATAAGTAAATATACATCTGAGAAATGTATATATACTGTAAAATTTCTGAGATAGGTCTGTTTTTCTGTGTTTGTACTATGAATCCCTGACTTTTCTGGACCCTACAGGAGTTATTGTAACACAAGAGTTAAAGAACATTCAAAATATTCCACCCCAGTCACACTGAAGCTGACAGTTTTCAGGGTTGCAGAAGGCTTCAAGATTTCTGATTTGTAATAAGTCTGTTCAGAGCTGGGTATGATCTCACCTCTTTGTGCTCTTTCTCTGCAATCAAGATAAAAAGCATAAGCACATACATGTCCTATAGCCTAGAATAAGTCGGTGAAGCTGAGCAGTTCAAGCTTCCTCCCTGCTTTTTAAGTAACCAAAAATCAACAGCTAGACATTGTTCCTGGGCACCCTTTTGGGCTCCTTGTTCTGGGATGTTTCCTTGCTAAATATCAGAGAAGGGATAGAAAACTACATATGAGCTATTTTTAAAACACCCTTAAAATTCAGTGGTGATAAAGAAGTATTTTTAAGAAACAATTCATTAATTTTTTTTTCCCCTTCCCATTTGTAGTGGGTTGACACTGGCTGGCTGGAATTCATGGATCCCACAGATGCTTTCTCTTCACCGACTATATGGAAAACAGTCCAGACATCAGCTCAGGTTTAGGTGTCTACCTATGTGCTGATCTGTCCCAGTACTTCTCCTAGTTTTAAACCATGCATTATCCTCCCCCCGCCCAAAAAAAACCTTTTCTAATATATCAACTGTTTCTCAGCTCAGAATTGTGATGAAATAAGACCTTCCAAGAGTGGCTGGGACAGAAACACTCTGGATGATTTTGCAGTAGGCTGGCATACAAGACTACGATTTTCCATACTTACTGACACTTATTCCCATGCTGCCTGAACTTGCAATTGATTGTACTTTCTAGAAATCATCTGCCACACAGAAGGAAAAGAAAGAAGAAGTTGAAATCAAACAGTTTGACAACACCAATGCCTCAATGTCATTAAATGGGAATCCCTTAAGCATTTTTCTGACCTAGTTTTCCTATTTCTGTTGTGAATTACCAGACTGCAGACAACCTTTGTGACCCTGGACTCATAATCAAGGGAAAATCCCTAAATGTTACCAAAAGACTGGTGCCTCTGAGTGTCCATCTTGACATATGGAAAAAGGGACAGATTTTCATGAACCATAAAAACTGAGGTGTCTGAAAACACAGTTTTTGCTGAAATCTTAGAGCATAGACAGCTTACCTTCTTGGTACATTTGCACGCCAATATTTTGTCATTGTACCAAACAGAAAAGTATCTTGATTCTATTTTTGCCTCATTCATTCCCTTTAACATTTGTGTGCTGTGCTACAGCAGGGCAGTACCAAAGCTAAAAGGACCATTACAGCAAAAAAAACAAAACAAAACAAAACAAAACCAAAACCAAAACAAAACAAAAAAAAAAAAAAAACCAAACCAAAACAAAAAACAAACCCAAACGAAACAGAACTCATGCTGCTTCCTTTGACCAAATCCTTGCTCTCAAAACACCACCACTCATTGTGGGCTTGCTCAAAATCCATTCCTGGAGTTTGAAAAAAAGTTACAAGTTACAGCCCCTTCCAGTGCACCACACAAACAGAAATTACACAAACAGATTACCTATGTGTTCAAAATCCTACAGCAACAAAATTCTTTGTGACAGAGAAATTCTCCCCTTCCAGACTAGATTTAACAGTCTGGTGCAACTAAAGATTAAGAAGAAAAAAAAAAAAAAAAGAAAGACTACATAGCAAGAAGAAAATAAAGAAAATAATTTCCATTTTTCTTCGTTCCACCACAGTGCCAAGGTTTGTGTTATTCATCTCTGCCTCGAAGGCATCTATGTCAGAGCAGAGGGATGCCTTTCCCTTGTCCTTTCTGTGCCCAGTCTCCCGAGACATAGATTTCAATAAAAGCTATTGATACTCAGCAGGAATGGGCTTTTGTTAACAAGTGGTGGAGAAATACAATCCTAAAACTAGTAACTTTGCTGCCAGCTAAGTGAAGGCATTAGCAGACTGATTCAATATATCCAGGGGAGCTGCCTTTAAAGTGCCAGTCTGCTGGGACCTCCTACCTTCCCCAAACCCCTCATTTGATCCTAATCACCCTTCTTAGCTGCTTCTCAGATTCCTTCTTCCAGTCATTTGTAAGGTAAATTCAGCAGTGAAAAAGCTACATTTCACTCCTTGCCCTTCCATCTACTGTTCCCAGCAATTTCGTGGATGTCCCTTTTATTGGTTTTACTGTCACTGAAATCTCCAGCAATTCCTTCAAATTCAAGGCTTTGGCTTAGTCTCCATGCCCCTTGGCTCATTTATGACTTTCAACAGCTCCCACTCAACACAACATCCTAGTTCACACTATCTACTCTCCTCTGCTACTTCAATGCCAGAGTCTTGTCTAATGATTCTTGGTACACGTCTCTATAAAGCACCAAAACCTCTCTATCGCTTCTTCCCTTTCCATTCATCTTGTTAGGTCTGGGATGAATGCTATCAGTTTTACTTATTTAGTTTCCCGAGGGAGTACATTATAAGGCTGTTCTTTTCTATGCAAGTGGGATGCAAGAAGGGAGGATCTCTGCCTGCCTGTTCCCAGCTGTGGACACTGCAGGGGCTGGAAGTGGGAGTGGAAAACTGTTCCTTCCCCAAAAGCAGTGGGCGATGCTAACCAAGGAAAAACCTTCCAAGCCTTAAGGCATACAAAAGGAACATGGGAAGGATGAAGGAAGCCAGGTGACCATCCTAGAGCAGAGTTCAGCCTGGCCCCAAACACTTTCAGGGATGGGCCTTCTACAGCTTCTCATGACAACCTGTTCCAGTGCCTCACCACCCTCACACACCTCCTCAGAACAGACTAGATTATGTCTTTCTATTTAATCTGTTCCCATTCAGAAGTCTGTGTTACAGAGGTAACTGCACTCTTGTCACTTTTAACATCCCTCAGTCAGTATTTGGGAAACTTCCACATTCTCACTTTTCTGTATCCATCACATAGAGTTACATACACACTGCCCTATTTCTCTCTGAAAGATTAATTCTATACATGGAGACCCTCTAACAAAAATTTCAGCAAACACCATTCTCTCTCAACTCCAGAACCCTCTTCTGCCACCAATAAATTAAAATCTCACAGGTGTGATAATGGACATTTTTAATGGACACAACACCTATCTCAATCATTCCCACTCTGCACACTGCTCTGTAGACCTGAAGGTGGGCATGCAGCAAGACACCTCCATTTAGGGGTCTATGCATAGGTGTCCAGGGATGCCCCAGTTGTGTTCATTACCATTAAGATCCATGCAGATCCAGTCAATACAATCAATGGACAAAGATTCAATGAAAGTTTAAGTCAACCTAAAGCACAACTCACTTGTTGTGCTCGTGAGCAAACAAGCCGCTAGACACAATTGTCTAGTGTCATATTTCCTAGAATACCTCTCCTAGCTCCCAGCTGCCTGTCCAGAAGGGCATGGAGCAGGTCTCCTGCAAGCTTGTACAGCACCTTCCTGTCCATGAAGATGTCCCAGATCCTCTACAGCACATCTCAAATGCCATTGTATGTTTAGGTAACTGAATTGAGCCCACACTGGTTAACAGCTGAACCACTGCTCCCAAGGCTTTGCTGACCATGCAGGCTGAAAGCTCTGGCCAAGTACAAGCTGTAACACTCAGGGTGGGTGTCTTCACCTCAGCCCAGGATGCTCTGGCAGCATTTGGTGCTTTGTGGCTGTCAAAGTAATTCAGCACGTAATAATAGCAAAAAACATTTGCCCTTCTTTCATTTCATTATACAAATATTTACCTGCTAATCTAAAAATCAAGATGGACATTTTCTAAGGATACATCCTGTACCTTCCTCATTAGATGAACAGAAGGTGGAGTTTTGCCTTCAATGGTAGCAAACATCTGAAGCTGCCTGTAGAAAAGGAAAAATTCTTGCAAATCTAGCATAAGTAAGTCACTTATGTTTCTTTGCCTGAATGGATTTATTATGTGCAGCTGTTCAGTGCACATCTACAAGGTTTTATGGATGAAAAAGTCACATCATTATTGTGTTATCTGACCAGAAATGAAGCATGGACTAATGTCATCAAGGAAATAAATTAATTAATTAAAGCGTCCTATGTTTTTGAGTTAGAACCCCAGGTGAATCTCAAAGATACATGCAAAATGAGCAAGAATATATACCTGGAGATTCTAAGTGACTCCTGTGATGAATAACAATTCATGAGAAAATAAAACTGAATTTTTCATCACACTGCTGTCTCTATAATTTACTTTAATTTGCTTTGGCAATTTTACTACAACATCCAGAAAATGACTTTAAACTGTACCCTAATAGATATTCTCCAAGACAAAGGGAAAAAGAAAGAAAAAAAAAAAAAAAAAAAGGCAGCACAAACTATTTCATTATAGCAAACAAGGAAACTAAGCATCCATGGCAATTTTCTGATTTCATTTATGTCTTGGATTAAAAAAGGGACTCATGTGAGTACTTACACTGGCAACTACAGGGAAAAAGCTAATTATAAATTGTAGCTCAATACTTTTTTTGAGTTCAATGACAAAGAGCTCCTTATTTTCAAATCTTACTGCAGCAGAGTACAAAAGTTGTCTTTCAGATACTACTGACATCCATGCAAGTTAGACAAAACAGTAGCTCAGAGGCACATCCATGTACTAGCAAGGATTCACACCAACACCACAACCATGAGTTTTCTAATTTCTTCAACAGACATGGTCTAAATAGCAAGATATTCCCCGGGGCAAAAAATACCTCAAACACTGCAAAAGTGGTGCTAGGGCAAGGTAGCTAATGAAAAAGAAAGGGCTTTATGGCGTGTAAGACTAGTTAATCAGCAAGTTTTTTCTTAGGAGAGTCATACTTCAGGGAATGCAGCATATTATCCCAATTGTATGGCACAGTGGGAGCCAAGACAAGTGGGAGTCCCCCATCAGGGCAGGGCTACCTTCCTCAGACTTTCTTTGATTAGTCTATTATGCTGTTTCTGAGGGAGAGTGAATAGGAAATACTTCTTGTGCTAACAATACACTGAACCTGGCAAAACTGAAAACTCCAGTCAACAAATGGTGTATACAAAGCAAAAAAAAAGAAAAAAAAAAAAAAGAAAAAAAAGAAAAAAGGAAAAAAAAAGGAAATTTGGGCTTTTTTAAAGCTTTAGTAAGAGTATAATGCCATATCATCACAATGGTACAGTGTTAACTTGTGTGCAACCTGTATCTGACACTTACACGCCTCAGCAAAAGACAAAGAACATAAACAGAAAAACAGTCCATTACAGGTATCCAGCTCTGGCTTGCAGTAGGGCATTTGGGTTTGCAATTCTTCTATTTCTTTGCTTATTTTGGCATGTGATTCATGGTGGGACTCAAAGCACAGGCATGGTGATACTGCACAACAGGGTAAGGAAAAGTGCAAAGTGGACAGCCTTCAACTACAGGACAAAGAGACAGCAACTTTATCCCAAATCCATGAACACTGTACATGGCACATTAGCCCTACCTACTCCCTGGCCACCCTGGTGTTGTACAAGATTTGCAGGACTTGTTCATTCTAGTGACTGCCTCCCAATTGCATGCAACAGGTACACTGCCTATCTACCAAATACTCCAGTTAACCCAGGCTCAATCTAGGAAAGCACCAAAACAGTAATTCTACTGAAGGCAATAGGTCCAGTAACAACACTTAAAATTAAGATGATGTCTAAAGGGCTTTTGGATTGCTTCCTATTAGAGCTTCCTATCATCAGCTAAAAAAAAAAAATAACCCTCAAACTGCTAAATCAAAGCATCCAATGTGAACAGAATTCTACTACACAGTATTTTGTTTCCATAACACAAGCCATGGCTGAAAAAGATACTAATTATGGCACTAGTACAGCTGTATTAATTACAGCTGCATTAATTAGAGCAAATTCCTGTAATTTAACTAGGTTGGCACTTAGAAGTTCTTGTTCAATTATGATACATTTCAGACCTTTGTCCATTTTTTCTCAACACATTGGTGAACTTTTAAGTTAGTGCTGTGGGGCTTACACTGGTACCCATTCCAAGGAGGTGATGTTTCAAAAATGCTATGTCTTCAGCTGCCCTGCAGTTATCAAGGGAGCTAATAAAACTGGATAGAGGGCAGAGCTCAACCTGTTCTACCTATTATCTGCTGCAGCCCAGGATTTTGTCTCTCCTTTTGGGCCTGTCCTGACAAATGTCAGCCTAAAACATTCTGAATTGCTAAAAAATCTTTTGAACTCAAAGTGATAATTATAACAGCCACTAAAAAACCCCAGAATTTCCCTTTACGGGTTACATGAAAAAGCTAGGAGAAAGAAAATCTCTGGGTCAAGATTTCTCAAATCCTTGGGATCTGCCAAGCCTTGAATTAGCCAATTCTCTTATTAGAAAAACTCAACATGGCAAGACATTCCCTGTGCAAGAATGGGGTAAAGTGAGCAGGAGCCAGACCTCAGCTCCTTATGTATGGTCAGCATCTTTTCAAGATTTTTGTGTTTCAATATATTTGCCAGATAACCCCAGTTCTAAGGTAGCAAGCAGCTAACAGTCTCCTCTTAGCAACTGGAGATTTTGGTATATACTTGAAGCATTTAAGTAACACTCTATATCTTAACAAGGAACTGCATATAATATATTCACAAATATAATTAAAATTTTAAAACCTTTGAATACATAAATAGATATTAATAAAAACAGATGCAATCATACTGTTTCATTAGAATCAGTGTTGTACATAGGAGTATATTCTGAGATGAATTTTTAGCTAGACTACAATAACAAAAAGCCAGAAAACCAAAGACATTCACTTTTAAATGGCACACAGACATAACCTAATCTAATCAGATTTTAGGAAGTTGTGATGACTAAGTGTCACTGTCTTTAAGAACATACATTAAGAGAAAGCTCTGTGCATGAGCATATATGTACACGTGCCCATGTGCGATACCCAAATTCATTTATCAGGTCTCTGCTAATATACATCTTTACAAGAGAAAGCTAAGCAAAAATACAATCCCAGGCTTGACTGAAGAGACAGCAAAGAGGCTAAAGCTGTAGAAATAGAATGACAACACAGAAAACTATTTTACCACCAAGCTAGTAAATTGTCAGGTATGGAAAATCTCACTAATAGATATTGTAACTAATAACACCAGACAAACTTTGCTTAACAAAATAATGACATAAATGTAAAGGAAAGTATGCTGTCTCAAGATACAGCATACTGAGAGAAAACATTTGTTGCAGTGAAGTTTGAGATATAAATTGCCTACATGTGGCACACAGCCTACATGCACATTGATTAACCTCCTATAAAAAAAATTAAAAAATGCATTCCCTGCACATCAGCCAAAATGCACATCACAAGACATTCAGAACAGCATCAGGGATACAGATAATCATTTACATGCATCTCAATATGCATTAGGTACCCTACTCCTTTACATTATAAACCACTTACAACAATGTACATTTACCAGCAGACAACACAGACATCCGTCTACTGCAGCCCTGACAGTCAGCTTCAAGTACAGCCCTTAATATGCCACAGATGATGTGCTGTCTTGAGCCACCAAGAGCAGCTGCTAACTGCTGGCATGGCAGTGAAGCCACAGATACGGATATACCACCTGCTGGTCTGCTCCAGTTTAAACACAGGTGAAATTGTCATTATCTCCTGAAGACTGACCCAGAGATATTATTCACCTGTGCTGCCTGATAGCTTAACACTGCCTTAGATTAGAGCTGCATTGTACTTAAAATAAGAATAAAACTCCCTGTGCCACTAGATATAGGTAAAAACTAGTTTATACTATTGCAACCCACATAAGTTACGTGACCAGACTCCCTACCAAAATTCCGGCAACTTCTGAATTGGCAGCACAAGCCACTTGTTTCTTCTATGCTGTAAATCACAAAAGCCTTTAGGTCACTCTAACTTGCCAAAAAACACACAAAACTTTAGCTATTAGAACACTTTTCCTCTAACAAAGCCTAAATGTAGCACAGTCATTACTTAAAGCAGTAACGGGGCAAAATTTAATCGATTAGAATCTCTTTGGGGATAAAGTCTGTGCAAAGAACTATGATTAATGCTCTTCAATCATAATATAAATTGGAGGAAACAACTCCAGGAGCAAAAATAGCCCACATTAACTGTTTGTAAAGGAGAGTTGGCTAGGTGATTTATCTTCTGTGATCAAAACAATACGCTATTTACTTTGTTATAATCATTAAGTTTCCCTCATTCAACATTCTGAACTGCCTAGTGCTAATTCTGCCCTTTCCTGTGCATGTCAGTTCAGTGGCCACCTTCTTTTTCTCCTATTCTTACCTTGTGTTGCTGTTTCTCCTGGAGTCTTGACACACAGGGTCCACATCAAACCTTTAGCTTCACCACATGTGGTTTGTGTCTGGCTATCTTTCTCTTTCCCAGATGGATAGCAATCTCCACTGGTTACTCAAACTGAAATTTCTGCCCAGAAGTGAAGAAAAGAAGGAGGTGGGTTTCAAAGTCCCTAGCTCGGAAATAGGAACAACCCTAGTGTTAAATTTCACCTTCATTCCTCAGATGGTATTATGGCGGTGACATTTTCTGCACCATAAATCTTTGCAAAACAAACATGGAGATTCAAGCGGAAGGGGTAGTTTCACCTAGTGGCACTGTGAACGCACACTGCACTTCCAAAATACACCTAAACTGCACACACAGGCCTACAGAGTTTAAACCCCAAAGCAGAGACTGAGAGCTGCTGCTCATGAGCAGCCTCCAGCTGATCAAAACTGCGCCTAGCAAAACGAGAGCAAATGCAAGGAAAAGATGAGGCTGACTCCAGTCAGGAAAGGGGTGAGGTCAGGTTGCTGCAGGTAAGGAGGTTTCAAGAAGCAAAAAGAGGCGTCTCTCAGATAAATGGGTGGCCTCAGTAATAATCAGAGCACTCAAGATTCTTCCTGCAAAAAAAAACTAAAAAAAAAAAAAACCACAAAAAACCCACAAAAAACCTGATGAACTGGAATTTAATTGCAACACAAGACCAGTCAGGTTTTCTATCTCATATCCGTATCTCATAGACTAACTACAGACACATTTTCATTTATTTAACTGTGTTGCTGACACTTGTTGATTGATACAGAGAAAAAAACCCTTGAGTATCAGCACACACTGTCTCACCCCTGCAAAAACAAGAAGAATCCAGCCCAATCCTGCTTCCTCAGAAACCCAGCAGCCACAGCACAAAATTATGGGTCAGTACAATGGAGCGTGCAAAAACTCTTTATAATCATGCCACTAGTGAGACTCCAGAGAAATTTAATCTCAAAGTCTGAAAAACAAATAACCAGAGACAGTCAACTAACAAACAAATAATTTCCTACCAGCATCAGTGAAGTTAGTGCTTTGCATCGCAGACATTTATTACAACATCAGAAAAGGGAAAACTAACCGATTTATATTTTTTAATTTTTTTTTTTACCTCTGTAAATAGCACTAATTAAATGAAAATAGAAGAAAAGTTTTAAAGGATAGTGTTCTCCTTTTTTGTCTTCAGTATAAATGCCAGCAATTCATTAAAGAACATGTGCAGGGAACCAGAGCCAAAGCATTGCTACAATGGGAGTAAGTGAACAGAAGCTAAGGTCTAGTAATTATATAGGACAAGGAACCCTTTCACCTTTCCATTTTATGGACCATTTTATGACTTTGGCATTACATGGGATACTGCTAAAAGGAAAAGAGAAGTGGTTATAACTACTGCATCAACCCAAGTAATGTACACAATACTTAAGCCCTTATTTTCTCTCTGGTTATTATTCTCTGGTGACTAAAACTCTCCTGTTCTGAATTCCCCCCAGGGTGTTTGCATGGAGCTGTATATAGAAAAATTAAGCCACTACATACTGCACAGACTTCCAAGCAATACTAAGAGATCACGTTTATGAACTGTTGCTTCAGCTGAAAAAATGGATAGGACACACTGAAACTTTATAGTGACAGAAGAAGTGCTGCCCCGCAGCACAGGTAGCACCAAAGCCTTCTTCCCCCAATGACAGGCCATAACTCCCCTAAAAAGAGTACTATGGGCTACTTCTGTTGGGTGAAGGTATCACAGATTTAACCTTTTCATTCATGCCTTCATGTCTCAACATCCAATTCTAGACTACTGCAGTCAAGAAAAGCCAGCTCACATTGCCTCACCAAAGGTGACACCAAAGGTAACAAAACCAGCTCACTGCACATGAGGTACTAGTAATTTTAAGGGTTTTCTACATGATACTTTTTAGTTTATCTATACCATTTACCTTGGTAAACTATGAATCATCTCCATTTTTAAAGATTTCAGAACCAAGAAGAAAGGGAATAAAGATACTGAACACAGGATTCTTCTCTGAAAGCACCAAACAAAGCAAACTCAGATAGGTCAGAGATGAAATACATCATACTCTCCTGACCCAGATGTTACTGGAAGGCTTTTTTTGTCACTCCAGAGACTATCCTCAATTGTCACAGCAGAAGCATCACCACTGAATATATCACTGACACTTGACTTTATATTGCAACATGCCTAACAAAGACCCCAAAAAAGTTAGTTCTAACCAGTGTAACACGATAACTGATAATAACCAAATAAAACAAATATAGCCAGATATGCATCACTGAAAAACTATGACAATCAAAGTAATAAATATCAGAGGAGACAACCCTTTGGTGGTTCAGACATAGCTTTCAACCACATTTCAGTAGATGACATCAAGCTTATTGTCCAAGCTGCTGTTTCACACCACACTGGAAGTCTGACAATTTCATTGTTAAAAATTGCACACTGGAAAAACACAGAGCTGTAACACTAACTGTTATTAAAAGTTATTGTTATTGAAGGCATGATGTTGATTTTTGCAGATGAAAATTTCATTTTGCTTTTCCCATAATTCTGGAGGTTTGTTAGTTGTAGCCAAGCCCAAATCAGGAGCCAAAATGACACCAAGAATCCATGCTATGTTATGTCTATTACAAGAGCAGCTCAAAATAAAGAGATGTAGTTGATGATGTTGCTGCTCATTGCAGGTGGGTTGAACCACACAGTGTCTTTAGAGGCCCCTTCTGACCCAAACAATTCTTTGAAAATGCAAGCTTGTACATTGTAAGTTTGTTATTTAGATGGGGATTAAGTGCTATAATTTATAACCTTTCAAAACATTATGACCTGTACAAATTATCATATCTTGACTTACAAGGTTAAAATTCAAATGAAAAGTCTCTTTGGGATATAAGAAAGCTACAAACTTTGGAAAGTTATCTTTTCTTATCCCTTGCAGGTACTAATACTTTTAGGAAAACTGAAATACATACTAAAAGATTATTTCCCTGCAAGAATATGACCTTTGAATAAAGAATAAAATTTTCAAAGTCAGAAAAGACATCAAGATACCTTACTCTCAGTGAAAGTCAAGAGGAACTCAGTGCCAGATTGTTATTTATGCTTCATTTTATGAAAAGCAAGAGCTTACTTATAGGCCATCATGGAGCATCCTCAACATTCAAACTGACTTTAATGAAGGGGAGGAGAACAGCGTGATTGGGCTTTTTTGTTAAAACTGCCACGCCCAAAACAAAACACACAAAAAAAACCCCCAGCAAAGTGCGTGCAATGAAAACTAATTACTTTCATGGGAAGTTTAATTATGGTGACCCCAATCGGTAACAACTGTCACCTGATTAGAGGGACTCTGCCCTCCCCAAATCGATGGAGCCCATGAACACTAAATTGAATTCTAGTGGCAGCAGTGTGCAACTGACCTCCCAGTCATTAGGAATCATGCTATAACCAAGTCTGTGAGAGCATCAAAGTCCTATATTCACAGGAAAAAACATATTCCTGAACTTGATTTTCAACACCCACTGCCTCTTCCCTGCGAGCAAGAAAGCAAAAGTGGGCAACACCAGACCTTTGTCACTCTCTTTTCTTTTTTCTGACATGCTATGAGCAAACCACAAAGCCTGAGTTCCTGCACTAACACAGAGCTGGCAGCACCAGCTCTCAACTCCAGTCAATAGGCAGGCAGGCTGCTCTAAAGTCCCCGCACCAACCAATTTGAGATGCATGAGCTCCTGGCAGCAAAATAATTATTTCCTCAGAGGTTCTTATTGTCTCCAGCACGCCATGAATTCTGTTCAAGTTCAATGTCAATTTATCACTCTACATTACTAGCAGCAGCTGACATCATGGGTGCAATTGTTAAAGAAAAGGGAAATTATTTCTGCCCTCATACATTTAGATTCCCTTCCCCTCAATAAGTGCAGTGAAGGGAAAAAGCTTTGAGCAATCTGAAATCACAGAATGACTCTTTCTATAAAAGCACTGCACTTGTCCAGCAAACCTCTCTATCTACCACCACTGAATAATATCAGGTACCAGAGAGACCTGAAAGGGAATAGAAGGAGGAAATATGACCTGCAAAAAAGGTAGTATTTTTAGAGTACAGTGTAGTTTTTTCCCCTCTAATATGCAGCACATTCTTGGACTCAATACAGCGGGATGCTGAGGGTCCAGCCCCTCTCAAGCAAAGCATGGCAGTGTGTGCTACTTACTAATCACAGTCTGGCACAAAATAAAGCGCTCTGCTGAGGTAAGACCTAAGGGCCAGCACCTCACAGGATGGACCCCACCTGCTTTCATGTCATGACCCTGATACATTGCATGACATGATTTTGCTTGGAAATCTATTTTTTTTAATTGAATGGAGTATTAGCTGGCTTAAAGTTACTGATATCTTCACAAAAAAACCCCAAGACTTCTTACACAGCATGTGTACTTGTGTCAGTACAAAATTATTTTACCTCTGTGTACCATCAATATTCAACTCCAAAAAGCAACTCAAAAAGCCACCACGACAACAGAAAACTACAACACTAAAAGAGAGGACTCCTTTAAAATAGTAATTCTGAAAAGTTGGTACTACTATATATTTTTTTTCCAAAGGAATCAAGTAACTTCTCAAATTTTCAGATGAAATGAGCATCAAACCACTGCTTTTTCATGGAATCCAAAAATTCTGCACCTGCCCTTGAAATCTTGCAACCTGTTCAACAATATGGAAACCTTTCCACATCATTCCCTGGCAATACAGGAGATGAAGGGGAGTTAAAAGTGACAAGACTGAATTTCAATCACCACTAAAAGGGAAAACAGGAACACCTATTTAATTCAGCATGAATAGCACAATCCCACTGACCAGCAGCTGCAGCCAAGCTCTTCTCCCTGGTGCCCACTGGCAGGACAAGGGGTAGTGGGCACCTACTGAAACAGCTTAAGACAGCCTCACTGCAAGAGTGGTCAGACACTAGAATAGGCTGTCCAGAGAGTTTCTGGAGACTTGGCAGTATAACAGGCTTATGTGCTTCCCCACTGCATTACTAAAATTTGATCAAAGGATAAAACATACTCATTATCTTTCAATACCAGATATTGTCACAAGTGGCACCGAAATTCTCTTCTGTTAGGAAATTAATCTCCATGGTTTTAGAAACTTCAAAGATGCTTCACTGCTTCATTGATTGCCTAAGCTAACTTTCCATGTCTTGAAGACATTTTTTTCTTTTTCTCATGTTCACTCAGGCCAGATTCTTAAGCAGCAGCTTTGCCTGAACACAGTAAGTTTCTATAGCCTAAGAGATGTCCACCCTGACTCTGTATTTAACATTACAAGCTAAAACACTAAATCCATAAGTACTTGGATGCTTGTCACTTTGATAATCCTGCATGACTCATTCTTTAAGGCAGCCTATGACAGTCCAAACTGCCAAAGTATTCCTCTGACATGCTGAAATTCCCTCCTTTGCTGCATATTTTCCAGTTTTTGATCCTCAGACTGGGTTGAAAAAGCTACAAAGCTGTAGCACAGTACCCAAAGTGGTCCTGAGCAAATCCTTCTGCTTACTGACAGGGTAGGGAATTTGCAGCACATGCCTGTATTATCAGAAGTGCTGCTCTAGAAAGGGGAAGCAAATTCAGCATTTACAAGTCACTCACTCTGGCAACTGAGATATCCTTCATATGTCACCCTAACATGTGAAGTTCCCTCTCATTGTGAGTGTTTGCAATTCATCATTTAGACTTCCAATAACAAACTACAAATTCAAAATGTCCCCACTGACCATCTTGCTATGCTGCTACGGTTCACTGGCACAGTGGGAACTTACTCATCTACCGTCTGGGCTAATGAAGTTACTGGTATGGCTGTCATTCTCTTGGTGGATCACCACTACAAAGAGAGAGCACTCTCTGCCATGAGATTTCAAGTTAGATGGAAGCTCAGCAGCGATGAGATCCAGAAAAATCATGTCCTCTTCCAGACCTGGACAACAGCACTGCCATGCCAATGTATGCTTCTGCCCACATCTGGAAAACAGAACTCCTTCTATACTCTTACCTTTGCCCTGTGCCCAGTCTGCATCTCCTGCTTCCTGTTGTAGGATCACTCTCCTTTCCCATACCCACTCATATCTTCTGACTTCTCATTTTCACACAAATCTCCCGACAAATTATCACCCTTGAGCACCATAGTCTGTCTCAGACTTGCCCTCATCCTCCAAAAATCCTGTTTCTTCCAGTCTTCTGCATCACATCCTCTCTACATGTGAGGGGGGTCCAGGAAAGACATCACCCCAGGGCAGAAACAAGCATCATACCAAGGGGGACAAGTGCCAGGCCCCCACCACAGGCAGAAGCAGCAGCCCCAGCCAACACACCTTCAGAGTCATTCCAATGTACTTTCAGCTGTGTGGAAGCTTTGCCTGCTAAAAAAACACCCTTATCTTCCCCATGTTTTCCTTGTCACACTCTATGCTAGTCAGAGCAAACAGAGTTTGAGTTGAAGGAGTGGAGCAGAGTTCAAATAGTATGGGTATCCATAGGAAGAGTGTGATGCGGAGATAAAGGACAGCCTTAAGGTCAGGGATTCTTAGGTATACCTGGTGGCAACATAAAAGAGATTTACCTACATTTCTAAAAGTAAATAGATAATCCCTTACTATGAAAGGGGGTGCTATGTACTTATGAAAAACAGACCCACAGGATTTTGAATTGCTATCAAAAAGCAAATCAATCCCTTCATCTTTTTGCTTTCCAGTATTTTCATAATTAGCCATTAATACTACAGTTTACTAAAAACAAGCAGTAAAATGAAATACAGACAGAATCAAAATTCATATATGCTGTTGTAGTACTTATTCTTGAAGTAATTAGTAAGGCCATTTCTCAGTTTATATAAAGAAGCTGCAAAATACGCAATTTCCCACCAAATCAAGGCTTTTTCTGTATCACTTCAGTTTAGTCATAGCCAGGCCTAAAATTTGCAAAGAGGTAACCATATAACAAAGCAATTTTATGTCACAGATAAGTTGATTTGTATTTACATGTTATGGAAGAATTTTATCCTGCAGATGAAAATAATATTACAAATACATCAGCATTCTGAGTCAGCAAGACTTCATGAAAGAAAAGACAATCCAAGTATTTAGACTGAAAGCTAGCCGCTTTCTGAAAAATAAAAATTGTAATTCTACTATATATAAAAAAAAAAAAAATATTAATTGATGCCTTAAAAAAAATTATTTGAAGACTTGAGGCTTGACCTAAGGGCTGTTCTTACTGTTTGTAAAGCCAGGGCAATGCAAAGGTACAAAGGTGGTTCCACTGCAGAGAAAAGAAGCTAAATTGGATCTCCATCAAATACTGACTTTTGTCTCTATTATGTTATATATATACACACTGCAGTCCTCCAGCTTTCTTTCATCCAAATAAGCCTAAAAAGACAGGAAGAAAAAAAGAATATAGGATATACAATAAATTCCCATAACTGCAAGATGGAAGATGTATAAACCTGTAACATTACAAAATCTATTGTTTCTCCTTCTCACCACAGCCTTTGACAGAAAGTTGATGTGCATTTGAAACATGCATTGATGAAACATCTTGGTAGTAAAAGGAAAAGTCAAGCTAAAGGAAACTGTATGGGAACACACACTTAATACACCATTTCTACCTCCAGGATAAAAATAATGCTAGAGGTTCACAAGCAACTTGTATCAATGTAAAATTAGCTTTGCAGTGTGGTTAATGCAACACTTTAGTGTGTATTTAGGGGGAAGAAATCCAATTATTTCTACCAGATAGTCCCTAAAACACAGTTTAAGACAGTTAGGAGATTAAAGACACTGAAGTCTTTTCATATGCTGTTGACAGGTGGTGTTTTGGTTTTGTTTTGGGCTTTTTTTAATGTGCAGAAAAACCCTCCAGCCAGCAAGGCATCCATGCAGCTGGAAAAGCAGCATTCTTCTAAGCTGGATTATGTGACAGTTGTTACACCTATTTCTAACACTTGTCTCCAAGATAAAATGCAAATACAAAATCTCCCGATTACTTGTGATCATTAAAGAAACCATATAATTTTGGGCTTCAGTAGTCTATTGGCATGGAGTCCTGGCCAAAATCCAGCATCAGTAAGTACACTGAGATGCAATCCTGTTACCCCTAAGCTGCATTCAGCAATATTAACTTGTTTTCATTTTCCTTCCAGCATTTACAGAGAAAATTATGTAAATGTTGTGTATGTGAGCACTGTGGAGAGAATTTTAGTGAAGTTGTACACATGTATGGAGAGACCCTCCTTCAGTAACCTTTCCATCAAAACCATAAATTACAAACAATAAAATCCCTACTTCATATCAATGATTAAAAATATAATCAGTCTTTAACACAGCAAAGGAACACAAGCTGGGACGCAGCTGTAGCTACTGATGGTGGCCTCCGAATGCTTCCGAATGGACCGGGATTATATTTGTCACCAGAATAAATGAAAAAAATTATTTATTGTTCTCACCTGCAGAAGCTACACCCTTCAAAACCAGAAAGTGTAGCTTAGAATGCTTCTGTGTGCATTTAAATGCACCAAAGTTATGGGAAATCTGCAAGAGAGAGTGATTGTTCTTTGCTTTTTATTTAGAAATTATTATTATTATTAAAACAGCTTGGTTTTGGTAAAGCGAAGAGACACAAGTCTTTTGGTAAAGCAAAGAGATACAGAAGTATGAGAGCAACAAGGTATGAGAAACTCATTAAGAGAATGGAGAGATGCTGAAGGCAGGCATGAAGATAACAAGGTGATTAAGAAGCATGACAGAAAGGACGAGAGAACATAGGGAGACAAAGAAAGGCAGACACAAAGACGGGGGAAAAAAACCACAGAAAGCAGGTCAGGATCAGGAGTTCACAAGGCAACCAAAATGTACAACATTTGAAAGAAAATCAGAGATGGAACATGATGCCCCATATAATGTTCACCCTACTGCTGAGCACGGAGGAATCCCAGGGAATGTTCTCCTCACCAGCCACTAGAAAATCTTCTCTCTCAGCAGGCGGGGTTTTCTCTGACAAAGCAAGACCCTGAGTGACTGACCCACTCTTATTTATTAGCATCCTGACAAAGGGACATCCAGCACCTGCAACGTGTCCTGGCTAGACCCTGGGCACACAATCACTTCTTCCTATGCTTCAATCACCACTGAAAGAGCAAATCACACTGTACCTGATCCCAGTCCCACTACAGCCAAGGAAAAGGCTGCTGCTTCAAATTACAGTTAATAAAATCTGAAATGCACAAAGGAGCACAAGATACTGACTCAGACTCTGCCCTGGGCTGCTATCCAGGTGATGGGACCTGCACCCCTTCACAGCTGCCTGCCCCACAGCACAGGTTGTGCTGCCTTTGCAAGTCTCTTCAGGTGCTCCTGAAACTGAGGGCACTTTAAACTCTTACCTTACACAAAAAATAAGACATACATACTTTAAACTCATTCTGCTCGAAAAAAAGAACTGCAGGGCATTTTATAATTAGCTACTAACCCAGGGAGCCAATACTGCTGTATATCTAGACATTTTTATGAAAAAGCTAACTATTCAGAAAAGAGATCAATGGGAATAAATCACTGTTTCCCATTGGTGCAGGCTGACTTTCTTGATGCCCCAAGATTTATAGCAGCCTGAAGATCTGCATTAGCTATAGACCAAGCAACATGCAATGCCTAGCAGCTTTCATGCCAAATAAAAGCATTCAACATCACTTAAACTACAGAAAGTATTTGTTTGGAGAACTCACTGGACAAACAAGTAGTGGAATGATAGTGGATAGGCAGAGAAGCATCTGGTGGATAAAGGTTTCTAGGAATACTGTTATATTTTACTGACAACTACTGCAATATGGCAAATGCTTCCTGCACACATGGTCCTCGCTTAGAGAGCTCAAATTCTATCTTCACTGGCACAAAACACATAACTGAACATAAAATTAAACACAAGAAGAAACAATGAGGGAAAGAAAATTGTTCTTTCAGATCACAGGGTTTGATGTGGTCATCTATTGCATTTTAATAGAATCAAAGTGAGTAATTCACTTCTACGAAAAAAATCCACAAAGTTGTACTTTGGGGTCTATAATAATCCTTGGAAGTATTATTTGGTTTTTATTCCTCTGTCAGCATGCATATCACTTCACCAGCCTCCCTCCTATTTCCTTTTTCTCTGGAAAAGAACACTTCCTGCCTTTCCCCAGAAAGTATGAAACCTTTGGAACAGAAAAGCTCATTTTTCCACTTCATCAGATGCTGCTCCTGTTCAAACTCATCTCAAGAAATACTGCCTGTGTTAGCGGTCTACACACTCTCTTACTTTCCCATGCCAAGAAGTCAGCTAATAATACCAGAGAAACAGAATTTCTTCCTGCTTCTGTCCAGTTCACGTGAAAGTCAGCTGTGGTTGCTGTATAAAATCACGTAGAAAAGCAGGGGAAAAAAGGGTGATGCCAACTTCAGTAAAAAGAATCTCTGTTCTCCTACATAGCCCTTCGAGATTTAAAAAGAAAAAAAAAGAAAAAAAAGAAGAAAAAAAAAAGAAGAAAAAAGCAGCTGTAGCAACATTATTTTAAATTGAAAGCACAAATCAGATTCAGAATCCAATATAGCTCATAGCCCATCTGTGTCTAACATCAGAGGCTCTGGCCACTCAGTTATTTTACAGCTTTTACTAGGGATGCCGCCCACAGCGCTTTCACAGGTGCCCACCACTGGTTTGCTCTTTCAGTACCAGTGCAAGCCTGCTCACATCCCAGCATCAAACCCTCACTGCCACTACAGCTTTCCCCAACAGCACTGGAGGTGGAATACTGTTGGCAGGAAGTGGACATCATACACCAGCACTGAAGCCTGGCAGCACAGGACTCCCAACCTTTAAACCACAAGAGTCAAAATCAAAGGACAAAAAGAGGAGGGGAGTAGTTCAAAGCCACATCTGGCCACCACTTGGGAGAGATCAGCCTGGAGAAGGCACTCTAAAACACACGCATGTAAGAGTGCAGATGGAAGCAGCAGCCAGTTTCACCTTATAAAACCTCCTCTGGGGAATGCTGATCCCCAGGTTGATACAGTGGATTATTTAGGATTGCTGTGCGATCTTTACAGTACCCAATATCTAGATGCAGGCACACAGAGATGTGTTTAGTCGCGCACTCAGTACATCCAGGTGTCTACAGGTTCACTAGTTAATCCCTTCAGAGAAATGCGTTTATAATAAATGACAACTTCCCTTTCAGTAAGATTTACACCATATGATCTGTATTCAGTGGAGAAGAGCCAACAAGTGGGTTGAGTTACAGTTCCCCTCCTTGGGGGAGGAGTGGGGGGGAGGGAAATCACAACTTTTTACTTTGAACATTTTGACAATGTAGAAAATAGCTTGATCTGTTATCCCTCTTTTCTCAAAACATGCAACAAGCACCCCACATTACAGAAGTTCCAAGGAAAGGTTTCAAAGCTGTTGGTAGCAGCACGCCCCTCTGGAGACTAAACAGTACTCAATTTTGTTAAAGATAGAAACTGCTGCTCTAAATATTCTGGAGGGTAACAACTACTTTTTACAGTACCACTGTGGAAATTTTTAAATGAGGCTTTAAACTTCCTAATTAAATTTCATGTTTGTTTTTTTTAGTATTGTCATTTCTGTGGCTGGTTGGTGTTTGGTTTTATTTTAAGATAAGGATTAAAGAAAATCCCATTTGTAAACCTGGAAAACTTGTAATGGGACATAATAAGAGTCCAGTGAACTCAAAATTTCTCAATATCTAAAAGGAGCATCACTACCAACCCACAGCTAAGGTTTTGCACTGTTTTGGTTTATTTTTAGCTATCAACATTTGCAGCTTCTACAGTGTCAAGAGAGCAGGAGATCCAACCCTTCTCTATGACAGACAGCATTAATTTGATTAACTTATCCATTTGATGTTTTATAGTCTTCAGAGATTGTGAATATTCTTTTTTCTTGTAGGGACATTAAACTATTAGAAAAATCTTTTGCTAAATGTATTTGGCAAGATAACAAACTGTTATTAGAATTAGCTACATTATTGCAGCTAAAGACAAGGGAGATCTTTCCTCTCCCAAATTTATAGTTTTATAATTGAGTATGTCAATTAAGATCTAACCAAGATTTAGCAGGCAGTAGATGAGGGTAATTACTGCAAAGTCATTGAGGTAAAGATATGTGCCTTATTTTTCTACTAGATGAATTAATTTTGTCTAGCCATTTTGTACAGCACATATCTTCTTTATGCAACTTTGCTGCTTATTTGCAAGATGCTAGACTTTACATATCATATGTGTTGTTAAAAATCCCCCTCTTTTATTTACCGATGGGAAGTTTGAATGTATTTTCTTTTTTGTACTCTCAGGATGTTATTCATGGTACCACACTTCCAAGTAGAAGATTTGCGCGTTACTAGATGGACACTTAAGTCTGGCATGGTGTCAGACACAAGCTGTATTGTAGCACATCTCCTTGTGATTTGTGTTTTTTTAAACTCATGACTCTTGGCCAAATTCGAGCAAGTTTTCACCAAGTAAAAGTGGATGGTGTCACTCAGCCTCCACATCAACTCAGTATTAAGGTCTCATTGAAAACTCTAAAGGGAATAGAGCCCTTTAGATGGGAGATACCCATAGAAACTACAATAATTATTAAGTGAGGTAAGTCTAGTACTCACTGCTGCTTCTCCAGAACACAGACACTCACCTAAATTTACCTAATACTGATAGAAATTACATCCGAAGGAACACATTACATATTAGCAACAAGGATTAGGTCTGCCAGCTTTCCCTAATAACTCACTCACCAGCACTGGAAAGATCCTCATCTGTCTCCAAGTATGAGGCAAAACATGGGTTTATTTTTGCTGTTCAGAGTAGTAAGATTGTATTAGCTGTACAACAGCCCAATATTATCACACAGCAAGGCAGCATGAAATATAGCAGAAGTACAGGGGCTGAAAGAAGGAAATCAATGGGTATTTAAAACACCATTTAGTTGATTTACCTATGGCATAAAGCACTGTCATTTAAAAATCTCTCATGGAAATGTCTCTTCTCCAAATAAATGCCTGTACTAAGGAGATTATTTACTAAAAGGCTTTTAAATGCTGCCATTAAAAGTAACACATTAAAATCAATTAAAAGGTTTTATAAAAACACTAATCTCCTTCTCATTTCCTATGCTCTTGCCAGCATCATTTCACCCTTTCATACTCCTGTTAAAGCTAACAAGGTGCTTTTCCCCAATTCAAATATCACAGAAGGAATCATACTCTAGCTATTACAAAAAAAACTTGTTCTAGGCACCACTCAGTTGTTCCCAGATTGGGGAGGGGGGGGTGGGGTGGGGGGTGTCTCTGGGGGCACTTTCATTTAACTTCAGGGCTCACCTACATAACACAAGTTTACCTTGGGTATTTGTTGGGGAGGAAATAGACTGAGTCTCATCAAGTAGAATTTGTTAAAAATTTTTGATTCCCAGCAAAAGACAAGAACAACCTATTAATTTAGGAGTGGAATGCATCCCATCTAACCTAAGCCATAAAAAAATGACTTCTCAGGTCACTTCTCACTCTTCCACAAAGAAGAGGGGAAGGCACATGTATTTATTAAAAATGCAACTAAAATTGGAGATTATAGTACATAAGTTTAAAACAACATAAAAAAAATCACCCTGGCAATTTGTCAATGAAAATTATTCAGCTTTCAGCATTTTCCAGCTTACAGGAATAACTCATATTCCTGATTGTGACAAGTCTCCTTCAGGTAGCTGAGCTTGCTTAGGTAAAAAAACACAATGTTTGCACCAAGAAGAAAGGATGGTAAAACTGATGGCTGCACCACAGCTGGCACCTTGAGATAACAACATAAAAAAAAAAAAATGGACCTTCCTTTACGCTTATTCCTTCCCCATTTTTTTGCTTTGGCTAACCTTTGGGGTACCAAAGTGTTCGTCCTCTCTTCCAGCATGAAGAACTATGCCGCAGTTCTATACCTACAACAACAAAAATATGTCTACAAGGAAAACTTCTCAAGCTTCCTCTGTCCATCAGGACCACAAGGCTGAAGGTCAAAGCATCATGGATTCAGGCCCTACAACAGTGGGGGGGGGAAAAAAGAAAGAACAAAAAGGGAAGCAAAAAAAAGAAAAAATGGTGCAAGCTCTGCATTATTTTTCTGATTAGCACATGAAAAAGAATCTGCCAGGGAAGTCTCAAAGGAATAAAATATAAAATTCCATTTAAATCACCAACTAATTTAAGAGTTTCACTTGTACATCTCAGAAAATCATCATGTGTTGAGAGTTGGTGTGGTAATTTGAAAGACATGCAATTCTCCATTCACAGCCAAGCAGTTGGATTATCTGCTTTGGAAGAAAAATTCCACTCATTCCCAGCCTTGGAGCACAACTGGAGCCTCCACAAGAAATAATAATTAGAGTGGGGAAAGTGAGACCTCACGACAGTGCTTCTCTGATAATTCAGTCAAATTTCACCTATTTGCTCTCAGGCTGATAGGCAAAGAAATACATACCTCACACTCAGTTCATGTATTGTTTGGGTACCAGGACATTGCCATTGTTTCACATTTGTGTTTGGGGGTTAAAAAAACCCAAACAACACACTACTTTTTGTCTGGTAGGTTGTTGGGGTCTTTTTTACTCGTTCAAAGCAGCTACAAAATGCAGTTTCACTTCCTCGTGCAGCAGGTCTCTGCTATGTTTCTGCTTCCCAATGCTCTCAACTCTATGGAGAAGTCCTCAAGGGCCCCTGAGTTCACGCAGTGTTTTGTGAGGATACATTACTTTAACACAAGAGATTTAAAACCCCAAAGCGAGTCCTGAGAGGCAACTTCCCAGCAGCTCAGATTAAGCGGCAGCGGGCCGGGGCAGCGGAATTTGGCGGCGGGCAGCCTGCTGCCGAAGCCTGGATGCACTCGCACAAAGGCATCATCATCCTTTCAGGCTGGGGCTCCATCAATGAACTGAGCGCATTCCAGGCGCTGTTCCCCGCGTTGCCTAGAGGGGGGACGCCCACTGAGGCTTTTATCCCGGCGGTTTAGGTGACACAGAGGAGCAGCAGCAGCAGCCCCGCAGTGCATCCATCCGGGAAGGGCGGCCCCGCTCCCACCCGGCAGCAGCCGCCAAGGGCTCTCCCCAACCCGGGAAACCCCCGCGGGGCTGGGGGGACACCCTGACCCCCATCACTGCTCCGGGGGAAGGGCGGGGAGGGCCCTGTGCGGCACAACCAGGGCTCAGGGTGCCGCAGCTGCCCGTGCGCAGGGAGGATGCCTGTGCCAAGGGAAACAGAAAACGGCACACCACCGTCACATTTAGACCTGATGCTGCTCATACTAATCCTTCATCTCTCTCTTTAATAACTCTAAAATGCCAGTTTTGACAAAGAACTAAAAAAGATGTCGATATCAGAGCAACAAAGGATGTTTTATATCATCTGTACCTCTCTCTTCCTCCCATCAACAGAGAATTATTTCCTCCAAATGGGTTTGGGAGGGCTTTCTATGATTTAGTTTGGATGATACCTCTTCTTCTGAAAGATTAGTCCACATACAAATAGATACCTCCACTGAATCCTGTTTTCTACCTATCTAGTTTTTGTTTTGTTTAGTTTCTACCTATCTAGTTTTCTACCTACCTAGTTTTTGTACCTATCCTATTAGTTCTAATTACGTCTTTTTTGAGATGCCCCAAAAGCTTTCTGCTACAGCACATAAAAAAGCACAGAAAAAAAGATTTTCAGATTTTGTCCCTTAAAAATAAAAATAAGAAGCACATAAGATTGGTTAGTATATGTTCTTTCACATCCTTCAGTGTCCCTACCAGAAAATAAATATAACCTTTTCTTCTAAGAGCACGCAGAGCTAAGACTTCACAGAAAAAGATGATATCACAAAAACTTCTAGTGAAGGGAGCAAGGAGGAAAGTTAATTAAAAACTAAAGAGCTTTGGGGGGTTAAATCAATCTTTGACATACTGGAGGGTAAAAATCTCTTTCAATGCATTTTGGGGCTAATTTTTATTCTAGATCAGCCACCAAAATTCAACTCAGAGAATACAGAGAAGTAATATTTTATTTAAGAAGTTAATAAATCTTGTGTTAAGCTTATTACTATAGCCCATGGTGAACAGGCAAATTTTGTGGTGAAGCTGGTTTTCATGAGTATGCCACACCACCTCACATAGAAACCAAAACACTTGGGAATCATACGCTGTCTTTTTACCTTCTTCAGACACCACACAAGATGAAAATGTTGATTTTTCCAAGCTCTGTAAGGCTAAACACTGGAAGTTTCACTACAAAACACATTTTTCTAACATGCTCCACCCTGATCTTTTACTTTCTATATGCTGAAGACAACCTTTTTTAAATATTTAAAACTAAAATTTCAGGTTCATTAACTGCAGTTTACATGAATTTGATGACTCTTGTCTCTTTGTTCAAACAACAGTCTGCAGAAAAATTCTGTAAACTGAAATCTGAATGCCAGTCTAGTTTATCTGGGCTTATGAATACACATATTAGTCTATCATATCACAGCCAGACCACTGCATTTGTAGATGGCTATTTCCCTCTGATAAGGGAGAAAATTGTGTTCCATCTCTGAGCAGTAAAGACAACAATGCCTCAGAGATTGAGGCATGGAACAGAGGTTTCCAAAAGTTAAGGAGGATGTGGATATCCTACAAAGTAGGCAAAAAAAATGCTCTTGCAGACACATCTGGATCTGAGACTGGACAAAAACCTTCTGCCCAGGTTTTGTTCTTTTAAAGTCAACTTTAAAATGTAAAAGCTCTAGAATTTATAGAATTTATTTATAAAATACTCTCAATTTTACCTGTGTTGAGCGGGTACCTTCTGTTTAAAATCATGGAGGTCATTCTTATTGTGGCAAGCTATTCCAGCGGTAAGAAAACTGAAGGAAGGCAGCGAAGCTGTCAGCAGAATGGCTTTGCCTGGTTTGGGGGCTGAACCATGTGCATTTATGTGGTCAGTAAAAGCAATGAATATTTCAGATGAAATCCTGTAATACCTACCCAGCTGAGCTCACTACTAATTTAAAAAGTCATAGCAGTCAAGGGATAATTGTATATAATCAGGCCATGCAAGCAAACAAGGAGGCAGCTTATTTACAGAGACTATTCTGTTGGCAAGAAAGCATTACCAAAATTAAACTGATAGAGAACTTGATGCCAATATTATACATAATTCAGCAGCATCCCAATTACATTGCCCTTTTATGTTTTTCTGAGCTTGCAGTGAGAGATGGAAGAGACTCTTCCGTAACTGTGCCATGGCCTTTCTAGCCTCTTGCTCTCCTTGCCAGCCAGTATTTACAATACAAATTAGAAGCATCTATAAATATTTTCCCCGATTTTTCATTAAATAGTCCAAGTCTCCTGATGAAGAGCTAGTGTTTGTATCCAAGGGGGATAACGAGAAGCAAACCTGGAAAATGCCTCGCTCAAAAGGCAGGATGCCTTTTGACTGCATGTCAGAACATGGGTTAAAACAAAAGCTTTTTTTCCTTTGTTCATACCACTGTGTTGTAATTGTATCATTACAGCATTAATCTTTCCAGCTACAAACAGCTCATTTTATGCATACCCTTTTTATGTTAAAACTGCTCTTCCACAAGAGGAGATGCTGTGCCTCACCTGATTTTCTCTGCAGCTGGAAGATCCATAGTCCTGAGCAGATGAAGCCAGTACAGGAGTGCAAATCCCTGCACATGTTGACAAGTGAGGCTGCTGCCACAAAGACATCATTTGCAGTCCAATGGTTGCCACATCAAACAATTTCAATCGCAAAAGATCAAATTTTAATGTAGGTTTGCTTTTATTTTTAATTAGACACGTTGCTTTTCTAAGACATTCCAAACAGATTAAAGCCATGGAAAAACAGACCCAGCTCACTTCTGCTTTTCAGAGCCCCTTCAAGCCTATACATTTAAGTAGGGCCAAACAACTCCATGAGAGCCCAAAGAAGCTGGGGGAGAGGACACAGGCTAGTGACTCCTCCCAGCAGGCACCAAAAGCCACTGTGCTATTTCAGTCTCAGAACCCCGAAGTAATTTCCCCAAGAGACCTGAGCATCTGACCCTTGCCTAAGAATATCTTCCTCTGTGAGAAGGGCAAGAAAATGAGGCAGCCAGGCTGGGGAGAAGAAAGAAGGGAAGCTGCAGGTGAAGGGAACAGCAGCCACACAGGGAGCAGGGGAAAAGGGACAACTAACTAGTGCTTCATAAAAACCAAATAATTAAAAAGACAAAGATACAATAAAATTGTTTCCCAGGGCAGATGGAGCCGGCACAATGCTGCAGGGCTCTGTGCTAAAGCCACCCTTTGGGAGTGGAGCAGGGCCATGGCTGGCAGAAGTGACACAAGTAGCAGCAGCAGCTCCTGCCACCCACCATACTGGCTCTTGCCAGATGTTTGGTGGCCCTGAATTATTGAGAATACAGGGGTTTTAGTAGTGAGAACTCAGGGGGTATCAAACAAGCAAGTTTCTTCTTGCATTGCCAGCAGAGGTAAAGCAGCTGTTATCTATCATCCTGCTGGGCTTCAAGGTCCTGCAGCTGGAGAGCACTCTCAGCTTTCTGCCATCGCAGCCGGCTATCTCCTCCCAGCCTCCACCAGCCTCCCGGGACAGTCCCACTGGGACCTGGAGGAATGTCACCCCAGAAAAGCCCCAAGAACCTGGCCCACCATTTCCACTGGCACTGCAGTAGATGCAGGAGGAGGAAAAGAAGTTTCAGGACTTCTTTAAGGATACACAGTGATGGCTGAACAGGATGTCCTGCACAACACCAGGGCCTGTGTAATCACACCAGTGGTATTCAAGGCAAGTGCTGCTCACACACCCAGGGCTGCCTGAAGCAAGAACCCCATTGTATTATTACATTGCATTAAAGGGGGAAAAACCCAAACAAACACACTGTATTGGAAAAAAACAATTAAAAGATACTGGCTTGAACAGAGCTTCATAGGAAAAATAGAGCAAGAGGCTTAGTTTGATATTACTGGCAGCAGCACAGGCGTGGCCATACGCAAGTTCAGGTCCTTGGATCACAATCATCATGATGCAGAGCCACAGCAAGTATGGCAGGAACTGAAACCTGGTCTGTCTCACATCTCCTGCAAGCCAATTCTGAATACCAAGATGGGACTCTGACTGTCAATGGCAAGGCGAGGCCAGAAGATGTTATTTTCTTCTCTGAATAGTACCTCCAGGGCTATTAGTAAGTTGAACAGGTACTACCTTAAAAACACCACCTGTCTTAAGGCTTTTCACTGTCCTCTGCTGACCAGGAAGAACATAGACATGAGAAAAGGTTTTCCAAAGGCAGCACGAAAAGGAAGGAAGGGAGTGTACTGCTATTTAACTGGTTCTTGTTCTTCCACACAGGAAAGCTGATCCTGGAGGATACAAACCGAATAAACAAGACCTTAGCCTGCCGGCCTTGAGCAGCAATCCTGCACACTTCCAGTTTAAAACTCTTTGATAAGGGAAAGAAGTAATGGCTGCAGAGCCACAGACTGGGGGTTGGGTCCATTTTGATTGCTTCTCCTGCAGCTGCTCCAGCTTGACCAGTTCTGGAAAAATCATACATAATTGCCATACTCAAGATGGAATACAACTATTTCTTCCACCACAGCTTAATTATCAACAGTAGTACCTGATACCCCTCAAGTACTGAAATTACAAATAAAAAGCAAGCCAATATTATTGGTCCTGCAGATGGCATATTCATATCTCTGTGATCAGTGGGACTGAATTATTCACTCAAAACTTGGATATATAGCATGCACTGAATGCACACAGCTATTAATATTTCTGATAATCAAAGTTACCTACTTTATTTTAGCACATTAGGCTCTGATGTGACATACCAAACAACACCATCTTGCCCACTGTCTACAGAAAAAGTATTTTAAATTTCCTCAGACATACATTGTGTATACAAATGTGTTTTTATCAAGGTGACATTCATTAAAAAAAAAAGTGACTTGAATCACACCTCACCTTTTGTTTAAGGTTAAGAGAGAATATTGTGCATTTGATAACTTATCCCTTTAAACTTGTTTCCTTTCATGGAGTTTGGTTTTGGTGTTTTTTTCTTCCCTGAGAAGCAATATTAAAGGTAACAGAGACTTTAATGCCTTCAAGGAAGAAAAAAACTTCTCAAACTTCTGGACATATTTTTCCAGCCATTCTAATAATGTACTGAGGGAGTTAGGACTGCCTTTCCAATGAACAGGACTTTAACCTACAGGAGGACTTTTAAGAATATTGCATTCACTGCTGTTTAGGTTTCTGGACTAATGGGAAACATCTATTTCTTTCCCATTACCTCAGCAAACAGAAAAACATAGAGTACGGTCTTGCTGTAGGTTGAAAAACCACAGTAATTCCCTATTGTTCTTTTTTAAGGTACAAAGAAAAGCTGAAGACATACACATTAATTGGCTAGTGCAAACCTTCCAATAAAAACAAACAAACACAAACCAATGCATGCACACCTCCTGAAGACTACGCTTCTCACACTTCCCAGGCATGCACAATCTGCTGGTAACATGAAGACTACATGCACAGAGCTGGAAGGCATCACATCCCTGCCTATTTTACAGTTGTTCTTCAGAAAAATTCCATGTCTCATCATGCTCAGGAAAGTGAAAGCCAGTCTAAAAGCCAAGTTACTCTAGCTTTTTTTATGAGTAGGAAGCAGAAAACCTCTCCATCCCATTTTTTTGGTGGTAAAAGCAAATAAAGGTGCCTAAGGAACAGCTTTAACTAGTCTTTCAGGCAATTTACAGGGATCTGTAGTCGGCACCAGCCCTTAAAAGACGCGATTAATTGTCATAGCAACCAGGGCACCGAACCACACGCACTTGGGCTGGGATACAGGGACAGCAGTGTGCCCTCTTACCCACACACGCATCTCAAAAGGGTAGCGGGGCTCCTCGAGGGGCTTCATTGTTTGGGCACAGTTAATCCTCTATAATAGACCCTCTTAACCAGGCATGGGGGACTCTCCCCTTACTCCCCCTTCCTTTACAGGAAATATTGAAACCATGGTGCTGCTGTGGCTGTGGAGGGAGGCTGCATGTCAAGCATGCATGTGGGAGGAGAAGGAAAGGAGAGAGCTGGACAGGCAAAGGAAACAAAACTGGGGATTATCATATATTTTGGGGTCCAGCTAGGAATTCATCTTAAGAACTGACATAGCACTTTTTCCTGCGTTGATGATGTATTCTCTTTACTCATACCATAAGTCTTTCATCTTCTTTCCCTGTTTCAGGACATCACTGAGTTTATAAAAACAGCCAGTGTGGTTATACCACAGCACACCTGCAAGCTAGCTTATTGGCCATCTCTGCCTATCTATGATCAGAACAGAACCATGGTCATCAGGAGACACCAAAACAGCAAGAAGCAGGTTCTTCCCTCCATGATAATTTATTTCTATGCCACAGAAGCATTCTTGAACACAGACGGGCAAAGTAAGATGGAGGTTTTCGTTGTGGTGCATTTCTCCACTCCCAATAAATGGGATTCAAACACTGGCAGAATTTACCTGAAAGCTTCTTCCCTAGCTTCCTGCTCACCCATTCAGGACCAAAACACAAATCGCTGTGTAATGCCCTGTAGCAAAGTTGCTGGGTTTAGTTTCTTTGTGTGGTTTTACTTTTTTGGGTTTTTTGGGGTTTGTTTTTTTCTTGCCTGGGGGTGAGAAGTGTGATGTGTTGTTATTTTGTTTTCTTTACAAATCAACAGAGCCTGTACTCCTACTAATAGACACCTTCCCAGTCTGAAGATGATCACTCCCTTTTGCTCCTTACCTGTGGTTCTGGTGCTCTAAATATAAAAGCTTTGCTTGCTGCAGGAGAGAAGAAGTTGTTGTGAACTCATACATTGGAATTATGCAGCACCTCTATAGAACAGTACTGCAAGTGAAAATACAACAGCTAAGAGGATACAGGATTGAGTTGGGAAGCAGGACTAACAGTGAAATGCTTCCAGAAAACTATCTGTGTCAGTACAATCTTGTGACCATTCATTCCCAAGGTGGCCAAATTGGTGGATATTTTGCTCTTAAGGAATTATTTTGGTAACTGAAGTTACAGGATTGCAGATCAGAGGCACAGTTTTGGGAAAGCTTGTGCATGGCTGATGGCTTCCCGAAGAGGTCAGGGAATGGCAATAAGCCTCCAAGATCACACCAGCCAAATAAAAACAGATATTCACACTGTACTATAGGAGAATGCTATAATACATCACATGCCATCACAGAAAAGCAGACAAACCAAATTAGTGGCCACTGGTTTTGGCCACCACTGATGGGGCTATTTTTCTAGTCAGCCACAGCGAAGAAGTTACTGCACACCTTGACAGAGAGGCAGCAGTGAATCACAAAGCACACAGGAGCACTGCTGCATACCAGATATAATGATTTTAGACCTACTGAACATGTGCCTCCTCTTTTATTTACTGTGAAAAAAAATGTTTCATGGATAAGACTCCCCTTCCATTTTCTAGCAACAGGGAAACACAGAGCATGCTTATACTAAGGTTTTCCATAAATGCTTATCCTCACTGAACTCAGGCTTGCCTAAAAATAAATAAATTTAACCTGAAACAAAGAAGACTACTGTCAGTTTAGGGCTGCATCACACCTCCACCATCACCTCCAACAACAAGTACTTACAGGTCTAACAGCACACGTTTTTCCACCAGCCCCACTCAGAATCACACTACCTGGTTGGTATCTGACAACCTTCTTTCTCCTCTCTGTCTATGCTCACTCTACTTTCCCCCTACCTGAGGGAGGAATTAGCTACAGCTGATTGTTTACCAGCCCTCAGTAGCCAACAGGTCTCACACAGTCATTTTCTCAGGAACATCAGCACTAAGGTTTGCAACAAGTAGACAGGAGGAAGCTGAGGATATTGCAAATAAGTTGTTAGTTCAGACATGCTCTTACAATAAAAATGAGCCAAATAAAAAGCCTGAGACCATAGAAAGATATACTTTCCCTTCCTTCTTTCCAGTTTCTTTTACCTCACATCCCTGTTTTCCTCACCTTCTCTGCCCTTGCTCCTCTCTGCTCCCTTCTCACAGCCTCCTTCCTTTCATCATCAGTCCAAGCACTAGTTTAATCAAAAGTTAGCTAAAATTGCAGCTACAACAGCAACCTCTTTCAGCAGGGTTAATGATCTGTGATTTTACTGCTCTGCCTGTGACAGAAACCAGACCTGGCTTACCAAAAGCAGAAGGAGCAATTTGGCTAGGAGCAGAGAAGAGACAGAAGTGCAACCTCCTTTTGGCAGTTCATGATACTCTGTTAAGAACAAACTCATTCCTCATCCTTAGCTCATGTTTGTCTTACCTAGCTCTGCAAAATGACTGAGAAGTTGAATCTTCACATGAGGTAACTTGTGACCCTCTCTTAATTTTTAGGCATCAATGAAGGAATGATGGACTTGGAAATGGTTTCTTCCCTCCATCACTGCTTTTTTTTTTTTTTTTTTAACAGTCTCCTATTAAACCAAATCAATACGCGTATTCATGTGCATTATCCATATAGTACCCATTCACATTGTAAGTATCTCAAGTAATAGTCAAGATGCAAATCTCAGAAATTATTACAAGCTTGTCTCTAGCACATTCTTAGCTCCCTCCCTTTTGTTAGCAGAGTTTCACACATGTAACAACCTTCAGCCAAATGATTGCTCTCTGCTGTCGTACACACCTCCAATGAAATTAGTTTAACTTGTCTTTGGAGGCAGGAAAAAGGGCTGGCTCACTATCGCACCCTCTAAGCCCTGTGATAGCCACACCTTTTGTGTCTGGCTAACATGGCTTGTGCAATCATCTCCAGTGTCAGGAGAATTTCAGCTGCCCCAGACTCCACTTGTTCTCACCAGCCTCACAGTCCAAGTGTGTGTAGCCACAGGATAAATTACACTGGAGATAAGATCCATCTGGAAACAGAGACCAACAATGGCAGAAACTTTTTCCCATTTTTTTCCCATCGGAATCAAACCACCAACCTGTTTTTCAATGGTACTGTGCAAACAGTTCCACCAGCAAAACAAAGGGGTAAGAATCTGGGGACGGGGTCAAGAATAAGAACAGGAAGATAGGAATGGAGCAAGGAGCTCTACTGCCACCTGCCAGAGCCTCATTCTAAAGCCCCAAATTGACCTGACACTGCTTTCAGTCCCAGGCCACTTCAGGTACTCTTGGGAAACCCCTTGTATTTTGAGAGAAGGTACCTCAGGAAAATTAGATGCTTTTGAAAAGCTGTCTGTCCCTCATTGCCCAATGCCTACATGTACTGCACACATTAATCATTTTGTTTCTTGGCAAAGTTTGCCTATAAAGTTTCAGAGAAGCACTATAGTAACTGCAAACCAGATGCTTCTGAGTACTATGCTCTGTTTTATAGCACTGTGTAGCATTTTACAAGCATTAACTAATCAACAACCCTTCCAAGCAGTTAAGTTTAATTGTCCCCATTTTACAGGTGCTAAACCAGACCCAGCGAGGTTGAGAGATTCACCCAGGGCCAAAAAAAACAATTGGTGTCCAATTCTGGCTTGTAAATCAGAAGCTACTGTATGTAACTTCTCTCCAAGTCCTTTAAAACAGAGTATTTCCCCTCATATGCTGCTGCAATACAGCTTCTCCTGAAAACAAAACAGGCAACAGCCTACCCCTCCCTGTCCTGCACTGCACACGTTGGTAAAGCAGCATTTTGTCCACCAGCTGTCCTGTAACTTTTAGACTCGCACAGTCAGGATGACACAATCACCCTGCTCTGGCTTTGGTCCCAACCCCCACAGCTGGGTCAGGCATTCATGGGCAGCTCACCACTTTTTTAACTCAGATGCCTACTTCTGCATCATACTTACATATGATATTTTTGGGGGTGATTTTTTTTCGCTCAGTTTCCCTTTATCACCTGGCTAATCCTTTTGTGCATTCTGTATTTCATTTATCAGGCTTGAGCTTTTAATACCCAGTAACTACAGTGGTGCACAAGCAGCAGCTACAGCAGTAACAGCTAAATAAAAGCCAGAAGTTGGTCAGATAAGCAACACATTCAGTGAATACAGCAACTTTTACTGGAAAACACGAAAGAAAGACTGTCTGGAGAAGAGTGAGTTTTACAGAGTTTCACCTTACAGACCACTGGATGAAACATTATCTCTGTGCCTATGCAGTTGCTGGAGATTTCTCCACATAAATGTCCGGTGAGCTGCTTAGAATTGCATTTAAAGGCAGGGCTGAGACTAAAGAGTCTCTGCAATTCTCTTCCTGAGAGTTACAGAACATTTCTTGTCTGTCCAGAGGAAGGAAGGACGTTATCCCCAAGCACCAGTGGAGCTGTGATGGGAATAGAAATGCCAATGTTAGGACTGTCTGAAGACTTGTCTCTCCCTGCCATCAGTGCTGTCTACCAGTCTTGAATTGCCGCAGAGGCAGAGGTGATCAGACAGCTTTCTTACCCCATATTTCTTCTGGACCCCACTCCTTTTACTTCCCACCATGAGCTTTCATTTCAACAGCTCAGGCTCTGGAAGCAAGTGAATGAGTTCCACATCAGTTACCCATTTCAGCTGGTCTTAGCAACTGCTCCTCAGCCAAGCACTGCTGCTTCTGAAAGATAAATGCACGCATGGCCGCTGCCCAAAGAAAAACATGCAAATACACCACATTTGGCAGGCAACTTGGTATAAGTTACATTTGTACCTTTGTTCCCTCTCCCACTTTGGGCCTGCCACATGGAACAGTGGCCAAAACGCATCTCAAAGATTAGGTCTGGTCTCAGAGCCCTGATTTTGCACACCTAAGTTATTGCTAGACCCAGTGACTGGAGTATGATCATGACTCATTTGAAGCTTGATGCATGGTGTTTTGTTCAAAAAAGTGCCCACATAAATGGAAAAAAATAATGATTAAAGGACAAAGAAAAAAGAAGTTTAAAATTGTTGGAGTGTAATTCTTCACGATAAATGGCAGCTAAATACTCTTGAGTATAACAGTGTTTTAGATGTTAGTAAGAACATTCATAAATGAGAAAAGAAATTGGTATTGATTCTGTGGGCTCATGTCTCAATACATCTATAGGTTGTAATGTAGGGATAAATCTAATAAATTAATCTAGCTGAGTAATAATAAGTTCCATTAACACAGTAATGCATATTAAATCAATATGTATGGACAATTTCAGACATCAGATTTAACAGAAATTCTTCTACAAGTTAGAATGTACTGGAATTTATTTATTTATAATGGGAAGTTGATTTTAGGTAACTAAAAGATGTCACATGCTTACACACAGTCAAAGACACAATCTTTCAAGTGAATTACTAGGGAATTACTTGGTGTCTTAAACTCAAGTAACCTCTCTAGAGCAGGAGAAGCTCTGAATCCCAGAGATTTTGCTTGGTTGGGTCCGACATAAACTCAGTGTAACTCTTTCATTTCTGGCACCTTTCATTTCAACCACCATCATGGCATTGCATCTTACCTTGACCACTCTGCCTCAGTCCTAGAGCGCATTTCTGCTGCTGCACAGTTGTTCTGCTCTCACATTATGTTTAAATGAGAGAAAACTTGGAATTTTCCTTTTCAGTGCCAGTAAGAGGTGCCTTCATATATGTATGACAACCATCACATCACCTTGTCCCTGTGCTTCTAGATTAAATCCTCAAAATGTTTGGGAATCTACTGAATGTCTTTGAAGACATGATTCCCCCACCACAGACTGGACCCAAAAAGAAACCCCTGAAGTATACTAGACAGCATAAAAAGTGCTGGTGAGCACCAGCAAAATGCAAAGCAACTTTGGCAAAAGAATGAGAGGAGGAAGCAATGGAACAAGGTCTCCACAGGTGCTGTCTGCTCTGGAACAAGCTGGACAGCGTTTGTGCAAATGCTGAAAATCCTTTTCCTACAAAGTGTCCCACTAAGCACATCAGGCGCTTGACAGCAGAGGTCAGATATCAAAATCTGACTGGAAGTTACCTGTGCATGTCTGGTAGGTTATGCAGGGAAAGGAGTATCCTGGAGTGACTTTATGATACTGAATTGTATCCCCATTCATCTGTTTAGGCCACAAATAAGTTTTGTGGCTTTAAAACTAGATCCAAGAGCAATGGGGGAGAGAAGGAAAAGCGGTGGAATCTTTTTCATGGCTGTTTTCAAAAACACAGAGGTAAGAGCTTCAGCTCTCTCTCGGATGCTGCATTCGTGCGCCGGAGGGACTGAGACACTCACTGAGCCGAGAAGCACCCACAGAGGACTCTCTCTGAACTACAGAGGGACTTTCTGAATTTGCCATCTCTTCAGAACAGCGAGAGGGTCCATTGTTTAATATTCTTCATTTTTTATGCTTGTGAATACTTTGCTTGTTAAATAAATAGTTTTTTCACTTTTCTCAAAGGAGGTTTATCTCCCAAACAAGTAGGGGGAAGGGCTGCTGAATTTTGCCCTTTAGGGAATCATCCCTTTGGAAGTTCCCTTCCAAATTTGTCCCAAATCGGGAAAAGGAGGCATTTCAAGTGTTCATTACTTATATTAAGGTGATGGATTTTTTTTTTCTCCCCCATTATACGGGATGAAGCTTAGAAACTTTCTGCCTAAGGGTACTTAATCCTCATACCCAGCCTGATGAAAATTATATCTACAACATTAAATTTTTACTTCCTTCAAGTATCAAATCCCATATCCATTAAAATTTTTTCCAGCTCCCTGCTCAACTCTTCCCATCCTACTTGCTATTTTCTGTCCTTTCTCACTTTCAATCTACCCAGGACAATCCCTACAGACCTCGATATACTGGCAGTTAAAAAAAAAAATATTCAAAAGCATTTCACGTGTGCAGCAGCAGCAGCAGAAAAAAGGAAAGCAGCAACAGGAAAGAAACCCTTAGTTTCATTACAGCATTCAGCTTCAAGTAAGAAGAGATTTTGGAAGGCAAATGGCCCGAATCAGGCTGCAGAAGTCACCAGAAATACAGAGCTGTTAAACTCCATAAAATACCAGGCATTAAAATAATCACAAGATAATAAATTTAATTTTAATCAGTATTTTCTAGCTTTTATCTCACCATCCTAGGGCAAAAATACCCCAAAAGATTCATGCAGAGTAATATTACACCCTGGGAAAGCCAGAGAGGCACCTGGGTAGACAAAGACTGAAATCTTGGGAAAAAACAGAAAGCATCAGACAGGATACAGCTTATGTCTTACCCTTCCTTGGAGCATTTGGCCCCTACGTTTCAGTGACTCACTTTATGCCTCCTCTTGAAGAGTTAGAAATCTACCTCCTTAAAAAAAAAAAAAAAAAAAAAAAAAAAGAAAGAAAAAAAGGAGAGAGAATTCTCCCCGCTTCCACCCTGCAGCAACCACTCTTATTCAGCCCATCCCAACTCACTCAAACTCCCCCTTCCCCTGAAAAGCTCTGAGATTGCCACCTCAAGGCTACATTAAAGATCAGAATTTTAGTTATTAGGCTGGAGAGATCCAGGATTGGAGCTGTGGAGCTTTCTTCTAGTTTGAAGAGCTGATTAAGAGGTATCAGAACAGGAACAGATTCTGGCATCTCCCTCCCACAATGTCAATGGCTTCTTCTCTATTTCACTAAAGAGGGGGAAAGACTTACACTCCTCTTAACTCATTTTCCATTTCTACCAAATCGAAAGCAGAAAAGGCCAACTCCCATCAAAAAATGCTTGCCAGATGAGAAAACTAATGAGAATAAATGTGGCACAGAAGACAGCACCCTTTTAAAATCAGTGCAGCCAAATTACATACAGTGAAGCTTCTGGACACACAAACACCAGCTCCTTTGACAAATGAACACCAAAAAGGACTAAGTAAACTAATGGCCACCAATATAAATGCTTCAAATTTTGTTTTCATTCCATTATCAGCTAATACTCGCTTACAGGTTGAAATTAACATTAGGGTTATGGTCTTGCTATTGGACATAAATTACTTAATTTATCTGTATTAGAGATGCAGCAATCTGTTTCAAGCAGAGTGAGCTTTTGTAAATGAACACCTTGAAGCCTGAAATGCCTTAGAAGATGAGCTGGGGGGCAGAAAAAAAAAAAGCATCTTCTAGTTGTAACCTTTTAATTTTCAAAATTTCTCATGCTTTGCTTTGAGACAAAACCATGAACTTTTGAGGTTCTTCATCCCAAGGGAACCTCCCAGTACATGTGATCACAGCAGCCTTCAGAGATGCAGCAAAGCAGAGTTAAACATGGTCTCCAACATAAGCTCTCCCATCACCAGATTACTATGAAGTCTTACTTGCTCTCCGACTAAAAAAAATCTAGTCTGGACATAAGAAACCTTACTAAATATGCAGTCTCAAGAAAGACCAATCCTTCTTGACAAGGTTTTGACTCATCTACATTTTCTCTGAGGAAAAGGAAGTCATAGCAAAAGAGAAGATTCACTGTCCAGCTCCGAAGTTCCTACAGGTTGCCACAGGTCAGACCTATCTGAAGGTGGCGTGTGACCTCTCATATAACATGGGGAACAGGCAGTGTAAGGAAGCACAGGTGACCGCCACACCAAAGGGAATCTGAAATTATGGACTGAAGTTACTGTATCAGCTACAAACAGAAGACTGGCTTAATAAGCGTCCTTATTTTTTACTGTGGAGCCTGCATGGCATCATTTGTGGACAGACCTTTCTGGTGAGGTCAAGGGTCACCCACCTCTTCTAGGAAATTATTTGGTCATCCCCGTGTGCAATGGCACATCCCAAAAGCTGGCACACACCTTGCAGATACATGGCACAGTGTTGCTGTACGAGTGCACTCACCCAGCACAGCCAGGCTGTGGGGATGCTGCCTCCAGCCCTGAGGAAAAGGTGACCAAGCATGATCAGAGCATGGCAGTCAAACCTGCTTCCTCACTCATCTGGTGTCTCTGAGAAAAATGACTGCAAGTAAGTACGTACTGAAGAAAGGTTTTCTTAAATCACGACCGAGAAGCCGAGTTGGAGAAAGCTGAAAGACAAACTTCAAAACTTGAAGTGTTTTCAGTAAAAATCTCATCTAGATGGATAGCAGACATAAATAAGCACAGGCAGGTAGAGTAGGCAGTTCACAACATGAATCTCAGAACCACCAATACTTACACATTATACAGTCATAGCAATTTATGAGTCCCCATACAGCTGTTCTTGCAGCAGGTGATTTCATCTGAGTTTGAGCTCAGCTCACAAGCCTTTGAGCATGAGACTCCTGTTGTTGTTTGGCTTGGGGGCTGATTTTTTGTAGTTTTTAATGTCAATCTTCTTCAGCAACTTCTTTTTCCTAAGCTTTCCTGGTAATTAGCCCTAATCAGTATTCAAGTGCTAATCTGTAAGGCTATCTGCTGACTTAAAGGAAGGGAACACCTCACTAATAGCCCCAGTGTTTCCCTCTGCCTGCAGAAACAACCCCGATAAGGACAGAGACTCCAGCCATCTCCAAAGCGACAGAGCCACAAAGAGCCCTTCTGATCGCAGCTGGCATCTGGCCTTCCCCTCATTAGCACATTAAAGCTGCTCTGTCCATCCCATAAGAGCCACTCTGTCCATTCCTCCCGCTTTCTCTATGGAGCCATTTATGGTGCTGCTCCTTTGAAACCCCCCTAGTTCAAGAGGCAGTAACCCCTTCCCAAAGCCCACAGCACAGCCGGTGTCAAAAATTCCCACTTACAGACAGGCACCCAGTAAGTAGCGGCATTTTGAATGTCATAGGTAGACAGAAGACACCCACATATTCTGCCTTGCCGAATTGCCCCTCCTAGGGAAAGTCTTTCCCCACTCAGTACAAGGACTGTCAGGTTTGGATTACAGTGCACTTACAATATCACATAATTTCAAACGATTCCCACTTCAGAACAGAACCAGCAAGGCTTGTATCTCCTAAAGTGCAAATTCACAGGAGCAAAAACAAGGCAAGAGGGACAAAGTTTCCCAATTCTGACTTCTAAACCTGCTAGGAAATGACACTCAGACACTTTGAAACCAAACCTGGACAGATTTCCAGTGCATGCTACATCAAAAACATGGAAGCTTTTTGTGCTTGAGCTGATCTTCGTTCTCAAATCAAAGCATTTTTGAGTGTACTGTGGCATGCCAATAAGTAAATGTGCATTCACTGAAATAAGTTGTTTGGAGAAGAGGAAGAGCATCTTTTTTCTTCCATTTTACAGGTATTTCCCTTATGCACTCTAATCATTGGGAACCCAGCTAATTTGCAGAACTCGTTTGCTTACAAAATGGTGATTACAAGTAAACTAATGAGAAAAAGAAAGAATGGACAATTTTTCATCACTTCATTTCTTTATCCTCTGCCAGGATGCTTTCCTAGGGGCGGATATAACCTTCCCACTTCCTCAACTAAAAAGAATAATACTAACAGGCACAAGAAAGCCAACCTAGTTGCTTTATCTATGCTCTGATCTCATTTTCTCTGACTTACTTCAGAATGGTATAAATATTTTTACCTAAAAGGAAAACTGTGGCAATCTGAATTGAGCTCAGACTCGTTTTTCTACAGTCCCTGTTATTCTGGGTGGACTTTGAGGACATATTTGTACTTTTTAAGAATAAAAATCACAAAGGAAGCAAATTCTTTTGTTTTGAAGAAGAAAGCAAAGCAACTGAAGGTCAGGAATACTCACTCTTTTTTTTGGATTCAAAAATGATATGTTTGATCCTTGACATGCATTTCATTAAGGAAAAATGCCATAAATTATTTGGTATGTTTGCCTCTCTGATCAGTCAGCTGAAAGACGTTATTGCTTTGGGGCAATGAAACACATCATCTCAATTTTATTATTCAGCTCCAAGTTCTTTTTAGTACATAAAATCCCTAAGTCTGATTTCTTATGCAGGTGCGTGTTATTAGGGAAAAAAACCACACTGCTTTCGATATACTTGCAGTGTCATTTAAACAGCTCCCATCTCTGAAGAGTTACTAGTTTTGACACACGGTTCAAGTTCAAAGTTAGTCATCTAGTGGGCCAAACTCTTCCTCAATTCAAGAATCAGGGAGGAACTGGGCCTGTAACACACTAAAAAATAAAAGGTTTTATTCAGACTGAACCCAAACAGATGAGCTTTCTTTCAAAAATAATCTAAACTGCTTTTCTTCAGACAATTTTGTTCAATACATCACTGCCTAATTTAATGAATTATACTTATTAGAAACGATTTTTTCTTCCTTTTTCTAAGACAGGAATTAGACCATGCGCTGGCTTTATGCATAAGGCTGAAATTTATTTGACAAAGTAAATAAGTGAGCAAAGAAGCAGATAAAGTCACACTGCTCCATAGGCAACTTTTGCAATTCACTAGCACAGAGAACATAACTACAAAGCTGTTTAAAAGATGAGATGGGACTGAATGGCTAAAATAACTCTTATTCCATTTTCTGATTCAAGTTGAGTATGTCTCTAATATTCTGATATGATTTTTAGGAAACTTCTGAGAAATACAAAGTGCCATTCAGCAACTGCCAGCAAGAAAAAGCCCAGGAAAACAACCTTGAAACAACAAGGTAAGGCACAGCCAGACTTTATAACTCATATTCCTTAAGGAAGCACTAAAAGATAGAACTGGGTAAACCCAGAAAAATGCATGTGCCATGCAGCTTTCTAAAACAGTCCTTGTCAAGGAAAGCAATACAAAAGCAGTGCTTAGATATTTCCCTGGAGACCTGAGTTCATCGACACAGCTATGGTATTTTTTGTTCCCAGGAATAATCTCATTTACTTAGCTAAAATAACTTTGTCATAGTATCTAAAGATATTAACTCATTTTGCTTGCAGAAACTTAATTTTCCCTCCCTGTCCTGCTGCCCAGGACTACAGAGATAATGCCCATGTATAAGCAGGTATCTCACTTGCTGGCTTTCATTTAGAGACAATTTGCAAGACCCCCCCATAGCAATTACTTGGCAACCTGCTCCCCCTGTGTTTCAGCAATGTTTATTGTCTGTCCAGAGGTGATAACCACACTTTCCAAAGTGAGATCAACCTGTAAATTAGTTCAAAATGTTTCAGGGGTCACAGGAGAATCTGCCAGGCGAGTCTCTGCCCTTCAGATCACCCAGGGAGTGCAAGAAAGGGAGACAACCTGCCTCTAGTGCTGGAATACAGCCAGATGGAGGGAGCTGGTACACTAAAAGGTATCTGAAATACATAGGTGCTGGGGCCGATGCACAGAGAACCGCAGAACTCCAAACCACACAATTTCTTTTCTATCTTCCCACTAGAAGTGGGAGTCAATGAGGAGCGAGTTACTGCTTTTTAAGTGGTCCTCTACAAGCAGACAGAGTTTGTGGAGTCGAGTTTTGGCTTCACAGAAGTTTGGGGAAGCAAGCAATCAAGCCATCAACCAATCAAGCAGCCATCATTATTCTTGTTCTTCCCTGCAACATAGCAGGGCACAGTCAGTCAGGGACACCAGCTCAGCAAATGTCACAAGGAAGGTACCAGGCAGGGCCCTGCAGATGGGATTTATGGACCATGGGTGTCAGTCACAGGTCCAGGAACATATCTGCAGTACAACATTTCCCCCTAATGAAGAAGCAACTCAAAGCCATTCTGTCCCAACTCAGAACCACAGAAACATTAAGGCTGGAAAAGACCTCCAAGATCCTGGAGTCCAACCATTAACCTAGCATTAGCAGGTCCACCATTAAACCACATCCCTAAGAACAACAACTACTTCAAGGATAACAGCAAGTTTGATCCTGTTGCAGCACGTCCTGTTCACCACCCTTGCAGCCCATAAACTACACAAACTATTCCAGCAAATCCCATAACTGTGCTGAGCATCTCCAGTTCTTCATAATTCTAAATATTCATATTGTGTTTTAATTTCTTTCCGCTTTCTTGTTATGGATAACTTTTTTCAGGGTGCAGTGTTTGCTGTGATCACTGAAATAGACTTTTACAAGCAATTAGATCTGCTTTCAATGTGTTCTCTCTCAAATACCCTGCAGGGGTTGTTCCAGTGTTTCTCTATTACCTTGGGATCTACCGAGTTAACAGAGAGGAGAGGTCAGAAGGTGAAGTTAAAATAAGCTTCCATAGCTTGTGAAACAATATAAATTTGTTTTAATTGTTTAATTTTAATTCCTGGATTGCCATGGAAAGCAATTCAGGAATCAGCAAGTGCCAGGGTAACTGAACTGCTACAAAAAAAAGTGAGAAACAAGCAATGATCAGTTTCTGCCAGTGTCTTATGTTCTTTCTCCTGATGTCTTGTTTCTTCCTTGACCACACCAGAATCTGTCCCCTCCCTGGGCACAGACTTTTTAGCACAGCCTCTTGTGACAGGACAAGGGGTTTAAATAAAAAGATTAGATATAAGAAAGAAATTATTTTATGATGAGGTTGGTCAAACTCTTAAAGAGGTTGCCAGAAATGTGGTAGATGCCTTGTCCCTGGAAACAGGTCAGGGCCAGGTTGGATGTGACTCTGAACAACCTGATCTAGTTGAAGGTGTTCCTGCTGACGACAGCAGGGTTTGGATTAGGTGACCTTTAAAGGTCCGTTCCAACCCAAATCATTCTATGATTCCATCAGCCATAAGCAAGTTTCTGGCAGCCCCAGTTGTTGTGAACCTTTTTATTTTGATGTCTGCCTGAAGATCCCCTACTTCAGAAGACAGTAGCACAATGAATCAATCAGGAATCTTCCACTAATGGGTCTCAAGCAAATGGTGCACACAAAGCATACATAGCATAGATGAAGTGTTACCCTCTTCTGGGAGAAAAACAATTGGAAAAGCCAATGTTTGGTTTGTTGGGATCTCCTGCTTCTTTAGGGATATGGCATACATATTTATTTCATTCTTTCCCACATGTATTTGCAGGCTTTTGTTTCCATAGAGGATGAAAATATAAACATTTGCGTCAGAATTCATTTCACTGTATCAAAAGAAATTCTGATGAAAGCTGTGATGTTATATGGAGACATCAGTTCCCATGTAAACTTGAAAGAAACTTAAGGAAATCTAACTTTTGAAAAATTTCCATTGATACACGATGTGGGACTGGCTAAGAATTAAAATATCTCAGTAACATGTCTTCTCCATAAACCATATTAATTTGAAAAAAATTTACTCTTATTTCATGTTTGAGGAGGAGATAAGAACACAATCACAAAATTCACAATTTTGTGAAAAAAAACACACACTATCCTGTTCCTTAGGCTGCTCTTCTGGGCTATGGGAGATCCCATTTCTAGGTTCAAGTTTATGAATCAGAACAGATTTGAACTTTGGTCACCAGAGCAAATTTCTACCCTTCCCCCTCTTTAAAAAAAAAAAAAAAAAAAAAAAAAAGAAGCAGCAAACAAACAAACAAACCAACAAGAAAACCCCAACAAAACAAAACAAAACAAAACAAACCCCACCACAATCTAGGTATTCTCATTTCAATCATACAATCATATATAAAGAACAACAAATACTGATTTGACATGTTATCTATGGCTCAGTCATATACATGCTTAAGCATGGTAACTGTTTAAACTGTATGAATTAATCCAACACCTCCTAGCCTTGAAGACTGAGGTGAGTTTGATGACTCCCCAGAGGTCATTATTACCACCCTTGCACAGGAGAGCCTAATACATCTTCCTATTTCTCTTAGTGCCCCTGTGAAAACATCTTTTCTCTAGAAGTGTCTTGTTTCAGGACTGACACACACCTCAGGATGACCAGGCAGAAGGAGGGTGGGATCTTGCAAGCACAGGACACCTAAGATGACACGGACTGGTCGAGTTGAGGAATTGAGTCAATCTTACAATACGGAGAGTTGCAAAATGCATGTGTACAAGAAAATGTGCAACTGAGTTGAAGCAGCCCTTACTTGTTTCAACTTCTTTTCAACCCTTGTCATGCTCAAGTAATAAAAGATAAGTATTTCCTCTGTCGCTGAAGCTTTGGGGAATCCTCCTGGAATGGTAACAGTTAATTAACTGCGTGTAATAGGGATGTTCTGAGAGCAACTAGCTTCACATATTTTTAACAATGTAACACTTGCAGGAATTGTAAATGTTTAATATTTAAAAGCTTCATCTTCAAACCTAATACATGCATTTAGAATAGCTGGGTTCAGTAGCTCGTCCATATCACATGAATGCGAAACTAAAGCCGGGACAATGAGACCAAGGCTGGTACACACCATCCCATTGCTGCAACTGCTCTGTTCAGCACGTAAGAGTCATTAGGCAGAAGTGATGGCTCCAGCTGGCTTTTCAGACAGGAGCTCCTTCTGGAGAAGAGCAACCAGTTAAATACTGGATGGACTCTGTTTTGTAGTAAAACCCTCAAAAGAATCAAGTGCAGTAAAAAAGAAACAACCGGCAGAGAGAGGAGCGTAAAGGATTAACTAAGATGGTTCCAGCGCTTTCTTGTGCCTTCGGTGAAATAATTTACTCCGAGTACCCTGCAGTTTTCCCATTTTTGCACTGACCACTCCGAGCCACACGCAGGGGCGAACCGTGCGGCTCGCCTCTCACCAGCAGCCCCAGCGTGCTGCTCCGGGGGTACGCGAGCCGCTCGGAACCGGGAAAAGATCCCACACGACACCACCCAGCACCCCGGAGCATCGGGGCCGGGAGCCCCAGGGGCCGCCTCTTCCCCGCCGCCCCTTCCCCGCCGCCCGCGCTCCAAGTTCCCCGGCGGCGCCTCCGCCACCGGCCGGGCTGCGGCAGCGGGGATGTCTGCTCCCTCCTCCCGCCGCCCCGAGCCCGTCCGTGACGGGCCAGGAAAGCCGGAGCCGGCGGGAGGCTGTGCCTGTGGAGGCGGCAGGTGCGATCGGCACCGGCGGGGAGGGCGCGGGCTGGCGCTCACGCCGCCGCCCCGGAGGCAACAATGGGCCGGGGGAGGCTCCGCGCCGTCGCTCCCTGTCCGCCCGGGGCTTCTGTGGGGAAAGGCGCTGCCAGCCCAGCACAGCCCAGCCTGGCTGAGCCGAACCGAGCCGAACCGAGCCAGCCGCCCCGCCGGCGCCTTCGTTCCCCACCGCTCCACCCCTCCAAGCGGGCCGGGCCGGGTCAGGGTCCCTCCGACGGCGGCCCCCGGGACCTGCGCGCCCCAGGGCGAGCGGCGCCGTGTCGTGTAGCCGGAGCCCCGCTCCATCCCCTGGCCTCACCTGTTCAGCACTTTCCTGATCCTCTGGCGCACGCTGGAGGAGGGCGCGGAGATGCCGCTCCTGCCGCCGCCACTGCCGCCCTCCGCCGGCAGGTTCTCGATGGTGGCCACGACATGGCTGGGCTGCGGCGGGTGGTGCGGCGGCGGCGGCGGCTGCGGCGGCGGGGGGTGGCGGTGGTGGCGGTGGCGCTCGGGGGAGAGCATCGCGGCGGGGCTGCGCCTCAGCGGAGAGCGGGGCGCATCCCGGCGGGAGGGCGGCGGGCGCTGCTGCCGCCGGCGCTGGCTCCCTCGGCTTCCGGGCAGCGCCAGACCCTCGCCCGCTCCTCCCTCACTGGGCTGCCATGCAGCGAGGGGCGGGATGCTGCCGCCGCCGCCAGCGAGTGCCGCTCACGGCCGACGAAGTGGCAGCAGTTTGGCGACCCTCCTCCTCCTCCTCCCACACCCCCCGCGCCCAGCCGGTGCCTCCCCCCGGCGGAGCTGTCGCTGCTGCGCCGCCTCGATCCCCTTTGTTCCCGCTCGCCACCGCCCCGCGGTCCCCTGGCGCACGGCTGCTGCCGCGGCACAGCCCGGCCCGGCGCGGCGCGGAGCTGAGCCCCGCGGAGCCCTCGGAGCCCGGCGCGGCGGTGGCGGAGCCCTGCGCTCCGTGGTGCCG
>CM031859.1:47359916-47390975 GCA_018697195.1 Certhia americana | reverse complement strand
TCCCGCCCGCCCCGAGAGCTCTGCCGGCGTCCAGCGGAGCTCCGCGCTGGGGAGCGGGGGAGAGCCGCGGCGGCGGGGCCCCGAACTTTGCCCCGTTAAATGCTCATCGGTTTTCTTTGGGGTGTTCAGTTGTCTTTTTGGGGTGGGGATGCTCACAGCTGGGCGGCACGGCACTTCCTCCGCTGGCCGGTGCTGTGTGAACACCCGGGAGTTGCCGTACACTTGTCTTGTGAAACGTGGCACGGCCGGTGTCGTCTTCAGCCAACCGGGAAAAGTGCAAGGAAAAAAATCGCCTCTGAACAACGCCCCGGCTCTTACACTGCCAGAGGCACGAGAAGGACTGAGGGAGGCATGGCAGTCGCTGTAAAGTTCAGAGCTACATACATTTTTCATAGAGACAGTGCGCTTGAAGTTCATGCCTGAGCGAGAACCTTGTTAAAGTGTTGTGTTTCTGTCTGTCAAATACTGGGAGACTCCCCAAAGAGAATTGGAATAAACGTGGGTTCAATATTTCGTACTCTAAAGATAAAGATATTTCACTCCAAAAATTGAATTAGGCTCAGAGGAGGTGTCTTTTTAATCGATCATGTCTCTCTGAAACATTTTACATAATAATTTTGCTTAAGTCCTTTAAGTGACATACATTTGAAATTTCACCTTCTTCATTCTATTGTTCACCTCTGCCTATTTTTGTGAAGGATTCTTTCCCTATATTTCTGTTTGTGTGAATCTTACACAAAGCTGTGAAGATGAGATGAACATTCATGATAAGCAGGGAAATGTGGTTGTAAAGCCATGCAGCATCCCCCAGGGAAATCAGATAGATGTGATACTCAAAATTATATTTGCCTTTTTTTCTTTTTTTTTTTTTTTTTTTTTTTTATTTTCAGGTTTTAGGTCGGTAATGTCCATTTATAGGAATGCTTCCCTTTATCAATGTTTAATATGTCGGTTTACTCTGAGTACCTCAGCAGCCTCCGTCTTACAGGTCTTCAGATGTGATCCGGCGGAGCATGTTGCTTTACCAGAGGAATGCTTTTGAAGATGGGGCTCGCTCACTCCAAATCCTGTAAAGTTCATTCTCTGTTCTGGGCAAACAGCCAGCTGTTTTCAGTGCGAGCCGAACCTCAGTTGAATCGGATTATGCTACTAAGAGATTCTCCTCTCTCCTATTCCCCCCATGGCAACCACATGTTTCCATAAGTGGAGAGAAGATGAGGTTCATTCTTCCTGGGAGCTCGTGGAAGTGGAAGGGACAGAGGCTCGGAAGCTGCGGTGCCCTGCAGCCGGGCGGTGCAAGGTTAGCTGTGGGGCTGGCAGCCCAGTGCTGCCGTCTGTGCTGAGAGCCGGCACCGCCTGGGTCCAGCTGTAGCATCTCCCAACTCCCACACTCATCTGTGTCCTACGTACCTCTCGCACCTGTTTATTAATGTTTCCATGTCCTTTGTTAAACAGACTGCTTCTTCACTCTGCGGCTGGAGGAGTATTCTGGAAGCACTCACGGTGGAAGAGGGTTTAGATCAGAGATGTGTTTGCTTCTGAGTGCTCAGTGGCCATTTCAGACTAATCTGACAGCTGAGCGGATCAGAACAACAGTGTTTGTGTAACTTTATTCCCGCTGATTAAACCAAATGAATGCATACCTGAAGTCCAATTTGGGATCTGCCTATAAACAGGGGGGGCTGTAAGGAGGTCATGTCCTCAGAGCAGCCCTCTTATTTGGCAGCCCTCTTTTTGGCAATGCAGAGAAAAACTGTAGGTCTGTGCAGACAGCCCTGCTGCCATTGTGACAAATGGATTTCTTGCACATGCAGGTCCATCACAAATATGATGCCAAACTTTTTCTGTGTCCAATGAAATTGTTTCCAATTACTTTTCGCTTTGTCTCGCTACCATGCCACACACATAGCATTACACCAGACCATGGCTTCATGCTTTTAATATTGCAGCTTAGCCATACAGGGTTTTCTCCATGGTTAGACAAAGGTACTGGGAGGAGCAATTATACAGGATGCATTCTGTTTAGTAATACCAGCAGTGGACTGCATCATACAACCAGTAGGTACTGATGGAGACCAGCATTTTTTAACGTTTTAGTAATTGCTCAAGATGCTGTTCCTGTGGCTCAGTGTCCCTCAGTCCTAGTACTCTTGGCCTGATTCCAAACAAAATGCTAAGCATGCTCTGCTCCCCTGTAACTGTTACTTCCCATGTTGTCATTCAACCATGGCATGTCTGGCATTTTCATTTATGTAACACCCAGCTGAAGCAGTTTTACCAGAATACAAGCATAGAATCTGTATAATTGTGAAAATTTTTGTTTGTTAAGCATTTCACCCCCCAGGTGAACATGTTAGAGGTCAGTCCACTTTTTGACTGACTCCTTTTTGTCATTTACCCTGAAGAATCAATTTACCTTCTAGCATTGAGTCTGGTTTCAAGTGTAGGTTTTCCAATATGCGTTTAAACCCAGACTCTCAAAGGCACTGAACTGTCTCAGCCTTTTTGTTCTCCAACAGTCTCCATAAATAAAAAGGAAAAAACTCTCAGTGGCCACCAGAGTTCAGAGTCCTTTTAAGTTTTGAGTTTCTGTCAATAAAGGTGCACAAAGCTGTTTTAACATCAACCTCACTGACTGCCTAACACACTGCCCAGGGGCCTGACCTAGCCTAAATCCTTGTGCCTAAAGCACAATCCTTAAACTAGATGGGGAAGTCCTCTCCTGGGGCTCCAATCTCACAGCTGTGCTCTGATCCCACTTGAGACCTGGAAGGGCTTGTGGCAGGACCAGAGGCCAACCAGTAACTAGAGGGAGAGTTTTACTTACAGGAAAACTTGTAAGTATGGCAGCAGTACTAACAAAGATGAAATTTTTATAGAGGCATGTCCCTATACCTCCAAGTAGGTTGAACAGTCTCCCTGGATGTGAGGACTTGGGCTATCACCTCAGATTAGTCAAGTTTTAGAGATTTTATACTCAGTCTTTCCTTTTCCAGTTGAGTCTCCTGGAATTGCTGAAGTTACTTTTTCTGTTGGCATCCCTTGGTTCCCAACTCCAAGAAAAGAATCCCAGATTTCAATGGTTGCAGTTCTGTGGAACTTCTCTGGGTGTTGTACTATCAAGGCTGTTTGTCTTATTGTGGGGACTCAGTAAGACAAACCAGACTCTACTGTCACATTTTTTCAAAGACGGGAAAACTGAGGTACTGAAGCAGCTCTAGCCAAGACAGGACATGCACTGTCATCTCTCCACCAAGGATGCCAAGAGAAAGAATCATAATTTCTCTTTCATCCCTCTGAATGACTATTATATATTTCCCATTTGATTTATTTTGAATATATAGATTTTATGTTGATACATATATTTTAATATTTTATATCAGTTTGTTTTTCTTAGACCTTTTTATTTTATTAAAACATTGCTTGATTATGACTAAGAAATCAAATATTACTTTTTTTTTTCTTTATCCCTGGAATAAAATAGTTGCAGCTGGAGGAAATGAGATCTTTCATTAACGCACTGTTGCAACACCAGATGGATCAACATTAGCTCAGAGCCACAATTCATCCCACTTATTCCTGCATGGTGCTCCAGAGAGGGTTTAGTCGTATTTCTGGTGAAATTGAGTTGAGCACCATCCTGAAGCGGTAGTGCTTCTGTCTAGCTTACTTGAAAGCAACCCAGGTATCTCTGCAGGCAGAGCTGCATTGGGAAATGCTGACAGCCTTTTCTGTGGTGCTTTTTGGGGACAAGCAACAGCCATGGATGCAAAAGTGTTGGTGTGCACAAAATCCCTTTGCTGAAAATCCTTCCCAGCCTCTTCTTGGGCAGAGTTTATTAGGAGAGTCCAACCACTCCCACCATCTCCCAACACACATGAGAAAGATTCACAGAAGTGACAAGTTTCCAGTGTGGGATGTTGACTATGACAGAAAAAGGAAGGGTAGAGCACAGCAGCACAGCCTTGGTGTTATTCTTCAGCCTCCATGCACCACTGTCCCATTTTGGCACTATTGCTAGAGATACTCACAAGACAACTTGTTACGTCAGTCAGAAATCATGAGTGTAGTGTGTCTATTCACACACGTTAGTGGATGAACATCTAATGGAAAGGCAACATAGCTGTGGGGAATATCAGCACACAGCTCACGTACAGTTCCCAGCCAAGAACTCTGCATCTCGTGAAACAAGAGGAGAGGAGCATGGAGGCACAGACAGAGCTGCTCTCCCTGCTGGTTCTCACTTCCTTGCCTTGCATGCGGCTTGAGACACCCCACCTGCATCGCAGAGAGAATGAGGAAGGTTGTGGGTGGCAATGTCTATTATTCACACCCATCATAAAAATACTTTATATTTTTCATTAGCTGCAGGAGGGAATATAACAACTGTCTAATAATTTTCATTCTTGTAGGGGAATATTCACACACATACACAGAGACAGGGAGAATTGCATTGCAATGCCTTTGGAGCCTGAGACCAAGCAGCTGCATCCATATAAAGAAGATAGATTATACAATACAGAAAAGGTAAAATTAAATAGAATTTATTCATTTCCATCACCTTGGGTGAGCAACAAAGGCACAATAAAAAGGGCAATAAATAATCTGCGAATGCCTGAGCTTACAAAGTACAAGGTTCACAAGCAGTTCAGAAGCAGAACATCTGGAATAGCTCAGTTTCTCTGGAGGAGAATGAGGAGAGCTCCTGCCTCACATGTGATTGCCTCTTCTTTGAGATTTTCTTGCTTCACTGCTGCAGCAATCATTTCAACACTTTGTCACAGCCGTGCAATCACCGGCAGCTTTTTGACAGTTGCAGAGGTTTACCTGCCTGTCGTCTTCCTAATTTGCATAAACATAAATGAATCCTGCAGAGATTAATTAAGAACAGTATTAACTTTCCTGCTTTGCTTGTAGCATAGGTCACTCACAGACTCAAAACCTCAGACTGGAAAGAGAGCTGAATCTCGAAAGCAACAGCTCATCAGCTCATCAGCTCAGGAAGCTGTGGGGAGGCAGACTGCTATTTCCCTTGCTGATATTCAGTACCGAAAAAGCAAGTGGGAAGAAGTCCCTAACCTACCAAAAGAGAAATGAACTTATAATAAATCGTGTGTTGCTGGTTTTGTGCAGCTCAGTAGCATGTTCGATCTACTTGTTCTTCTCAATAAAGCACATTAAAATTACTTTTATTTGTTTTATTGCGTGATTCCTGTCCTTCTTATTGCATTATTAAATGATAGCCTACAGCATGCCCTGATTTAAGTGTCCAGAAATAACAAGTTTTTAAAATAATCCTGTTCTGTGGAAAAACAATAACTCTTTTTAGTCTGTTACTGTTCAGCAATCAGAAAATGTGATACACAGATGAGAAAAATCAAACCAATTCCTTTTGATTTTGAGGAAGCAAGTCTTGAAAAGTCCATTTCAGGAGAAATATGACAATTTGATATTGCTTTATTTCCTTACTTATCAGTACTTTGCAGAAAACTCCACAGTCCTGAAGGTTCTTCTCTGCCTGGGGGATTTGGGGAGCAGGTTGGAGGCATGCTTCAACTCACAACTTGGGAAATATTTTTGGAAATTACAGCAGAGGTGGTTTATTAGTCCATTTGCAAGCCAGATAATTAACAAGCTGTCAAGGAGAAGCCTGGGTTTCCAAGAGTGAAGTTTCCCTTGGACTGAGATGCATTTCACTGCCCTGGTTTCAGCACACCATCTCCACATAGCAGTAGCTCAGTATATATACAGGCATGTAGAGGCCTGAGATGTACCTGAGATCATTTAAGGTGACCTCGAGGTCCTCCTGGCCACGCCCTCTCTGGGTAAGCAATGTCCAAACAAACACTCAAGGTGAGAGATGAGAGATGCAAAATGACAGAATCATTTCAGTCAGAAAGGTCCTTGAAGATCAAAGTCCAGCCATTAACTCAGCACTGCCAAGGCCACCACTAAACCATGGCCTCAAGCACCATGTGTACATGTTTTTTAAATGCCTCCATGATTGATAACTCAACCACTTACCTAGGCAACCTCTTTTACTGCTGAGCAGCCCTTTCAGTGATGAAATCCTTTCTAACATCCAATCTAAATCATCCCTGGTGCAACTTGTCCTGTCACAAGAGGCTTGGTGCTTATTATGTGTGAGAAGAGTCCAGACCCCGCCTTGCTGCAACCTCCTTTCAGGCAGCTACAGACAGCAATAAGGTCCCTCCTGAGCCTCCTCTAGTCCAGGCTGAACAACCCCAGCTCCCTTGGTTGTTCCTTGTAAGGCTTGTTCTCCAGGCCCTTCATCAGCTCCTCTGCCCTTCTCTGGCCATGCTCCAGCACCTCAATGACTCTGTCTTTTGGTGAAGGGCCCAGAACTGAACACAGGATTCAAGGTGTGGCCTCACCAGTGCCAAGTACAGGGGGACAATCACTGGTCCTGCTGACCACACTGTTTCTGATACAGGGCAGGACTACCAGATTCCAGGGCAAAGTGACACAGCAGTTTTGCTGGATAAGAATTCCATCGGGAAAAAGGATTCAACATATAAAGCAAATCACCTCAGGAGAAAAATGAGAGTTCATTTTGTAAGGGAGAAAAGCCATTAGATGGACTGTGGAAAAATTAAAGGGGCTTCCCAAACAGTGAATGTGTTAACCTCTAGAGAAAACCAACCATACATATTGTATGCCTTAGCAGTATTGTAATACATCTCGTTGACAGACTTTTATCCTAGTTAATAACACCAAAGGCCTCTGGGTTTCTAATTATTGCTGTCATATGGGGAAACAAAATGGTGGGGCTGAAACTAAAATTCAACCCACTGGCAATGCAAGCAAGGTCCCAGGGAGTGCAGCCCCAGCCCTGACTGCAGGTGCAGTGTGGTGCTCCCTCCTCCCTCAGGGCTATGGGGAGAGGGGTCCAACAGAGGACAGGCTGCAGAAGACAGGAGGAGAAGGGTTGTGCTCCCAAGCAGTGGTCATGACAGTGGTGCAGGTTTAGCTTTTTCCTCTTCATTTCATCTGCACACACCGGTCATTTGAAATCACTGCTGTGACCACAGCTGTGTCTTTGCTGGCAGTGCCCACCCTTTGCTATCTATTCAAACTTCTCATGTCTTCTCTCTCTGGCCTTGTGTACACCTAGTCCCACCTGCCTCACCTCCCCTGCACAGTCCCACCTTCTCAGAGCTGATCCAAAAATCTGTGACAGACAACACAGCAACACTTTAGTTAATGCTACGACTTACCTTTGCATTGCCTTTCCTCTTTTCTGTAATTTTTAACTTCCTGAGACTTCCCAGGACTGTCAGAATCCTCCTTACATCTTGAGGCTGCCCTAGAGTGTGGGAAATACAAGCACAAACCTGCACTTTTTCTAGCATGACAATGCTCTAAAGACCCCAAATCAGAGCATCTTTAGCATAGAGATTACAACAAGCCAGGTGCTTTATTAACTCCCCCAAGTAATGGCACAGACTCCCCAGGGGGGAAATCTCCATCCTTGGAGGTTTTCAAGATCAAACTAGTGAAATCACAAGGCACCTGGTTTCACAGGAGGTTGGGCCAGGAGTCTTTCTGCATTCCCTTCCAAGGAAAGTTATCCTACAGTCCTGTAAATTAGCATTTTAGTTATGCCAGTTATGTTTCAGCAGTATGTATATGTGTAACTGTGGGGTCAGAAAAATCCAGAAGGGGAAATAGATGGGAAAAGTAACCTTTTCAGTACTTCTCATTTTATTAAGATAAAGATACAGAAAAACATGAAAGGATGAGGATCTTTAAGGTGACGGACACCACATGGCATCCTTCAAGAATGAAAATAAAATTTATATAAATAAAGCACTTGATAAATGTAAATTTTTACTCAACTTTATTGGAGAGATTCAGCTATCTTGCCATATTCCTTGATGGACTGGAGAAAGGAGCACCTCTTAGAATTATTGCCTCAGTAAGATTCAGTATGTATGTGACTGACTGGCTGTTTTAGTGTATCCATCAACAGGGGTAACAACTGAAAAAACAGATAAAAATCAGAATACTTCCTTCAGAAGCAGCACTCTTTAGGGATATTTATTATTGGTTTCTGGTGATTCTTTATACCTGGAACACTCTTGTGAAATGCCTTAATCTTTTAAAAATAAAGATTGATCTCCAGGTATTAACAAGTTCTCCTTTCAAAGTGTAAAGTGCCTTTCTATGTTATCTTTTTTCCATGTGTCACTTTGTTTTGCAGGACTTGTTGGCAAGACATAACTGCAATTCTGCAAGTGAATGAGAGAAGGACTGTTTTTAAGACAAGTCCAAAAGCTAGTGCTGAAGGAATTAAAGATGAAATACATAGCATTTTGGAGAAAGAAAACCACACCTGCTAGTCACACTCCTCAAATAGGTGAACTTTGGGTGATTAATGAAAGTTACTGTCAGGTTCAAGGCTTTATTAAATTATTATTTATTATATTCTGAATTACTGAAATAGCTGCAGCAGACATGATTAACAGGACTACTTGTGCTTAGGAAGGTATCACCTAATGAGGTCATTATGTCAGTATGATCAGCAGTGTTCAAGATAAAGAAGGATACGTGGAAAGTGGAGTTGTTTCCATGGCTAACCCTGATTCATTCCAGAGGTTGAATATGATGATTAGAGAAGTCATGTCCCACATAGAGTCTGAGAACATGCTAATGGTCAATAAAGGACTATCTGAATGAACACTGAATTTTGAAAAGAGATGTGGAAGCCAGAGTCTATGGGCAAAAGAGTTGGACCAAATTCAGCTCTTTTTGCTGACTGTGATGTTAACTTCTCTGACTTGGTAATTTTAACTTATTTTCAGAGCATGTTCAACTAGCTCCCATGCTAAACAACTGATGCAGGACTTGGATGGAAATTTTGCTTGGTTTAAGACTTTTGCTGCAGGTGCATAAACACAGATCTGATTTCTACACACATTTGTACCAAACTGCAGAGCTGGAGACTTGCCCTTCTCTGCACTTAGGATGAAGAGCAAGGAAACAGGATGAATAATGTGCTTGTCCTGGTGTACAAGCAGCCAGGATTTTCTTCTTCCTACACTGGGATTAATGAACATGCCTATCGTATTCTGGAAAGTATTTAACTGCCATGCCAACAGAAGCAGGAGCTATCCTCAGTGATAAGAACTACTTAGCAGATAGATATAATGCCTGTGTTGAAGTAAAAGCAAGTAAATCCCACCATAATGTGCTCCTGTACATACTGTGAAATCCTTCTCAAGGAAGCACAGCCTGGGTAACACAGTTTAAATCCAGCTGGGATGACTGAGACTGCTTTTCAACTTTCTCTGACTCAGTAACCCAGCAGAGATCTGGAGAGAAAGTACCAGAAGGATAGTAGACATGCCAAATATTTCACAGCACCACTTGAAGACTGACTTGCACCCATTAAAATGTATTGCCTGACAGTACATTTTAATCCTGTAAACTACTGCTTACTGACCCATGAAATGCCTGCCAGATAATGCCAGCCTTTTTGCTTGGTCCCCTTCCTTGGACAAGCACAGACTGCATTTGCAGTTTGAGGTTCAATTCCCACTACCTCAACCTTTCCAAAGAATTTACCAGAAAGAAAAATGAGCAGCAAAGCTAATGTTACTGAAGGGGAAGTGTGCTCTCAAAATCTATGAAAGGCACAAAGACATTTCAAATTTTACATCCAAGATGTCTAGTAAAGAGTAGATATCTGTGATACAATAAACATAACCCACCTTGTGCTTGAATCCCTCTGGATTTGAATGTGAGTCCTTTTGAAATTACAAGGAAGAGCAGATGGGTTGATGCAAGATGCAACCCCAGTTCTGTGGTTGAGGAGGAAAGAAACAATGCGTCCCCTGCAGTACAGTGTCTGCCATTCAGAGGGTGTCAGCAGTTCAGTGCTTTGTAGATTAAAAGAGAGATTCTTCTGTTCTTCAAAATACCATAAGTTGTCAGTTCAATACCTCTGCATGGGATATTTATTTACTCCAGATGAGGATCTCCTGTATGGTAAAAATCTGCCATGTGTCCAAGCCACACGTCATGACAAGACAGCAACTTGTCCATTCACATTGAATTGAGAGTGTACAAAAGTGTACAAAATCTGTCTGAAAGCAATTTAAAGAATTTGGTGGATGAGAGGCTGGGCAAGACTGGGCAATGTGCATTTGCAGCCCAAAAAAGCCAGCTGTGTCCTGGGCTGATTCAAAGGCAGTGTGGCCAGAAGGGCAATGGAGAGGATTCTGCTCCTCTGTTCTGGTCTGGTGAGACCCCATCTGCATTGCTGCATCCAACTCTCCAGCACAGGAAGAGCATTGACCTGTTGCAACATTTCTAGAGGAGGGACACCAGGATGTTTAGAGGGATGGAGCACCTCTCATACAAGGAAAGGTAGAGAAAATTATGTTTGTTCACACTGGAAAAAAGACAGCTTGGGTGACCTAACTGCAGCCTTCCAGTACCTGAAGGAGCCCTGCAAGGAGGATGGAGGGGACTTTTGACAAGAGCATGTAGTGACAGGAATAGGGAGAAGGGATTAAAATTAGAAGAGAGATTCAGATTAGATATTAGGAGGGTTTTTGTTTTGAGGGTGATGAGGCAATGGAACAAGTTGCCCAGAAAAGTTGTGGGTCCCCATTTCTGGAAATGTTCAGGACCGGGTTGGATAGCACCCTGAGCAACTTGGTCTAGATGAAAGTGTCCCTGCTCATGTCAGTAGTGCTGAAACTAGATCATCCTTAAGATCCTTTCCATCCCAAACCATTTGATGAAATACCATAATTGATTGTGGTATTTCCACCTGCTGGACCAGCTGCTGGGTTAGGAGTCCCTGTGGGTGACATACACCCCTGTATAAGGGGATGAGTGCAAGAGTCATTGACAGGAGTCATACTCTGGTCATTTTACTCAAAATGAAAGAATTTTACAAGTAAAATAAAAGCTATGTGTCTGTCCTTCCAAAGGGGCTGGGTTTCAGATGGAGTGAGACATTGTCTTTTTGCTTCGTAGATTATTGCAGGACTGCAGTACCCAGAGGTAGTTTGCAATGAGTAGCTGCACATGAGCTCTGGAGCTGTGTCCAGTGGTAATGCAGCAGTAATCTGTGCATGGAATAAAATAGAAATCTTGGTAGGCCCCTTACAAGCTGTGAGGTTATGTCACAATAAGCAGAGCAAGCAGCTGCAGTAGCTTTCTAAAAGGTTTGGAGGGTTTAATAGCTACAGTATAGCAACAAAACATACCCAGAAAATGTCAGTGTGACAATTTTGTAGGCTTCCAGCATAAAGCTTGGAGACCCCCTGAGAATATTCTGGAAGCCAAACCATGGGTTTTTTTAACAATTCCTACCATGTGCATGAAGGTCAGCATTGCTGATGTTTCTGACACAGAGAGCTCTTCAGGAGTCTCTTGAGTTTTGGGATGATTTTGCAGCAGGTGAAAAGGTTTTTTCAGCACAGGGTATTGCCTATGTACAGCAAAAATTAATGATGAGAAATGACAGCTGAATGGGATGGAAAATACAGGTTTACAACCATCACTGCTGTCCTGAAGTTTTCCTACTCTGCAACTGCATGACCAACTCCTACTCCCTGACCAACTGCATGTGTTTTGCCCACTTCTATGCCTCTGTGCCATCTTCTTTCCCCTCTTCCACCATTTCACTGCTTTTTGCAACACACAAGATGGTATCAACAAGATCCATTTGTCTCCTGCAAAGGAAGAAAACCTAAGCTTTGACTTTTTTCCTTTGCCTTGTGACTTTGCCAGTCTGAGTACATTGGTTAAAAAAGAATTGTGATTGTCATTCATGATAGGACCAGAATTGATGCAAGATAAATCAATAGCAACATGGGCTAAACCAGCTTCAGTACATCTATCATAGTAATTTACCTAAGTTTAAATCAATTTAATTAAACTGGCTCACTTTTCTGGTAGAGACAAGGCTTTACAGTGTGCCAACTTTAATCCATTGACTGGATTAAAATAATAAAAACGGGGTGGCTGTCGACTTTCAGGTTCAAGATGATGAGTGACTGGTAGTGTCATGGAGAAGGAGACATATGAAGGTATCTGGATGTGATCTTAAAAGAAGAAAATTAATCAGAATGAAGAGATTTCCCTTAGAGTGCAGTGCTGTGTAGTGAACAAGGCCTGAATTGTTAACCCTTTGCATTATCAACATCCCTGTAACCCTTGCCTCTGGAGGACAACCACCTCTTAGCAGACTAAAAAGCCTTGCACGCTGACAGAGACAGCATAGCTGTTCATTGCATACTAATAGCTGGCCACTTTACAAAGTAAACTTCCTAGTTTAAATCACTTTAAACCATTTGTTTCTAGGGTAAGTGTCACCCTGGCAAAGATGGAATAATACAGCTACAAGTTTTACATAAAAAATTAAATTAGTTTGGGCACCTGATGATTTAGTTCAGCTCAGACTGTTAGTGAGAACTTCCTAAATTGTAGTTTGAGTCTTCTAAACTCTCTAGGCCAGCCTAGACTTTGCTGCCTCTCTGTAATACTTTCAAGTAGCCTGTTATATACAATTACTGTATCATGGGATATTTTGGGGTGCAGCACCAGAGATCTCTGGTTGAAATGCTCACAGGCATGTTAAGCTATGAAGCCCTGGCCTTTCCATGGAGAACATTTTGTTCCTGGCTGGGGTAATTTTTACCAGACACAGGGGTTTTTTTGTCAGTTGCAATAAGACAAAGAATGACTTCATGTGAGAACTCTTCATCATCCTTCCCTTCCAGTCGACAGATGACCTCCAAGCAAACATCGTTTTCAAGCCCCTCCATTACAGCAAAGTTGACTAATTGTCATGTCATTATTGCTGGCAGTTCCTCTGCCTGCACTGTGGCCACTCAGAGGCTCACATCAGACACCGTGGTGATGTTACCAACTTAAAATTTTTCCCATAGAAGGGTTGGGAATTTTTGTGTGCAGACCATGTAATGATACAAACCTATTTGCTTTATTATTCCCTAGCTCCCTAAATAACATCTCCTTCTTCTCTAGTGCACAATCCACTTTGAAAGCACAGACAATTTGTATGAACCTGATGGTATGTTACATATATGTGGCTTTCTGTTGCTTGTCTGCCCTTTCTTCCTTGCCCTAAAACCATGAGGGGAACGTAAGTGCCTTGATGACTGATGTTTGTTTTAAGACAAATGACTGAAGATTGCTTACATGCAGTTTCTTATTCTGAGTGAGACTAAATTAATTTCAACAGGGTCTTTTTTCCCAGAAAAAAAAAACCCAAACTATTCTAAACTCAATGATAACAAGTCCTAAAAAAAGTTCAAAATCAGGGTTTTGTCTCTGAGAACACGTAAGATTTCACTTTAGCCCACCAATGTTCTCATACAGTTACTTCTGTTTTTATGATTGCTGATTTTATTTGGTCCACTTCTTCCTGTCTGGTTTCTGTCTCCTTTTTTCCTCCACAGTCTGTCTGATGTATAAGGAGCAAACCACAGCAAATAGCTCCTGTGTTGTCTAGCTAATTGCTACACTGACACTATGAGTAACAGCAAAAGGAGTAAGACGGGATTTTGAGCAACAATAAAGTGAAATTCATGGTAAAACAGGCACAAAAAGGAAAAAGGCAAGACTAGGAAACCATCAGTGTTGCACTCAACAGCTACTACAACATACCTCCCACTATGTTTAACATTTCTTTCTCCTAGTAACAGAATTGATCATCACAGTGCTCCCTCAGGACTACCTGCTATCTTGTATGCCACAAATAAGTACATTTTGTTAGTGTTAGACTCCTTAATTACTGGCCACTACTGTTGCAATAGCAGTGTGATGCATTTGTTCATCCTCTTCAAGGAAACATTTTTCTTGTGTCCTATTTGCTCCTCTTAGCCTTCTTGGCAATGTGCAGTTTAGGTTAAAATGGTTTTGTCTTGCATAGCAAATTCACATGTAACTGCTGCCAGCTTGAGTTTTGTGCGGAATGCATTTTAAAGGTTCACCAAGCTTTTTACTGGACTGGCAAAAAGTGAAAGGTTCACACTGAGTGTTTTCCATTATCTTCAAACATATTTAGAGCTCCATCTCTTGTACCAGTTACAGCACAGGCTTAGATTTTACAACTCTTGGCAATGGCTAAGAAAACACATCTGGAATGTTGTTCAGTTGGGCTCTAAAAATTTAGACTGCTAAATGCAACCCCAAATCTGGGTATCCTGGACCAGTAAGCTCAATTGCATTGAAAATTTTGTTCTCAAATGAGGGAGGAGCTACTGAAAGTTGGACCATGATTTTATGGCTTTGTAAGCTAAGTTCCTTGGTGGCAGTACCAGCCTGAAGAGTTGGTGGCCTCCCTGTCCTCTTCCTCACCACGCTGTTTCTTCCTACTGTTCTGCTCAAACAGATTTCTGCTTGAGGCACTGTTGTTCCACAACACTGAATGTGATGAAGGAATCAACAGACCTGCTCCAACAGTGTTTTCAGTTGGTCATTTTTAGGCTGGGCGAGTTCTGTGCTAGGTTTGCGTGAAGATCTGGTGCTTGAGGAGAGCAGGGCAAGCAGCAGTAATGGGGCAGCAGCCCCTTGGCACTGCTGATTGTGGTGTGGTGTGGAGACTTTGTTTCATGAAACCACAGTTGAGGGGAGGATTGCCAAAGGGCACCACTAGACTGCCAAGAGAGCCCCCATCACTTGTGGTTTTCAGATTTCTACTCATTCAGTTGACACAGAGTGGCACTAAATTAAATACTTGACTTTTAAGGTCAATTAAGTGACCTCGTTTACAGCTCCTACGTGTGTCACATTCAGGGTTAGAAGCCAGATTTCTGGAGTTACTTTCCTAACACTTGAGGCCAGGCTTGCCTACTTGCAGAATGACACCTGGCAGAAAGGGGCTTTGTGCCTGCCTCAGGAAAATCCTGCCTGCTGCCTGGGGTTTAAGTAAGGAGATTATCTCTGCTTCCTCACCTGTAAGAAGATAATTACACTGCCCAACTTTCTAAAGAATCTTTGCATCTCCAGATAAAATATACCACAGAGAGGCTATGCTACATGAATTATTCAGGCTAAATTAAATTAATGAAGACTGCGGAAACTCAGTTTCTTTTGTTTCTTTTTTTTAATGCACTAGGTTCAGATTCTGGATTGGCCTTTGTGGTCTCAAAATATTCTGAAAACAGAGCACTGCTAGCTCACAGCTCTGCTGAAAATATTTTCTTCATTGTCTGGAAATACATTAATTTAATTATTGACAAGTCCATTTGTGAGAGAGCTATTGAAGCGTGACCAGCTCACCACGGTGTTTTCTCTAACCGTAGAATGCCACAGGGAGTGAAAAATGGAAAGTCAATGCAATCTCTGTGAGACAGTGAGATGGATTTATGAGGAATTACAAGCTGGTGTATAGGGGAAAAAAATATCATTTGGACAACAACGTAGGATTATAAGGACAGGTCTTGCAGTGCCCAGGAAGGACCTAGACAAAACACAAACAATGTCACCCAGGATGTCTTAGATCCTTTGCACTAGTGCTTTTGGGTTAGATGTGCTACCATCCCTGCTGTGAGCATCTCTATGACCCCCTCTCCCTTTCTCTGTCCCCAAGATGCCAGGAGATACCTCCTGCATGAAATTCTACAATTATCACCCCATAATTTGGGATGTGGGGCTGCCAGTACTGGTGTGCTGGTAGGCTGCAACAGCAGCTGAACTGAAATAAAATTATTATTTATTTTGCCAAAAAGTTGCACAGCTCTTAGTAGAACAGATTTAAGAGAGGTGCCTTACACATTATATTTGTACTCATCAATTTTCCTTGATGGAGCATAGGCAGACATGACATTTTTCCCCAACATGGAGAACTGGAAGCTGGCTATCAGGCTTGCAGCCTGTTTCCTGAGATTTTTTTTTTTTTTTCCCAAACATATCTTTAGCCTGTCAGCTTTTCCTAGCTCACATAATTCCCTGCCCTTTTTTGGAATCTTGGAGGTGTTAGGGGCTCCTTTGAAAGCAGGCTTGACTACTGAAGGAGTCTCCCAGCCTGTCTGGGTAGAGACAAGACATTGTTATCCTCACTCCTTTGAAGCTGAGTACCTGAGCCAGGCTTAACCAGGTCATTATTTTACTTTTCCTTGTTCAGATCTGTAAAAATCCTATTATTGCCTGCTTTCAATTAACTCTGTGAATTCAGACAAGAAGCAGTAAGAAATGAAGGAGGAGCAATATAGCATTAATCAAAGGGTCCTACAGGCATTTTCCCAGTTTGCCTTGCTTTGTTAACACAGAATTCCACGTGACCCTGAAAACATGGATTCTTGTCTACAGCCTATAATAAACAACCTGTCATCACTGTGTTTCTGTTTATTTAGATTAACAAAGGAATAATTTCTGTCTGACATGTGGCAGAGGGGAAAGGTGGGAGAGGAGCAGGCTTGGCCATGCCACCCACTTTCTGCTGCCTAGGCAAGGCTGGGCTGGGTCCCAGCACCACGAAGCTCCTGCTGTCCCCTAAACAGTGCCTGAGGCATCTAAACTGTGCCTAAGGCTGTGGATACAGCTTGGAGAAAGCCTCTGTCCTGGCAAAGGGCAGGGATTTTGTAATTCAGGCAAAGTAGCTGCTGACCTACCAGCCAAGCCAACAGGTTTATTTTTCCCAGAGGCAGACCTCTGATCCAGATGTCAGACCCAGACACACACTGCAATGCTGGAAGGGACAGAGCGAGGGAGAGAGGGAGCATCACCTGCTCAAGGTGAGGTTTTGGCAGCTGCTGAGTGCATCCACTGGCATGACAATAGAGCTGAATCCAGCCTACCTAAAACCTAAAGGGAAAGGATGAGATTCAGGGAGACCCAGCTACTTATTCTCCCTTCCTTTTCCGGGTGTGTTTCAGGTTAAAAGCAATTGTGGTTTGGAGTAACTTTACTGAACCACTAGAAGGAGGTAGACTGCCAGGGAAGGACTGGCTTGTAGAGTCCAGCTCAGGTAGGTTTCCAGTGTTTCCATGGCAGAGTAACACAGGGCTGTGGCCCAGGGATAGTAGGACTCCAGGCTGTGCCATGAAGAGGAGCCATGTCTTCCCCTGTTAAGGGCTTCACACCATTTCCTCACGCCATACATTTTCTGTGTCTGAGGCCAGGCTGTGGCCTGATTGCCAGCATTTGGAGCCAGCTGCTAGCTACAAGGATGCTTGGGCTGTTGTGTCGCTCTCTAGCTGCTGAATGCCCACAGGGGAGCTTTTATATTAGGGTACAATTAGAGTACATGTTTTCCTGTGGTCTGGTCCGTGGTGAACATCTCTGAATCTGCCCAACACCTCAGCCACACACAGCGAACCAGAACACAAAGGCTTTACATTTTGGGAAATATCGTGATTTTTTTTTTTTCCCCCACAAAAATAAATCTCAATCATTAGGAATGTGTCTATAAAACCTATTTGATATTTCAGTTTTGATGAGGTGAAATATGAACAAAGAGGTGAGTGCATATGGATGTTCTTGGTTAGCTACCTGATGAGGAAAGGGTGTTTTTCACTCTCCTTGTTCCCCATGCAGTGAGCACAACAGAGTTCCTCACGCTCATTATTTGATCACCTCCAAAAATAGATTCCTGCATATTTCATCCACCAGAAAACTTGCAGAGAGAGAAAAGACCTACTTTTTTTTCTTTTTTCCTGCCAGTTGTGCCTGAAGCAATGTCACCCTCTAAGCAACTACTGGACAGCTTTCATACTTTCTTCTCTTCACAAGGAGTTGGCTACACAAATGTCAGGGCCCTGGGGGCACCAGGGGGGCACCACTACTCCTGCCCAGACTTTGCTGGATCCACCTGGGGCCAGAAGCCCCATTTCAGCCCAGCCTAGGGTCAGTTCCTGCCCCAGTGACACCACAGCAGTGCTGGTTCTGTGTTGGAATCCCTCAGCTGTACATCGCAGCCTTGTCTCTCATCCTGCCTCCTGTGTCCTCTCCTTCAGCTCCTGACGGGAGCTCCTGGATGGTTCTTGGCCTTTATTCCTCACTTCCCATGTCAGGAGCCATTGGTGGACTTTGTTACAGCCATTGTCTCTGCCTACTCCAGCCAGAGCCAGCATTCACCGCTGAGGGCGTGACCTGCACTGGAGTCACCCTCAGGCCCCAGCTCACACCCCTTTGGGAAGAGCTGTCCCTCATGGAGGAAAACAGCTCTGACAATACAAGTGTGGAAAAGTGATGGCAATGAACCACCTTCATCTTGCAGTATTTCTGTGTTCAAGCAGTAAGGAGCTTTACTACCTCTGTGCTATGTGGACAGAAAACATCTGCAGCCTGAATCGTGCATTGTGCTGGCTTTGCACAGGAGTGAGGGGGAAGGGATGGCACTCAGACTCCAAGGTCTTCCAGCTTTAGAGCCATCTAAAAGTCTTTAAAGCACCCATTTCCCCATCTGTAATTTCAGTTATATAGCTTACTAGTTATCTGTCTTGTGATGATGTCTGATTCTTAGCAAATAAAAGCCCTCTCAAGCCTTTCCTCACTTGGTAAAGGCTTTGTTTCCCTGACCATCCCAGGCAATCCTCTCCTGTTTGTCAGTCTCTCTCTCATACTGGAGCACACAGTGCTCCAGCCTTGGCCTTGCAATTCCCCAGCCATGAGGAGATGCTGCTCCACTCAGCCTCAGATTTCCTTCTTTATAGCACAGCCCAGCCCAGTGCCAACATATCTGGATTAGTCAGTCCCAATGAGATGTTCCTGTTTTCTCTGCCCATTCACACCCTCTCCTCTGAACTGTCTCCAGCTGATCCCGTATTTCCTGAGGATGCTTAAAAATAACAGCAATGCCCACCTGTGGAGCAGATATGCATCTCTGTGAGCTGGTCACAAAGCTCAAAACCAGCTTGCAGAACACAAACAAGTTAGTTGTAGTGGTGACGGATCTTGTGACAAGTCACCTTGTTGTTTCTCATTTTTCCCAAATATAGAAACGCTGACATTTCTATCTTTCCTTTTAAAATGAGTTGCATACCTTATCAACACGAGAGCTAAAGCCAGACCTCCATACCCTTCTTACATTTTATTACCTGTCAAAATAGCATTTGGTAGAAGCAAGACTGTGCCAGAACATAGGTTCTTATAAATATTGCCTAAACTGCACCCCAACTTCCTCTCTTTCAGCCTCCTTCCTGTTTCTTATTCTATTCCTTTCATCATAGTAATTTCCTTCTGATTCTTTCTTTTATTTCTCAAAATTACTTGTCCTTCTCCTGTTTAATTTAAGCTTCTAAAATAGCTATGAAAAAAATTATTTTCCCAAAGGAAAAATAAAATACTGACATCAGACAATAAATCACTTCTAAGAATACTACTAGTAGTATTTCATATTCAGCAATAAAAGACAGACAAATGGCAAAAAGAAATTAACTTTTTAAAAGTTACTAATAGAAACTTGGTTTAAGAAAAATATAAAATACACACACATATATCTATATGTATATATGAAAAGTAACTGCAAAATATCTACTTACTGGGAAACAGACATCAGGAGTATGAGATGCTTAGTCTAGTTCTTCTTTCTCCTTATGTGAGATAATTTTTTCTTCAAAAAGTAATTATCAAGCACAAAGCAGATATTCAATTTGTCTTTGATTGGCCACAGTTTTCCCCACTGATACTGAATCAGAGAATATCCAGAGGAATAAATTAAGACTATGCATTGAAATGTGGGAAAACAAAGAGAGAGCAATTATGACTGAAATATTAGGACTTACATTTTATATTTGCAAAATCTTGTATTTTCCAAGTTTTATTCCCAGGGTGATATTCCCATGACTTAACTGCAGCCATGCAGGGCTGTCTCAATTGCTGTAAAGCCCCAGTCCTCAGGTGCTGGTCCAAGCTGTGTGGCAGCTTTTGTGCCATGGCTGTCAGCCTTGTGCAGATGTTTAACGTGCCTGAAATGGTGTGAGTTCCTCTGTTCAGGCACTGGAATTGCAAAGATATCAATGACAGCTGCACACACTCTCTGTGTCTAAAAGGATTGATAAACACCAAGAGACTTGCAGGTTTGTGTCTCTCAGCTTACTTTCTGTATCAGCAAGTTACTTCATTAGTGCCATGAAATGCAAAAGGAGATGGATGCATTAGGGATAAGCATGTGAAAGGCAGTCCCAGCCACTGTGCACAGCCAGGAACAGGTCAGCCCAGTGTCCTTCTGAAGAAGAGGAAGGTCACACTGTTCCTGCAGTAGCATAAGCCACACCAGCCTGTTGAGCACTACACAGAATTCCAGAGAGGCAGGTCAACACAACAAGGAAATGCAACCCAGATACCTTGTTTATCTGCCAGGGAGTGAGAAAAGATGCTGCTGTTAGTTTCAAATTAAAATGTGGTTTAGTACTCCATTGCTCTCTGGAGAGTTTATTGTATTCATCCACCATTATTGTTTAGCTACATGTCCTTACATTATCGTGTGTGCTTTAGAAAACTGAGATTCTCAGCATTTCCCAAATTCCTACCATTTAAAATTATCTGATCCCCCACGGAACATCTGGATTTGCAATGCTATTGAGCACAAGTATTCCTCCTCAGCAATTCATGTAATGCTGAGAGCTACCATAATGAAATGAAATATAATGTTAGCACATATTAAGAAATCACAGGAAGATGGGGCTTTCTTGCCGAACGCTTATCTGCTTGATTTTGGAATCCCACAACTTCAAGGAGACTGAGTAGGAATGACAAAAAGAAAATATCCTTTTCTATAAAAGGAAGGGACATGCCTATATTTTATAAGCCATTAGAATCCAGATTGTTAATGTCAACAGAAATAAAGGTTGTGCACTCTGCTAATTGCAAATTAAGTTTACTGACACAACACTCTTTACTGGGAATACTTACATCACCAATAGATTAATGCTGTCTTTAGCAACCTAACTTAACAGCTGCCAATTTTTACTATAATCTGCACAGTGGCTGTGTGTCCAAAGGTTTGCCGGCCTCATGTAGCTGCTTGTTGGATGAACAACTCAGAAGTGGAAAGAGAAAAGAGGAGAAAGAGAATTTTCAAGGGATCTGCTCAGTAATGAATTTATTCATGATGCCAAACCCCACAGTAGTCTGCCTTGTCCCCAGAGCACCTTTACTCAGTTCCAGTCCTTGTGGTAGATGGAGCCCAACTAAGTCAGAAGATGACTCTTGCCCAATCAAGTTCACCACCCTTGGTTTAGGCTGTTGTTTTCTTCAAACAGCCTTTTTCCATAGAGGGGGACCATAGTATAAAATGTCAGAGAAAGAGCACAATCCACTTTCTCTGGAAGAACTTCACAAAGAAAAAGCAAATAAAATCCAGAGATTGCCCCATGGGCAGAGATGCATCTCACTCCTTGCCCATCGCAGTGAAACCTAATGGAGTGTGGCCACAGGGGTAAAGGTGTTATGGAGGCACTTTTGTTCTGTTTACACTATGGTAAATTTCATTTTCTTTCCCTCTATGTAACTTCACTTGTGAGTTGTTAAATCTTCCTTGGCAGCTTTTTGTGGAGTTGGGGGTTAGGGGATGGAGGGCTCCTGGCACTTGAAGTGGGATGGAGCATCCCACTAGGGGAGGGCTTGGTGCTGAAGGCAGCACACCTCACACAGCCCAGCATAGAAAACAGAGGCAGCAGAGATTCATTTCACACAGAAGATGAAATTCTGGGTACCAGAAATTTCAGCTTTACTTTGGCTAAAATTGTTTCTGCAGTTTTGGTGGCTTGCCTCTATACCATAGGATGCACTGTAACAGTAGTGCCTGGAGCTGCCAGCCATGCAAATCTTCCAGTGTCAGAAGTTGCCTCCCAGGATAGAAAACTAGTATTTCTTCTGTTCAAAACACCATGGGACCACATTTAACAGTTTTATTTTCTTTGTCTTTGCCTTCTCTGAGTGCCTACAATACAGGATGGTAAACAAAGGCACCAGTTTCTTTATAACAAGGCATTGTGCTGACAATACATTGAATTTATCTTCAGACTTCACTGGGGTACTTTGGGACATAACCAACCTCCTCTATACTGCACCTTCTTTCTTTGGTTTGAACACATTTTGGGAATTGTCAGTGTCTGTTACTCCTCTCTCACTCTTTTTTCTCCTCTTCTGAGTGTGCAGCCCTCTTTTTTTTTTTTTTTTTCTTTTTTCTTTTTTCTTTTTTTTTTTCCTTTTCTATTATTTTGCATTTGCCTCTTGAGAAGGTACAAAAATCTATGGATTGGTGGAGCATGAGGTTCTTTTTTGAACAGTTTTGAGAGGTGAGTATGACATAAGCAAAATAATTACTCTCACAAGTAAAATTGGCTCAGTTCTGTCTGATTGCTCTTTTGAAGCTACATTTCAACACACCTCTGATCAGATCAACCACTTTCCATTGCAGTATTTCTTGCCTCTGTGTTATTTTAAGCTTACCCTTACCATGGGACTTGAATTCATTTGGAACTCATTAATAATCAGTATAATTCCCTTTCATTAGAAATCTCTTATTGGAGTAACCGCTTGTTGTGACAATTCCCACAAAGTCACCATCTTTGTAGAGATGCAGCTGGTGACGATTAAATAATATGTAACTTTATAGTAAACTAATATTCCCCAAAATAATAAAATGCCTTAACATATTCCATGCATAGTTAATAGGAGATCAGAAGGATGAAAGATACAGATAGGATCATTTTCTTAGACATCAGAATTTCCCTTTTTTAGTGTGGCACAGTAGAGGGATTTTGTGTTGCTTATATATGCATCTTTCCCTGCACAGTGTATTTTTTTTTTTCCACGTATAATGGAACTCACAACACGAAATGCTGACAAAGCTGATGAAGACAGCGTCTTTCCCAACAATAACACAATGGCTTGGCAGTTCATCATGTCTGAAGAGAAGATTTTGTAATCAAAGACATTGGAAGCTTGTGAAAGAGAGGGTTAATAAAGAAAAAAAAAAAAAAAAAAGAACTTTTTTTTATAGCATGAACTGCAATCTCTTTTTCCCTAAACTTTCACTCGGCAAATATATCTGTATTTTGACCCTCTTTACTAGTCAGTGTTTTTATAGAAATACTTGTACCAGGCTAACAAAGCTGTGCACAAGTATTCATGCAAAGGGGTGTCAGTGTGTCACATTTCTCTGAACAATAATAGGCTGCAGAGTGGGAAGAAATTTTAAGCAGCTTTGAAAGAACATGGAACAATTCCTTTGTTTTGCATGTCTTCCATATGTATAACTACTCCGCCATGTGCCAGAAAACTAACACAATAGTTCGGATAAATTTGGTGAGACTAAGAATTAAGAAAGCGCCATTTCTACGGCCACACTTCTGCTGATAACTTTTGAATTCTTTTCTGGAAGACAAAGAAGAAAAGAGTAGTCAGCTCAAGTGGGTCTGGAAGCAAATCCCCTTATTTGAAGGAGAATGAGGATAGGAACAAGGACATGTCCTATGAGCAATTAATTGTCTGTTTTGCTGTCCAGCCTTGATCCTGTCTCAAAGATGGCAAGTGTTTTGGGGCAAAAGTTTCATTCAAATATGTACAATTACTGATGGCACTTCTTTGCTAGAGACCAGGCCATTTTCTCAAGAAACTCCTGAATGTATCTAATATTGTTTGAAGAGACCACTTTCAAATTGCTTCCCTCATTTCTCCTGCCTCTGTGACTGGATGCAGTAGAAGGCTGCCATTCAGGATGCAATAGAGGTTGCCGTTCCTGTTGGCTTTAAATGCCAGCTTGAACCACAAGAAAATAACATCTACTTTTCCACTAAGGTGGCAATGACTCTGTGCCAGGCAGAAGGGCTGTGACTCATCAGCCCAAGGGTAGTGTGGACAATTCTCTGCAAACTGGTCATCTAAACCACTCTTTGGCTCATAGCGATGAGTCTTCTCTTTCTGCATGGGGCATTCTTACTGAGTTCATCTCAAGTAACTGGAAGTTCCAGTTTCTTTCTCTGTACCATAGTGAAAACCTTGCTGATACCTTGGGTGAGGGCAGCTGCCCTGTGAGAGGCACTGCCAAGAGAATTCAGTCCCATCCCTGATGATGGTGCCCTGGGACCTCCCTCTGGTTTTCAGCATGAGGAGACAAAGCTCCTGATAAAGCAAAGAGTTTCCTTAAACTCTTTCACAGCTCAGATGCATTGTGAAAAAAGAGACCTTCATCCTCATAATGAGCAAATGTGTTCAGAGTAAACGCACTCCTTGAAGGGCGTTAATGCTTTCATCACCACTGGCTAATGAGCCTGAACTTGCACCTTGTACTAGATACTAATCAGATTCCTCTTTCTGTACTCTCTAAAACACTGCAATTCGAGCCATCAGGCAGTGATGCTCTTTAAAAAAAAAAAAAAAAGCACATGGGTGTTCTTATTCAATATTTCTGTCACAGGAGTTGGCAAAGATCTAATCCCAGGCAAGACTGGGGCTCATTTTAATATGCATTGCATTCCTAATTTCTTTTAAAGTTATTATTAACTTATTCCATTTACAAAATCAAATAAAAGGACCTTTAACTGAAGAGTTACTATTTCTTGTATAATGTAATTTGATTTTTTCCCCCTCCAAATTTCAAATTACTTTATTCCTCTTCTTTTTTTTTTAATCATTTGCATAATCTACAACACTTTCAGGACTTTCTTACTTTGCATAAATCAATTTCACTTCTTGTTCACTTCATCACTTTCAAGGGGATTCTTTTCTGCTTTACTGGACTTAAATTAATCCTCTGGAGAAAGTAGTGTCATGACACGGCCAGCATCAAAATCTGCATAATGAAAGCAATTTTTTCTATTTAAATTGGCACTCAAGAATATCGCTGCTCATTAGCAGACTTTAGATCTTTTATTTCATTTTAAGTGAGAAGGACAAGCATTCTTTCCCTAATATGAGTTTCTTGCATAAGAATTTGTTCAAAGACCTTTAAATTTATTGCGGTGTAAGTTAGGTGCCTAAGTACCTTAAAAAAAAAAGACAAAACCAACAAACCCAGCCTGTGTGATTTGTAGGATATTAGCACTGCTAGAAAGACTATCAGAATTTTCAGGCTTGATCAGAGTGGTGGTCTGTCTCATCTGGCTTCTCTCTGGGGTTAAAACTGATCTGAGAAGATGGCTGAATAATGGATGGATGTGGAATCACTCTCGATGAAAGGGGAATTTCTGACTAATTCCAGGCACTCAGCAAATGCTTTTGCTGGTGATGATCTTAGATGAAGCTTAATACCAAATCCACACTGAAATTTTAACAGAGAAAAGTTCTCAGTATAACAGAAGGAAAGCTTCAGTAACAAAGGGGAGAAATAAATAAATAAATAAATAAATAAATAAAAGGCTGTTAGCCTGGAAAAGGGTGAGATTCAAAAATCTGTGTTCCTTGCCTCTTCGGAACCAGCACACAGCTGCAAAGCAGACGCCTCTTTTTCGCTAGAAGTCTCCAGGGCTAGTTAGCCCTCCGGGGTAGATGGTTTCCCCACAGTCTGCAGGCTTTATCATTAATAATTCTGTATTTATCTTTCACAGTTTCAAAAGAAATATCTGCGTTTGGGGGAGGAAGGGCCCTTCCTGCCCTTGGGCCTGTGGCACAGCTGCAGGATGCGCAAGCTGAGCTCCCGGTGCGGCTGCGGCGCTGCTCCGGCTCCGGAGCCCGGGGCTGACCGGGGCTGACCGGGGCTGACCGGGGCTGTTCGGGGCTGACCGGGGCTGGCCGGGACTGTTCGGGGCTGTTCGGGGCTGACCGGGACTGACCGGGGCTGACCGGGGCTGACCGGGGCTGTTCGGGGCTGGACCGTGGCTGTCCGTGACTGTCTGGCTGTTCCGGGGCTGACCGGACTGACCGGGGCTTACCGGGGGCTGGACCGGGGCTGTCGGGGGGGCTGGTCGGGCTGCCCCGGGTGCTGTTCGTGACTGACGGGCTGACCGGGGCTGTTCGGGGCTGACCGGGCGTTCGGGGCTGTTCGGTCCTGACCCGGGCTGTCCGGGGGCTGATCGTTCGAACGGGACCTGTTCGGGGCTGTTTGTTCGGGGCTGTTCGGGGCTAACCGGGGCTGTTCGGGGCTGACCGGGGCTGTTCGGGGCTGTTCCGGGGCTGACCGGGGCTGTTCGGGGCTCTTCGGGGCTGACCGTGGCTGACCGGGGCTGTTCGGGGCTGTTCGGGGCTGACCGGGGCTGTTCGGGGCTGACCGGGGCTGACCGGGTCTGGCCGCACTCTGTGGCCGTGCTCCAGGCTCCGACACTCCTGTCATTCTCCACTCGGCTCAGCCCTCCCCAGACAATGCTGCTCTTCAGTGACTGCAAGCAGTCTGGGCTCCACACTGACCTTTTCCATCCTGCCCTGTCACAGTTCCTCGTGAAGTAAATGTATAACTAGGTCCGGTCCAGTCGTCCAAAAATAACGTTCTCTTTCTTTTTAAGATTTAATTTTTTTATTTTCCTTACTTCACCTGCAACTCATAGTTTCCATTTGGATATTTTACAGGAGATACCTGCTTGCCTTTGGTGAAGTTTCCTGTGTTATGAATGTTACTTTTGTCTGCTAAATACAATGATAAAGAGCATTTAAAGAATCAGAAGAAAGTGTTGATGCACCTATTTCTCCTGCATAAATGTGTATTTTCCAGTCATTGACTATTTCATTGTCATTGCTATGATGTAAAAGGAACACAACAGAATAAATTGAACAAGGGGGGCCTCTGATAAGAAAACATGTGTTTCAGAAACAGCATTGAAGGTTATATTTAATTTGGTAACATTTGTGAAAGACTTTTTAAAACTTATTTTCCTAGTTAGTATGTATTATTCCAAAATGCATGCCTTTGATTTTAGAAATTGTCAGAGAAAATGAATAATTTTCCCATAATTTTTAAAAGTCTTGTCTGTTTTACATATTCAGTGCCAAATAAAAGATTCCATTTATTCAAAATTTATTTATGCTAAAATCTGAAAACGATTTACATACTAGAAAAGTGGAAGACATGGTGATCTTTTTTATTGCAAGACACAGTAAAAACAAAAATTCTGTCTGACATATTTCAAGGTACACGCTTCTGTTTTTTCTTCCATCAGTCTTCCCCTAATTCACTTATTGGCTGTGAAATAAACATAAAAGCAAATAAACCGCTTTTGACCCTGGATCAGCATTATTTTCTAGTTCATTTATCAATGCTTTTCAGAAGAGATACCTTGGTTGGTCAGATGTAGAACTGTAAATCTGTAAAACAGATGTAGAATTAATTCTTTCTGGAAAATGTATCCTATTTATCCCAGTATCTTTTGAGAGCTGCGTTTATGAAGGCACTCCCATTTTCTGCACTCAGTCATGGACAAGATACCCAGAGCTGGGTCAAGAGGAGAAGAGTGGGGATAGTGACAGTCCATCATTTGGACATTGGGAAGGTAGAGAGGGAGAAGCTGAGTTTGGTTCCTTCACCCTGCATTGTTTCAAAGCTTATGTTGCAGCTACTGGATGAAATGGATGGTGCATGGTGTAACTTGGACCTAATCTTCCATTTCCTTGGTGGCTGTGCCAAATCCTTGGCAAAAGGGGAGTAGCCATTCTATTGAAAGGCAGCAACCTTGCTCAGCCCTCTGGACAAATGTTGGTGAAGTATTTCATACGCTGCACAGCACTGGCCTGTGGATAGAGACGCCTGCCAAAGAGAGGTTGCTCTCTGATCAGCTTTTTCCTTCTGTCAGCCTTGAGCATGTTCCTGCTGACAACATTACCACCAGGTGCTCCAGGTCCAAGCTGCTGATTCCTTAGCCCCTAACCCTCTCCAAGCCTTGTACAACAGAGCTGGTGGTTCCCCTTCATGTTTCTACATGAAATATTGAATATCTCTGGACAGGAATTTATTTTCCTTCTACCAGCCCTTAGGTTTTTGGCCAGAAGAAAATTATTTGATCATTTTATGCCATTGTGAATATCAGGAGCCTTGGGATGCAGGAAGTACATTATACTGCAATCCCTTAAAAATCTTATTGCCAAAAAGTTACAGACCTAGTAGAGCTGAAGCTCCTCTGATCAGGATGGAAACTCCCTGTCTGCCTAAGTCACCTGATCATAGTTGGAAGCCAGAGAAAGATCCTGCTACACAGCAGTCAACTATGTCAGACTCCAAAATTGTTTTCCTTCTTCTATTTGAATTAGATTTTCAAATACAAACAGCAAGTATGCTCTTTATCCCAGGAGTTTTTGCTCTAATAGGTTGTTAATGAGCTATCAATTACTTATGCAAAAGGAAATACACACATACAAACACGTATAATACTATTTCTTAGCTGAATGTTTTCTGTGTTTAAATATTGGGGGCTTTATCTTCCTCACCTGGGTCACTAGCCCTCCATATATCTTCATCTGAAGTCACTGTATTACAAGGTGTAGCATGTAACACTTCAAGAAAGATTGCATATCTGAGGATTGTGGGCTCATGCTCTAATCTCATGCAGCATTGGCAGTTCCCTGGATAAGTTGATATGTAGCACTTCTATGCTATCGAGCAGTCCCAGTGTATTAATCAATCCTCAAGCCCTCTTGTGAAGCTCACTGGCTGTTAATCTTATTTCTAGAGGCACCGTCTCCTTCTTGACTGAGGATTCTTGAATTACAATGGCAAAAAAAGCATTTCTGTCCATTCACAAGAGGACCAGAAGCTAAACTTTCTCCCATCCAGCCTTTGTCATTCACACAGTGAGGACTGATCATTGTCATGAGCTTGACCTCGTAATGAAATCAGTGACCTTGACGGTGGCACAGGCCATACAAATCCTCTTGTTCACCCCAAGTTTAGAAGCCGTTTGCCTGACTCCTTTGATCAGCTTCCTCATGAATGAGGAGCCCCCAGCAAGACCTGCCTGAACCACTTAAGTTGCTCCCTCCCATATGGCGCAGAGGAAGCATTTGTGTGGCCCGGGAGGATCAGGACACAGATCACTAAGCTCAGTCCTCAGGCTGCTATGGATCCTTTTCTTTCCTCAGGCTCCTCTCCTACATTTCTCTGCATATTCCACTCCCCATTAACCCTGTAGTTGGCCCCAGGGTGGCCTCCAGCTTGGGGACCAACATCCTCCTACCACCCTACCTTCCCTGCCCATCTCCTTCACTGCTGCCTGCCAGAGCTCCCTAAGCATGGGCTGGGCTGCCTGAGCAGAGCAGCACACAGAGGTGCTTGCAATGGAAGTAAAAAATAACAGCAAAACAGGGTAGAAAGCAATGTAAAAATGTAAAGAAATCTAAAAGTGTAAACAGTATAGAAAGGAAATGTTTATTTTTAAAATGCATTGATTTTTCCCTGTCTGTGTGTGCGTGTATACATATTCGTGTGTGTGGCTCAGCCATGTCCAACAAGCTTAACATGCTGGAATTATCCAGGCTGCTGAGGGTTAAAGTATTTATGAACTTGTTAAGAGATGGGAACATTATGCACTGTTCACAATGTTTAATTTTAACTGCCACGCTAGAGAGAATCTTTGATTACATTATCAGATTATTCTCATTGAATGTTAGTTGTTGTATCTTTTTTTTTTTTTGACAGTGCTATTTCTGTGTTAGAAAATATATTCCTCCTAATTGACTGGAAATGGAGGATATTAATTAGCCAGGCTTTTCATGCAGAGGATTCCAGCTGCTGAAATCCTAGGCCCATATAGGGTTAAATGTCAGTTTAGAAGATTAATGACTTAACTGAAAACATTTTATCACAGATACAGAAAATAAATCCCCTTCTCAGATAGCCACAGACTGTGTGTGCCACTGAGGAAGGGAACTGTGCAAACCAATAAAACCTGACTGCTCCTGCGCCAGCAAACAGCAGCGATAAGACAAAAATCATTATGAGGATCAAAGTCACTGCGCTCCTTGCCTAGTGCTGACGCTGTGGGGCTGAAACACGAGGTGTGCTGCCTGCCTGGGGTGACATTCTCCACAGAAGCTCAGAGCCTGTGCCTTCATTTGGCTTTTTCAGCACAGGAAAAGAGGGATATGTGCTTTTGTGCCAGGTTTACATGCATGAGAGTATCCTGTGCTGCTGCACAACCAGCTCTGAATTAAGCCTTAGGTGTCTGTTTTTTTTAAATTTTTGATTTCTCCTCCTTCCTTAAAAGTAAAAAATCTTCCTATCATCTCACCTTTCCCCACATGCTTTCCCTTCCTTATATGATTCAACATAGCTGGCTGTGACTGTAATGAGATGCAGCCAACAATGCACCTACTGACTGTCAGTGGCATCTATAGAATATGCAGGAGCAAAATGAACAGAAATCTCTCCTGGAGCACAAACATTTAGCAGTGACAAGAACAGTACACTGAATATAACACAAACGTTTGGCTGCATGAGTTTTAAGGCTTGCTTGCTCACAGGTAAGGAAATTAATCTGATGTTTAGATTAGGTTCGTGTCTACACACTGTAAATACGGATTTAGTGGCTTTTTTGGCCAGAAATGAAATCAAAGATGCTCAAACCCACAACCTTTAAAGTGTTCTCTTTTCCAGGATTAAATCTTTAAGATTTTAATTGTTAAACAGCCAAAAATTCATCTTGATGAGAACAGAAAAATGTCATTCCTTCACCCACAGAAAAATGTATCTTGGCTAGGTGGGTGACTACTCTAAAACTACTGCCTCACTCTGAACATTGATATGTTCAGGGGAAAAAGTATATAAAAATAAATCCTTCAGGGCAAGAAATTGCATCACCTTACATTACACTTTTAATTGTTCAATGTAAGACTGTTCTGTAATTTTGCAAAAGGGGCTTTCAGTAGTAGGAGCCATCTTTATTCTAGCAAGATTCCTCAAGGAAAGCCCTGTACACCAATACCACGGACATGTACAAAACACCCACCTACTTCAAAAATATTAATCTGCAAAAATGAGGCACTGAAGAGACAATGTGACAGTTACTTGTACAATTTGAATTCAATCCACTTGCATCACTCTTGTGGCACAGTCTTACACAACCTTTCTCACTTGGTCTGCTGCAGAGTGAAATGCATGGTAGAAGGTAAGGCACCTTTTGTCAATATTTTATGTAATTATTTTATTTTATTTTATTTTATTTTATTTTATTTTATTTTATTTTATTT
>CM031859.1:47314099-47359906 GCA_018697195.1 Certhia americana | reverse complement strand
TTTATTTTATTTTATTTTATTTTATTTTATTTTATTTTATTTTATTTCATTTTTTCTCCAGTTTGTAGCCCTAGGCCTTTTCTATTGCAGACTTTCCAAACCAGTTCAGAATAAAGATTTGCCTATTTTCCCCAAGCTTTTTCTTTAGCCTTATTAATATTTCTGAATACTTCAGATGCTGGTTCAGTTGCACTTGTAGATCCTGCCTCTTTTGGTGGGTGGAGGGTTGAGGCACTGGGAGATGAAGGTCAGGATGGACCTTCTTTCCCTCGAGCAGCAGACACAAGAGCAGATCAGTTGTTCAGGATGTGGCTCCCATGTATTTCAGCTGCAGGTGTTACAATGTCCACAACGGAGGGGGAAAGAAAAGGAAGAGCTCCAGGATCATCCCATAGAAAAAGGGGAATGACAGATTCTTGGCAGTAGGCTTAAGTGACTGGACTTTGGAGTGATGAAGGAAAATGATGGAAAAATTGATTCAAGAATAGCCAGACTCCAGCTGGTACTGCTGCTTTATGGAGCACCTGGAACAGGAGCTGGGCCTGGATGCACTGGGGAGCTCCAGGCTGGGCCACATCAGAGGGATTTATCCTGTCCCGATTCCCTGTATGGCTTTGGCTTCTCAAGAACAAAGCCTGTGCAAAAAGACTTGCCCCAGCTGGCAGCCCAGCACAGCTGCCTGTTCCTGTCACAGCTGGAGGGTCTCCTCAGTCAGGTCCCACCAACAGGAGATCCACACTGCCAGGGGTAAAGCAGCAGCATTGCCTTGTGTGGGGAGGGTTCCTGCTGGGACAGCTCTGAATCCTCGTTTTCCTCTACTGTTCCCTTAAGTAATGAGCTGCAGGAAGGAATTTTCTTTTTATAGAAAGTTACACAAAGGACCTGCACAAGTTCTTTGGTTCTGCCTTTGCATCCCAAAATATACAACTTTCTTCTTGATACTGTATGATCTTCAGTTACCATACAAAAATAAATTATTTGCAGGAGAATGAGGGCAAGCTGAAAACTTATTTATCATCCAACCATTATAATGTGGTTGATGATCAAACAACCTGTGAAGCTGAGATAATTTTCTTCATCTTCAAGTAGCCACTGGAAAGCCTCATTACATGCCTGAAGTTGCATTGCTTAGCAACAACATTTCAGAAATTCAAGTTATCAGCATGATCACTAATAAGATGGTAAGCTGCAAAAGAATCCTGAATAAACTAGATTCATTTGCATTTCAAAATAAATGGGAGTAAATGTCAGATTGTGTTCTGGAGTATATGAACCCTTCTTAGCACAGATATATTGCATTTACTCAAGCATTTGTACAATAGAGACAAATGTGAAATGCTTCTAAAATTTTATAAATGCAAGATGCCTGTGGATATTCTACTACTCTTCAACTGTTAACTTTAGCTAAAGAAGTCTGCTATCAGCAAAACATGCTGTCAAAGTGTGGCACACAGCAGAACAGTTAGAAGTGTTATTTTCCAAAGCAGGACAGGCGTATGAACGAGGATAAAGATACGATTAACATGTTGCAGTGTACAGGATCCATTTGAAGGACCTCTTGGTTTATAAAACCATAGTTTTGGGAACACTTTTTAAAATTTTACAGTTCCTTGGGGAAGAAATTTATTAAATGTCTTATGAAAAGTTTTCATGGCCTCTATGTCAAAATGTAGACATTTAAGAGTAGCATGGTTCACAATTCCAGAGAAAATCTGAGATGTTTCTGTAGCCCCAGATTTCTGGTAAAACATACAGAAAACAGAGTTGTAGGAGTGCTCAGTGAAAGTGAAGTGAACAATAGCCCAAGACTATTCATGATGTTTTGCCTCTGTCTGACCTGGTCGCAATATTGATCAGCAACAAAGAACAAAAGTACCTGTCAGCAATGAAGCACTTGTTTTGAACTTGTTCTAATTCTGTGTCCAGAAAATTGATCTTGAAACGCTTCCTTCATTTATTCACTTACAGCAACAGGATTTGGGGGAGAAATTTTGTTTATTGCTGCCGCTTTACAGAGAAGCCTCATTTACCTCAAGGGTGGAGGAAGACATTGTCTTGCTCTACTTGTAGGTAGTGGGCTCCTTCTTTCGTCAGTGTGTGTATGGATATTTGGGCATTTCCAAAAGATGCCACATCCCATCAGTGCTGAGGAAGCCTCCCAGCCACCTTTGACTCACTGCTTCAAAATGCACATGCTGAACTAGAGGGGAGGATTTTTTTTCCTAAGAACACCTCTGGGACAAAGAAAGTTACATATTGGATTTAGGTATTTCCTTCTCCACTTTCTCCCAAGAAAAGAACAAGAAGACTCATCCTCCAGGCTTGCTTTTAGTATTTGTTTCCAGCAAATGAAGACAAATTCCAAGCCAAGTTTTCCCTAGTCTAGAGGTCATTTGGTGGGAGAGCTCTTTCCCTGCAAGGGAAGAACATGTATCCAAATGACAGGCAAACATATCTGAAGGAGAGAAAAAGAACTTGACCTTGCAAAAAAGACAGAGGTAAGGCTGTTTGGATACTTCAAGAATATGGACATGCATAGCTTAAGTGCCACACTTCTTTCAAAGACAGTTTTGAAAACATTTTTTGTACAGTACAGAATTACTGGTTTGCTGTATTATTCAGATCTTTTCCAACCAAAAGACCTGGTCTATAGCTATTTCACCCTCAAGCAGATATTATTTTAATTTTATATTTTAAGAAAGAAAATAAATGCATGTGAAGTGGTATTCCACTTTATTTGAAAGCCTAACATTGGAAAGAGTTTGGAAAATGCTATAATTTTGAAAACTGTGAAATCTTTTGTATTTTGACACCCACACACAGCACTTCTGGCCTACAAAATAAGGCAAGAATGGAAAATACCTCATTCTAAGCTTCAGTCATGTTTAATGCTAAAAATAAAACATGTAGACAACCTTATAATTCTTATAAATAATGATTCTAGGGTCCAGAGCAATAAATTTGAAAACTGTAGTTTATGATAATGTATTCTGCAGTGACAGTAGAAAAATAGGTCATCATTTTGAAAAGGAGAGAAGCTATCTGTCATGTTGAACACAGTAACAGGAAATCTGAAGTAGTTTTAGAGACAGTTAGCCCAAGATATTGCTATTCTGACCCCCATGTCCCCCAGTACAACATGTGAGTGAAGAGTTTGTGGCTTTCACTGTGCAGGCAGAGATACTGCATGTGTCCATCTCAAGGCTTGTTATATCTGCTGTTAAGAATCTATCTATCTGTATGTCTGTATCACAGATTATCAACCTGGGTGCCATTAAGCAAACCACCTAAGTTTTACTGCAAAAACAAAAAAGAAAAAAAACAAAAAAGAAAAAAAAAAAAAAAAAAATGAAATGAAAGAAATATTCTTAAAGAACAAGAGTGTCTGTCCTTAGCTGTGTGAAAGGCATGGTCAGCTGCAAGTTCCTGCAAGGTACAAGCTATTACAGAGCAGTAAATGATGTTTTATTTTTACCCACTTAAACACAGTTGCCCCCAGGTGTAAGCTGCCACTTTTTTGGCGTGTAATTCAGTGGTTGGACTTCAACAAAAACCTGTGGATTGCAAGGAAAAGTGTGTTCAATCCATGCCTCTCTACTAGCACTAGGTAAAGATGGTTAAGTGTCTGGTAGAATCTGGTCTTACCTTTGTTTTCAAATCTCAGGAATACACTTATCTCTACAGTGGAGGGAAGTTCAGTTCCACACAACTAGGGCAGGACGCTGAGTCTGTGGTTTAATAAATATTTGACACAGATCTTTTTCCAGCCAGACAAAAGCAAAGTTTTCTACACCTAATTTGCTTTCCAAGCTGTCCATGTCTGTAGTGTGTACTACTTACTAGTAGTGTGTACTACTACTATTCAGTGTAGTGTGATGCTTATTTTTTCTTTAATAATTGATGTATATGTCTTGTCCATTTTATCATTAAGGTACAAAAGAGGAATTCACCAAATCTCATTTTATTATATTTTAGTTGTACTTTTTTTCCCCTTCCATACCCTTTTCAGCAGGCAAAATCATCCTCAGACTCTCCTTTGCTTTCAGCCTTGTTAATCATCTTTACTCAGTGTTCCTGAAAGTGCACTGCTTATTCAATATCTCAGGATTAGTCTGCTTCTGCACCGATCTCTGCATAAACTCCCAGTAATTGGCCTCTAGCAGCAAATTTTAGAAGTTTGTTGAAAATCTTGAATTCCACCACCAATTTTGAAATAAAAAGGTTAGTAGCAAAGTCAAGTAATAACCATTTGTTACAGAAGTAAATAAACTGATTTGTCTTTGGCTGACTTTGCATCAAATAGATGCCTATAAAAGGTTCAATAATAAATGTGCATCATAAAAACTATTCTTGAAACATAGAAAAAGACTCTTCTGACCAAAAAAGAAGGGGTTCTGCTCACCGGCACTGAATATCTAAAGGCTGGTTGGGACTTTCTTTGTGTGCAGTCTAGAGCAAGGAGCACTTCCAGAGGAACAATTCACTGCCCTAACCCAAACTATTTCTTGTCTGTAGCAGCAGTGTCTGCACTCCTTGAAAAGAAATGGCTCATGTCTGTTTCATTGATTCCATTAGCTCCTTCTGTTTAAAGACATGTATTAAGAGTCCAAAGATATTCTCACAAAGCTCGCCTGGGAGGAATTCCAACCAAATTTATAGAGGTGATATTGCTGGAAAGAGAAGCCCATCATACAGTGGGATTGTGCTATGCCTGAGTCATGCTCTTGGTTAACCCTGGGGATACTGGTGGATGAAAGGCTGGAGACCACCTGGCAGTGTGCACTCACGTTTCCTCCAAGAGGGAAAACAGGCACTGGTTCTTTTATTATGGGAAAACACACAGGAGGAAGGAATTGGAGGAAAGAAATCCCTGAGAGCTGACCTGTCAGAGACTTCTATGTTCTCTCAGTCTAGCAATGGGAAGGAAACAGGACTTAATAAGTCTGGGAATTTCCTAATCTCAGGCAGTAAAAGCAGCCTCTTTGGCATTATGAATTTATGGATATATAGATAGTATTTTTCACAGTTGCAAAATGGACACTGTGATATTTCAAACTTGTTAATATCTGGCCGTCAGATATTCTATAGGAGCAGAATTCACTCCAACTTTTATTAGTTCAGCTTTACTCAGATAAGATTACTCAGTATTTAAAAGTTAAATTACGTCTGAGTAAATATATAAATGTTTAAACTTTTGACTATTTAAATATTTAAAAGTTAAGTTATAGAAATTCTTCTTTACATGTTATAGAATAGTACATGGATACCATAACAGTAGCATAAAAATAAATGTTTTCTGCTTTACATCCACATCATCTGAGTTAGATTGGGAATGTGTATACTTCGGCATGGAATTGGGCGGCTGAGATCAGATATAAAAATACATGTGGGTTTGGAGGAAATTGTTATCAATGCCCAAAGAGGTTAACAGAGAATTACTTCATATTTTGATTTCACAAGCTAAAGCTAGACGGTTCTGTGTTGGACCTGAAGAGAGCAAGTTGCTAATAATTTTCATTTCAACTGTTTTCTCATGGCTATCTTGTGGTCTGACTAATAGGGCCCCCAGGGATATGGTGTTTGCATGGATTTCCCACACAATATATGGTATGGGTTTGATTTTTTCCAGAGTGCAGATGGGTTTAGTTGTTAATCCCTGCAAATTCCTGCTGACCTCTTGTACGTGCATGGTTCTCTCCTGAGGAGGTGGTTCAATCTGCTTCGTCTGTCATTCCTCTTGCAGCGCTTGGAAAACGTTTTGAGCCGTTCTGGAAACTGACTTTTAGTGGTGGGCTCAGTCTCAAGAAAATAAAGATCTCCACCTTGTTTTCTTGTATTTTTTCCAGGGATTGCTGTGGCCAGTAAAAATATTAACGTTGTAGGGGGAGGTGGTGTAGGGCATAAAATTATTTCAGAAAATGTCTAGTTCCTACTTTGTTTTTCTCTCAAATAAACTATACCTTTTCATTTATCTTTTACCATAGACTAAAATTTACTGTTTCTATACCATTTCTAGACACGCTTTTGAGGAGCAGGGGGAGGGAGTGTACTTCCTTTTCTCACAAGAAGATATTTTAAGCCTTTTGCTACAGAATTATTATTCAGGTAGCTCCCCAGGAGCAATGTGTATCTTCCCGTATTCCCCAGACACGGACAACCTTTCACCATCTCACATGGGAGACTCTTGAGCTCCATCTTCTGGAAAATGTGGGACCAACTCGTTTTTCCGAGCTGGTTCCCGTGAAAGCTGAGCAGGCTTGGGGCAGAGGCCAGCGGAGCAGTGCAGGGCAGATGTGCCCAGGCTCCCACCCAAGGCAAACACCCCCCTGGCACCTCCTTTTCCAGCTTTCTCGAAGAAGAACCACAGCTTTTACAAGACATTTGGAAAATACAGGTACAGTTCCAAGGCAGGTAGCACCCAACAGATCTCAAAGGATAAAAAGCCTTTGTAATTATTTTGATATTAACAATTGTGTCATGGCTGAGTGGAAGTGGCCTTGCACACACTCAGTTTGAACATCAGCAGGTTTCACCAAGCCAAGTGTGAGCATACATAAATACCTTTAATGGTGCTTTTCAGCCTGTTGGATGCTTTCTGTGTTTTGGCTTCATTGAGGTACAGGTGATTTAAGCATTCCTGGCTGGCACTGGCAGGCTGTTTCTCTTTGTTACAGGAGAAGCTGAATCAACACTCCACATTATGCTCTCGCCTTGATCTCCCTTACTTAGCAACCCGACTTTTTGTGCTGATTTCAAAGCCTCACTGCCAATTGTAAGAATTTCCCTTTGTTCCTTCTGGACCAATTCTCCCAGGCCAAAGTGAATGCAGACTCCCTCCAACCCTGCCCATAGATGAGCAATCCGGGCTGAAATGCTGAGCTTTTCCACAGCCTGTTCCCCCAGGGACCGCTGCACCATCATCCCTGAGCCAGCGGGAAGGAGGGGGATCCTGAACGTGCTTTGATGCCAGTTGGTTGTTAAAATTGTTTTTGCTGATTCTGTCCCAGAGAGGGATGTTGAAGCAGGACTGTCCTCTTCATGCATATGAGGACCAGCACATGCCAAGGTGTGGAGCCAGCCCCCAGGGATTCTCAGGCATCTGAGCATTTTTGCTCTGTAGCACTGGGTATTTAGGGGTCCTTTGCAACGTGTGCACTCCATAGGGCCTCAGTTGAAGTATTGCATGGGAACACAGTAGCAGTATTACAGGGAGCACAGGGCCTGATGGGGAATGAGAAGAACCAGGAGAAATGGTGAAAACATCTTGTGCTCCTCAGCAACAAACTCAGTCCTCCCCTTGGGGTGTGCCTGGAGAAATGCATTTTCATTGCTATAGTAGTGCCCAGAGACACCAAAACTTGAAAAAGGCATATAAAAAAAGAGATGGTTATTGCACAGAAGAACAAGATGAAAGCTGGATATGATATGGGTATCCTTAAGTGGAGGGAGATTATGTCCTTAAAAGGATAAACAGGGCTGGGTAAGGCTATTTAGGAAATTTTTTTATTTAAAATACTTGATTTTCATAGGAGATGGGTGGGAATAGGAGGGAAAAATGCCATTAAAAGAAATATGTATCCAAAATTCCACTGAATCAAAAAAAAATTTGGATTACTATGGGTGTCGTGCAATCCAATTTGCTATTCAAACCAGAGTCAGCTTCAAAGTTAAATAAGGATCCCAAGGTTGCCTGGGACATTGTTTAGTGAAGTGTAACAAATCTTCAGGGTTGCAGAGACTGCACCGTGGGCCCTGTTTCCAGCATGTGACCCACTCATTGAGACTTCTCTTTTCCTGTTTCCCCCATGTGTGGATGGAAAGTCCCTTGCTGCATCTTGTGACTGTGTATCTCTGGTCCTATCTCAGTACATCTCTCTCAGTCTGTGTTTCCTCCATGTCCCACTACTAATCTGTAAATTAGTTTCAGAGAGCTCTCTTCATTCAGAGGAAAGGAGTGGAGAAGTCTCAGTAGCTGAATAACAACTGCAGTGTCATCTTCAAATGTTTTGTTTCCTTCTTGTAATTCTGGGGGAAAAGAAAACCAAAACCAAAACCAAAAGGAACCAAAACAAAACAAAGCTGTGTTTTCACTGCCTGAATGTCAACAACAATAAATTCAGTTTACCATCAGCCCCAGGTTAATTCAGTACTTTTTAGTCTCAACAACACCATTACGATATTATGTTGACAATAACTCCACTCACCAACCTGGGGAAGCTAAAGCTCTTCTGATACAGAGTACTGACACTAGAAAATGCTCTAGTATTGCCACAACCTGAACCCTTCATGAAGCCACATGACTTCCAGGAGAAATCAGGGTGCCACTGGGTCCCCCTGGTTATCATGCATTTCATTCTGAATAGGTGCCCACTATATTTATATTGGGTGCGTTATTCTGATTTAATGTAATCAAGTTGTCTTGTGGGAGAAATAGAAGAGAAATATCTGGAGTTATGTCTGAAGGCAAAAATGCAGGGAGGCTTTTGTGAAGAGTTCATTGACTGCATGGATACAAAAATCTTGTAATGGACAAGTGCTGGATGCCTGCAAAAGGACTAACACTTTCTGACAAATAATCTCTTCATTGCAAACACAAGATTTTCCTCTCACAGAAGGGAAGGAAAAAAGGAAGTGGGTCTTCATGATTTGAGGGTACTTCCAGAAATTTATTGAAAGTTCTATGCCTTTACATGACAGGGAAAATCAAGTTTGTCTGGGAACTGAGATACAAAAGACATTTTCTCTTTTCAATCAACAAAAAGCAAGGAGTAAATTTTCCTTCCTCCTAATTTTTGAAGGAGATCAATATCTGCACAAATTCTTCTTGGTCCCCCAAGCTTTCTTCTAGGGCTTCCCTTCCTGCAGGGAAGGTGCTGCCAGCACCTGGGCTGGGGAATGTGGCTCAGTGCTGGAGAGAAAAACAAGGGGTCCTCTGTCCTGCTTCACTGTATCTTGTCTTTTGGGCTGTTAGTGTTGGCTGAGATGTGTGCAGCCCTGGCACGTGGTATGGCCTGTGAGCACAACACACCATAAATATCATTAACAAAATGTTCCTCTATTCCCAGCTCCCTCAGGACAATGGGATAAGTGAAGTCCTGGGCAAAACATTGGTTGAAGGAAGAGATGAGAGCACGCTTCCCCTCTCAGAAGGTACCCAGCAGAGGGTGCAGTCCTCCACCCTGCAGGCACCTGCACAACGAGATTCACTACATGAGGAGGGTCGTGAAGTTACTCAGAGGGCTGAAACACCTCTTCTGTGAAGACAGGCTGAGTGAGCTGGGGTTGTTCAGCCTGGAGAAGGCTCTGGGGAGACCTTCGAGCAGCCTTCCCGTACCTAAAGAAGCTACAAGAGAAGTGGAAAGGGGCTTTTTACAAGGGCATGTAATGATAGGACAAGAAGCAATGGCTTTAAACTGAAAGAAGGTAGGTTTAAATTAGGTATTAGGAAGAAATGTGAAGATGGTGAGGCACTGGAACAAGTTGTCCAAAGAAGTTGTGGATGCCCCATCCCCAGAAATGAGGCTTTGAGCAACCTGGTCTAGTTGAAGTTGTCTCTGCCATCACAAAGGGTTTGGTCTGGGAAGACCTTTAAAAGTCCCTTCCAACCCAAACCATTCCATGGTTTTATGATTAGATTCCTTTATTAAAATAATAGCAGTCTCCCAAAAGAAATGGAAGTTTTCTTTTCCCTGCTAAAAGGCACAATATTGCTCAAGAGCTCAGGGAATGCTAACAGATTAAAAGTGTCTGGAAGTAGAGCTGAGAAGAGTGGAGGGTGAAAGGGAGAGGAAGAAAAGCATTATGGCCTTGGGGTGAGGTGGGACAGCCCCAGAAGAAGCCAGCCCTGCAGAAGCAGTGGGGCCAGGGGCTGGAAACTTGGGAAGAGGGAGATCATCTTCTGTGGCCTGCCCTGAGGGAATCATGGCTCCTGAATTCCCCACAGGTGGTGGGATGGCCTCAGGTGGAGGGCAGGCTGGGGAGGACCTGCTCCTCCAAGGAACTGCCTTTCCTACAGGAACTCTGGGTTCCTGATGGAAACCAGAGGAACTTTCACCTCTCTGTGCTGTCTTTCCCATGCCATCCAGAGTCTACAAAGTAATTCAGGCCCTGCCCTCTCTCCACGCACAGAAGAAAAGACAAAAGCCACAGCTAAGAGTGTTGCTGGCATTATCCTTCCCACAACAGTCTTTCCTCTTCTGCTAAAAAGTGGTACCTGCTGATGGTCCAGGCATCCCTACCCGAGGCTTCCCTCCTCACCATACTTCACACAGTGTTTCAGATGTGTCAGGCAGGAAATGTGCTGTTTGCTGCAGTAAAGCAGTCAAGAATATAGATTTTTTTCTAGCCCTTTGAGGTGGTTTTAATTCACTTTTGTTACTTTCCCACAGCAGAGGCAGGATTGCTTCCCTTGCAAATGCAGAGGTTTTCTGCCTGTGTGGCCTGGATCACTTCTAAATTCAAGCACTTTGGCAAGGAAAAGGTGAAGAACACATTTTCTTTTCACCACAGCATGACTCTACTAATGTTTGCTTTTCCAGACACCAATATATCCAAAATAAAAGAGGTTTTTAAAATCTAATAACTTGGAAACTTTAGTTTTTAAAATCTAAAAACTTGGAAATGAAGGCTCCTTGCCTTTTCATTTCTAGTGCACAGAAATATTCCCCATCAGTGATGAATAAAGTCCACATGAAGTTTCAGCCAGTGGGTTAGGTAAAATTTCTTCATCCAAATCTTAGCTGTTGTAAACACTTCTGCTTAACCCTGAGTCAGAAGTCTGGAGGGTCATTAAAAATAAAAATAAAACATCTCATAATACCACAAATATAGCTCTCCCCACTTTTTTTTTTTTTTTTTTTAAACAAGTTTTAAGAAAAAAGCGAGAAAACTGCAATGTAAAAGAAAATCCCTTTTTGCACTATTTGTAGCTTTGCTGACCTGGAAGTGCCCTGGGAAGTGCACTACAGCATTGATGCCATCCCCTAACACGTGTTTCTTTCAGCTGTGTACAAGTTGTCTTCCTGACTTCAGAGCACTGTTTCTCGAAGGCAATTTCTCTTTTGCCTACTCATCTCTTTCAATCTCTATCTTTGTTTGCCTTACCTATATTTTTCTCCTTTCTGCTTTGCTAGTTTTTGCAGTAAATTAGTGTCCATGCTTTCCAGTACATATATAATTTCAAACAGAGAAATTTTCAATCCATTTTGTATATCCTAAATCTACTTGAAAAGCATCATGCCTCACTTGAAATCCCATTTTTTGTGACATTCAGGGGCAACATCAGCAATTTCAGCTACAATCCTTTTAATTACTTTTTCTTTGATTAAGACAAATTTATTTCCCAGAGTTATGTGTTTGCACAAAAATACAAAGTACAGAAAAATCCTAAATCAACAAAATGACACTGGTTTTGAAAATTACCCTGCCTGCAAATATTTATCATTTGAACATCTGTCAGAGCTGTATGTCCTAGAAACATTTATACTAAGTTTTTTCTTAATGCAGATGGAAGGAAAAGTGAGAAAGGAAGCTTAGAGGCAAAATTACACAGCATAGGAAACACAATGTAATCAAGTGTCTAAAGTACATGGATATTAATTTTGTCTCCTGCTCTTTCATAAATAATATTCAAGGTTTCCTCTGTTGTTCGTTTGGTGTTTTTTAAGTTTTCTTCCTCTGTTGCCTCAGTTCAAGAGGTTCAAGTGGAAAGAGATGCTGATAAATTTCTGAACATAATTTCAAATAAAAATAAAATGGATTTTTTTTTCCAGTGGAGCCCAGATACCAGCCAAACTGAATATTTCTTTTTACATGAAAAATTCCACACAAAAATTCCACAAAAATTCAAGAACGTGTCTGCACACCTGGGAAGCAGTTATTGAAGGAGCCAGTCTGTATCAGCTCACTCCAAACGATCCAGCTGCTATCCAGCTGACACCCACCTCTTGTGGTGCACTTTTACTTCAGTCCCTATGTTTAAATAAACACATGACTAAAGAGCTTTCAGCTCATGTTATAAATGCAGCATGCTCTCAACTAACATCTTGGAAAAAAGGCATTACCCCAGTGTTTAGTTACTGAGAATAGAATTGTCCTAACTGAACAAAATGCTGAAAAGGCCTTCAGGATATTACCAGCTCTTCAAGCTACAACTTGAGATGCTTTTCTGGTCCGTGAGGGACAGAGCATGTCAGCCAAATGTTTAATATGCTTAATGAGTCTCGGGTTTATTAAAAACATTTTTGTGTGTTTTTCTCTGCCTGCTATTTTCCGTGACCCAAAAATGCAAACAGAGTCTTTTTTCCCTTTTTCTGAGATCGAAGAAAAGGCTGTGAGTCGTCTCTTCTGATGTTCTCATTCATTGTTTATTCTTTCTTATCAATACATTTTGTTCCTGACCATCTGAGCTCTTCACTGTAGGCCAGTCCAAGGCCCAAACCCCAAATCCCCCACACAGGGTGGTGTGGACATTGATACTACAATCTACCTAATCAGTATTTATAATACTTCTCCAATAACTATTATCCATGTTAGAAAGTTAGACTCTACTCTAAACCAACTATAATGTGCCACCTCACTGCAGAACATGGAGGCAGATGAGGAAGGAGGAAGCCCAAAAGCCATGTGAACTTCTCCATCTTGTCTTCACCTGCTTACCATCCTAAAACCCCCACATATCTAAAATTCTTATCTTGTGATAAAACTACACACTATTCTACTATCTAATACACACTCTTGAAAACTCTGCTTCATTCCAGAGCTTAAAAGCCCTTTTTCCATGAACAAAGGTTAAATACACTGTTTGTCAGAGATCTTAAAATCTCTTAAACATGCAAATAAATATTTCTCATAATTCCAGACTCCAACAAATAAGATTTCTAGGTTTGCTGCAATAAGAACCTAAGAACAGCACTGCTGAGTCAGACCCAAAGTCATTCAATATGTTGACAGGCAATGGCCTGCAGCAGGTGACTAGGGAAGACCTGTGTGACAGTATATGGTACCCTTCCAGCCTCTGCTTGTATTCGACACCCAAGTTAGAGGTGTTATCTTTGCATTTCTTTGGATTTTTGTTGAGAAGTTGAAGGCAGGTTTTAAATTTCACAATGACCTTAGGCCAGGTGAGGAAGACCAAGTCCCTGAATGGCTGAGCTGAGGCACAGCAAGGTCAAGAGAATTGCCTCTCTCAAAACTCAGTGTGACTCAGAGGCAAAGTGGGATTAGGAAACTGCTGTGCTCTGACCACACCATGCATGCTCAGTTAGAGGACTAGATACAACCGCAAAAAGAAAGAGCATCTTCTATTGGCATCTGAGCACCCAAAGGGTTGTTTTCCAAAAGCATGTTTCTGAAAGCTGAAAGCCACTTTAGGCTAGGGTTTTTTCCAGTATAAAGTGGGAGCACATGGCCAGTTTTCACAGCTTCCTTTTTTTGTGTAGGACAAGGAGCTGAGACTTTCTAACACTGTATACAATAGGGATACACCAAACAACAGTCTCTATCTTCCTTTATACCCACAGCAGCCCTTTGACTTTATCAGTGTTGATTTATAATAGAAATTCTGGTGCTGAACCCAGGAATGTCAGGCATTTCCCAAGACTCCTTATAGATCCAGCAACATCTCCATAGCTTTGAAATCTGCTACACTGGGAAATCTTTTTTTTTTTTTCCCCCCTATATTTTACTATTTCAGGCCTTCATTGACCAAAACGAGGTGATCTTGGCTGAGTACTAAACCACAGGACCTGTAGCAGCAGGACCCAAAGCTGGCAGCTCCTTGGAGAAGGAAAATTGCCCAAAGCACTCTGATATTTGTGGTTTCAGGTTTGCTGTTGCTCTGGGCAGTATAAAGGAAGGCACTGTGTTGAGGACAGCCAAGGCTCCACACAAATTTTTCAAAAATGATCAGTAATGTTTACTGTCCCAAAAGACCTCAGTTTTTGGAAGAAGATGCTCAGTGCTTCTTAAAAACTCATATTTATTTCAGGCTTGGTCCCTGAGAGCATGAATGGGTGTTGGAAGTTCATTTCTTGCAAGCAAGGGCTTTTTTGGATGCCAACTCAGCATTGTGCAAAACATAAAAAATAGTATTATGCTCTAGTCATGGAAAAAACTTACCTTTTAGGGTTTTTTTCCCATTTTATTTATTTATGGGAGTCGGGATGGGATGTATTAGATCTGCAGCTTCTCTCAGCCAGAAAATTTTTATTCTTTTGTAATTTAAATTTCTGTCTTATCTCTAAACTTAACACCTTGCTATACCCATTCCGATTCACAATTGTTTGTTGATAAAAAATGTGTTACTGAGCAATTTGCTTTGAACTTACTCCTTCTTTTTTCCCTTTTAAGTATCGCTATCTTTCATTTTTTGCATGTTTGCAGATTCTGCAGCATAGGATGCCCTCCTGTTGCCCTTCTTTCTGATGTTAAGAAATTTGCTCCATCCCTTTACAAGTGACTTTCTCCTATCAGCCTGCAAACAACAAAAGAGGCTTTAAGGATGAAAGGAAGAGAAAGCCAGATTCACTTTTTAATAGTCTGGGGACTGGACACTATCCCCTAGAATGGTGGAGCTTGACTGCAAAAGCCTAGAGAAGATTGAATTAAGCTCACACATGTAATATTATGTTCCCACAGGACACCCCCAGGTGGACTTTCATCACAGGTCTTTTGCTGAAAAGATATATAAAAAAATCCCCAAACATGATCTGGAATCAATATGATACTATTCTTTCCTTTTCCTGCTTTCCACTTTGCTGCTTTCAGTCTGACAATACCATAACCTTCACAGTCACCTCTGCAGAGATCCTGCTCCCTTTAGAGCAGCAGTGGATGCTCTGCAGCTGTTTGTTTCTTACCTAAAGTCAGATGACAAAAGTTTCACATCTGAACATTTGTACCTTCTGGTTTATGCTTGTTCTGGCTGGTTTATGCCTTCTTTTACCGTTTTTTTTTTTTTGGTTTTTTTTTTTTTTTTTTTGGAGGGGGGGGTGTGGGGTTTTTTGGGTTTCTTTAATCTGTGGAATTTTGTGCCTTAAAAATGGTACAGATTTAAACCAAATAATTTAATTTTCTCAGCATATTATGGCTTCATTTGTTTTCAACAGCCTTCCTAGAATTTCTTCTTTTTAGAGCAGTGCTGGTGCCCTTATATTCACATTAACTCTTCTTTCTACACAAATGTCATTTTCTTAAAAAGCTGGAGTTTTGCTTAACATATGATGCACTCTAATGTACCAAAGCAATTCAAAGTAATTTTCTAAAAAAAACCCAACTGAACAAAAATTTACTCTTTGACTCTTCAGACATAATCTTCTTAGATATATAATCAACTCTAATAATAAGAATATGTTATCATACTGTTTAGGAGTATTATAGTTCTGCTTCAATAAAGGTACAACCTTTTTTTCACCTGGAGAACTAGGCTAGGCCACTGAAAATAAACATATATTTTTGGGAAGTATTGTTCTACACATGCCAAAGTAGCAGTATTTATTCAGTATTTTTATACAATGAAAATTGAAGGTGCAGGATGATCATGCTGCAGTATTCATTTCCTGCATAAAAATAAACTGTGCACTACAGATCAGAGAGATCAGATGACATTTAATTGATTCCCAATTCAAGAGGTGTAATGATCAAGATAAGCTGACACAATGCCCTGAAGAATAAGACTGTGAACAATTTAAGGTCAAAATAATGTTATGATCGGTTGCTTGTGGGCCTGTTGTCAGATAATATGTTCTGGCCATGGAGATTTGAGTTACCTGAGCCATCTCTTTTACAACCATAATAAAAATGAATAAGAGTAGGTTATGTCACCCATTCACTGATTTAATGTCAACGCTGATGCTATCTAGTGGTGGATATTGTACTGTAAAAGTCCTGGTGACCTATATTTTCTAGCTGTTAGTTGCTTACAAGACAATAATTGAAGGTGGAATTGATTCTTCCACATTGGACAACAAAATGCTGAGGTCTTGAAGAGGAGGTGTTCTCCTTGGGTCAAAGCAAGAGGTGATTATTTGGGATACAGTAAGACTGTGTCTACCCATGCGTGTTTCCCAAATATGCCCTTATTTTTTCTTCTGGGTACTTTTTCCCATCAGAATTTGAGCACTTCTACTGTCTGCCTAGTCTTTCTGGACCAGTGACCTTCACCCTAGAGCTACTGCATAGTAATTCAAACCAGGTGCTGTCCCTAGGTGATAGAAACAGGTATGATGCTTCTATGAAACAAGCAGTTAATGTTGCCCTGGTAGTACTGTGGATGCAGGGAGAGGAAATGAGATTCTAGCTCAAAACCATGAAAACTCTTTTTCAAATTTCTCCAGTAAAAATAGGTATAATACCCTTACAGGCAGATATCAATTCTTCAGATGGTGAAAGATTCAAACAACTATCAGGTTTTGTTACAAGCAGACCCATTCCTATTCATTGTACCAAGGTTTGGGATCAGGTGTGCAACAAGTTTAAGTTCCTAAAGATGCAGAAGGCTGTTACTGAAAGCAATAGGAACCGACAACACGGTGATTTGCAATTGTGATTAGAATGCATATAGCTACACTGGCAAACTCCTTAAAAACTGGAAAAGATGCATGAAGCTGGCCCACACACCAAAAACAATACCACAGTGAGCCATAAGGATTGTGATGGCTAAGACAGTTTTTAGCAGAGTGTTTGAAGTGGGAGAGCTTTGCTAAATAGCATTTACACCTTCCCAAAACCTGTTTTAGCTGCATACTGCAGGGGGAAGGAAAAAATCTCCTGAAATCTCCAAAACATAAAGCCATCTCCAGGGCTTTATAAAATACTATAACAAAATCAACTCACGATATTGTGTAAAGAAAAGCCTGAGATAAATCAATATCTTAAAACAGCCTGTGTGAGGTTTGGAAGCTCTGCACATTTTGAAACATGGCACATCCTCAGATCTGAACACTATGAGAAAGAGTTAATTTTATGAATTATGCAAGTGACCCTGAGATTTGTATGCTCTCTTTTTTTCCTATAGTTATCTTTCTGCAGTTTAACACAGCTATTACAGTAATGTACTGGTGGCTTGCCGAGGGCTACAAACACCATGTACAAGGAGCTTTCTAAAAGCTTGCAGTTATTTTTCAGAGCTGATAGTTCCTTTCTTGTGTTGCTATCCTCATATACAACTCTGACCTTGCAGGTTTACAGCACAGCAGGGCAAATAGCAAGTGCTGGGAAGTGGGGCAGAGTGCCTTAAGAAAGGCACTCTAAAAATCATTGCTTCTGCTTTATGACTGGGATTGTGGCTTTGCTGTAATCCACTGCTACAAATGTCTACAATTACTTCTAGCAAGGCTCTAGGAGGTGTTTCATTGATTATCTAGCCCCTCACTTCAAGAAGAAAAGAAGCATTTTTGGCGCTGGAGTGTCCAAAGTGGGGCAATGAAGGTGGTGAAGAGTCTAGAGTATAAATCATATGAGGAGTATTTGAGGAAGCTGGGGTTGTTTAGCCTGGAGAAAAGGATGCTCAGAAGAGGCCATATAGATCTCTGAAACTACCTGAAAGGAGGTTGCAGCAGGGCGTGGTTCGGCTTCTGCTACCAGATAGTGACAAGACAAGAGGAAATAGCCTCAAGCTGCATCACGGAGGTTCAGGTTCAACATCAGGAGGAATTTTTTCACAGAAAGTATTGTCAAGAATTGGAACAATCTGCCCAGGGATGTGGAGGAGTCGCAATCCCTGTAAACACGAAAAAAAAGACTGAATACAGCACTTAGTGCTATGGTTAATTGGCACAGTGGTGTTTGGTCAAAGGCTGCATTTGACAATCTTGAAGGTATTTTCCAGCCTTAATGATTATGTGATTCTATGTTTTTAATCTAATTTAATTTTTAGTCCATACATAGGAGACAATCTAACAACTCTGAGGAGCTTGGTATTCAAAGTGACTTCCGCCTTCCTGGTCCCCTAGAAAACCAGCATTTTCCAAATGTGGAAGAGTGGAAATCAGGAGCAACCTTACTTCAAGTTTGTGGTCAGTAGCACGCTGCCAGCAGAGGTGTGGTGGAGGTTTCCAAAGGTACATGCAAAACTCTGGTGCAGAAAGCTGCTGTCTCTTGTGCCTGCAGGTCTCCACAACCTTCCTTACGTGCTGCCCTAGCCTGTGTGCAGTGCAAACAGCTGCAACCATTGTTCCCATCTCTGTACATGTCTTGTTAAGGCAAAACACTCTGTAAGCAGTCTCAACCACAGTAACAGTCACAGGTTCTGCTTCTACTGCAAGAAAAATTGATTAATTTGACCTGGTCACAATAAAAACAAGGGATAAATTGGATAAACACAATCTCAGTGCACCAGGATTTAAATGCCACTAGCAGTAAAATGAGGGAGAGCAGGAAGCAATAAAACTCAGCAGTATTAAACTCATTATATTGCACAACTGTTGTGGTACTAATGAGCTCATTTTGCACATAGACAATGCGTGCAATGCAGCTGAGCTGGTGTCAGTATAATAAATTTTGTATTTTTACTCCCATTTCTACGCACTTTTAAATTCATACTGGAGATGATGCATACATTGAAACTTAATTTTCTTTTCTCTTTCAATTGAAAACTAAGACATCCCCCAAAAACTCATCTCCCAGCATTGCTGTCACCTCCCACACATTTCATATATTTTAAAGATTCACGATGAATAAAAATGCACACATTCAAAGCAAGTCAACTTTTAAGTTATTTTGAAAAAAATAATTTTAAAAAAAGCTTCTTAATGAGGATAGACTTCTTAATTGGGAGAACTTGAAAGCCTTACTAGCAAGAGCTGCAGCTGCAATATGAGAGGTTGCTAGTGGGAGGGAACCTGCTGTGTGGAGAGGAGCTTCCTCCTGTGTCTTTGCCTGCATGAGGGGATCCTGCAGGATGAGGAGGCCTCCAAGGAAAGAAGCTGATCTTCGACAAGCTGTCTTGTCAAGCAGGTTTGAGTCATGTGAGAGCAGAAGGGTCATGTAGGACCAGTGGAAAAGTGTCCACACAGGAAAAGAGGTAGGGACAAGGTGGCAGGTGGCTCTGGGGAAGGGAGCTGTAGCTGGGACACAAGGCACTGCCATGAAGGCTCCTTGCTGATGAACTGGCAGGCACTGTCCTCACTTCTGCCATCCTCCTGAGGTATAACAGACAGGCTCTGCCCAGCTCCCTCCTGGGCACAAGCAAGTCAGAGCACTAAGTCAACACAACATTCAGAGGAATTGCTCTGAGCTGGAAGAGGCCGCAGCCCTGCAGAGCAGATATTGTTGTAGGCAGACAGCTAAAGAAAATGTGGTCAGAAGCAGCTACATGAAGATAATTGCAAGGTAGTGATCATCATCATCAGACATGCTGCTTTATGCCTCCTGAAAATTCTTGCACATCAGAGAGAGGCTCACCAGACCGAGCAGGGCTTCAGTGTTGAAGCCAAGGGCTCAGAAATGGTCTTGCCATTGCTGGACATTGCCAGTCCTGCAAGTCCAGTGTCACCATCCCCAGTGTTGAAGCAATGGGATGGGCAGTGAGCTAAGCCCACCTCAGAGCTGACACATGGCTTGCCAGTGAGCTCCTGAGATAGGCTGCAGGGGCTCTCAGTTGCTGCATGAAAGAGATTACAGATGTTTCAATCAGTGAGAACTACGTTAAAATATACAAGCCACTTGTAAAATTTGCAAGTTGAGTTGGTGAAAACCCAAGCTTCTGTTCTAAAACATAGAGAAAAGCAGGAGCTGCTTCTGTTGGAATGAGACTGCTAGGGCCTTCTCCAGGGCAGCTTCCCAGACCCTGATGTTCCCTCTCCAGCCCTGAAATATGTCATCTGACAGTGTCTAAGGAGAAACACTTGGACTCATTTCCAAAACCTTCCTGATTTTTCTTTCAAACCTTAAGGCTGCCAGTTCAGGGTACTGAATTACAGCAGCTCAGTACTGAAAGAGACTTGGCAGGGATGAAGTGCTGGAAAAGGACCATGAAAAATTGAAACCCAAGTTGGATTAGGTAATGTCCAGCCACCTTCTTCCCGAGCAAAATTTTCCTGCTATTCTGTAATTCTCATCACCATCTTAATTTGTTTTCTTTCAGTGTCATGGTACTACCAAGAATCAGTACGAGCACAGCACTTAATTCTGTGTAAGACATAGTTATTTTCATAATGCCAATATCTTCTCCTAGGGTTCCAATTCCAACAATGTGACTCCTGTCATGCTAAAAAGAGGAGATTTTATTTGGATGACAACTTTAAATATTGCAAGTTGCAGAATGACTCATGATATCAGTTTAACAAAAACATCCTTGCACTGCCAGATTTAGAGAGAGAGAGAGCCCCTTGGAAATTTCATTTTCAGACACCTTTGTGCTTGCAAAAACATACTAGGCATCCTACCAACAAAGTGGCAACTTTTGCAGAATAATAGAAGATAAAGCCTAATGGGAAGCTTTTTAACTTTGATAGCTGACTCAAAGAGAAATTTTCCATTAAAATCACAACAAATCCCTGCAGCCAAGTAGTAAGTCAAATGTTTTATTTCAGTTTGTAGCTACTGGGCTACAATGTTCTACTGGGCTTCTAATATTCACAGAATCATTAAGGTTGGGAAAGACCTCTGAGATTAAGTTCAACCTTTGACAGATCACCACCTTGTCAATTAGACCACAACATTAAGGGCCACATTCAATCATTTGTTGAACACCTTCAGGGATAGTGACTCCATCACCTTCCTGGGCAGCCCATTCCAATGCTTAACCACCATTTCTGTGAGGAAATTCCTTCTGATGTCCAGTTTGAATCTCCACTGGCACAGCTTGGGGCTATGCCCTCTTGTCCTATCACAATTACCTAGAAGAAAAGCCAACCCCCACCTCCTTTCAGGCAGGGGGCAATAAGGTGTCCCTGGAGCCTCCTTTTCTCCAAGATAAACAACCCCAGCATCCTCAGCTGTGCCTCACAGGACTTGTGCTCCAGACCCTTCAGCAGCTCCATTTCCCTTCTCTGAACTCACTACAGCCCTTCAATATCTTTCTTGTAGTGAGGGGCCCAGAACTGGACACAGGATTTGAGGTGCTGAGTACAGGGTGATAATCTGTCCCCTGGTCTTCCTGATCAGACAATTTTTGATGCAAGCCAGGAAGCCACTAGCCTTCTTGGCCACCTGTGCATACTGCTGGTTCATGTTTAGCCATCTTGTCAACCAGCACCCTCACCATACAATAACATGGTATAGCTCATCATGATGAACTGTGCTACAAAACCACTTATGAGTCATGTTTTGTTTAATTAAACATTCCCCCACAAGTGTGTGTTCTATATGATCCATCCATTATGGTCTCCGGTTATGTGTGGGCTTTTTGGGTGGACAAGGTAGTATTTTTGCAGGCCAAGGAGATGTGTAGAAAACTGAGAACTGACTGCCTGCATACAGTTGGAGAAAATATGCTATATTAAAGCAGTAAGGCTTGTCATGGAGATGAAAGAGCCCTGGCTTGCGTGCATTCAGCCAGTTACACAGTACAGCAAAAACCTCCAGGCGAATAGTTTCATTAAACATTAATTTGTGAAGCACTTCAAAGTTTAGGTTGAGGCATGCTTCTGTATAATACATGATATTATTTATCATCTAAAAAAGTTGTTTTGGATGCAATTAGGGAATAATCCTACAGCTCTCAGCAGTGATTCAATGGAATTCAAGGAGGTCTCACATCATTTAACACAGACAAACATACAGCAGAGGAAGGGCTTGCAAGTCTGTCCCTTTTAATTTGGCAGATCTGAAGAAAAAAAGTTGTGGGCTTTAAAGCATGACCTTTGATTCATTTGCTTGAACATTTCAAGCTTATCAAAGCAGCTTAGCTCATAGAAGATGCCTAATTGTTTACACTCATCCATGGTGTGCTGAAAAATGGACAAATAGTAACCTTCACAGCAACCCTGGTTAGAAGGTTTTGCGTAGTACGGGTGACAACTCAGCCTTCTTTTGCAGTCCCTTCCTCACCCCTGAACTGAAGCTGCTGTTGTTGCATTAAGTGCTTGGGAGCAGCAAAGAGAACGAAGGTCTGTCCAAGAAGCAGGTGACTGGAGGGGGGGGTGCCCTCAGAGAAGATGACAGCATGGAAGCAGCATGAAGTAAAGCACCTGTCCCCGTGCCCCTAGAGCTCCTCCTGCACAAGCACTGGCTGGGTGGCACAGTCCAGCTGGCAGCACAGGACAAAGCCCACTGCAAGGCAGCGGTACCTTGGGATCAGCAACGACCAAAGCTGTCTGCACCTACCCTCTGATTTCATAGGTGTACCTATCTCTCACTACCAGTGAATAATAGTGAATCATTATTTCAACAGTAAAGACAAAAAATGTCATTATCTTATACATATGGGACTATTCAGGACAGTTATGATTTCACATTAAAGCTGCATTAATGAAATACACAGGAAAACAAACCAGCTGGTTGTATTTTCTTGTAATTTTTGTGAAGTACTTTAGGAAGCACTTACAAATGTGCCAATGTAAAATAGCATACCCTCTTCTATAAAGAACGACCTTTACTTTACCTTCTACTCACTACCAGTCTTCAACTCAGTGCAGCATGCTATGCTGTACAGTTGCTTAGTGCATCTTCATACAAGAAGTCCTAAAAAGCACTATAATTTCAAAAACTGCTTTGTAGGACTATTTTCTGTAACAGCTGGATTATTGTCCATGTCCCCAAATTGCCTGCTATACAGCAACTATTTCAGAATCTTATCTAGGTCCTTTACCAGATCAACTACCAGGCACCACTGGAAGAAGAAAAAAAAGAGGAAATAGATAGAAACGTGAATAATTTGTTAATGAGTAGCCATTACTGTGAAGGGGAGCTCTCACACCAGTGCAATTGAAGAATTTTCTGCTGTATGGAAAGTTCTAATATTCTTTGCTATTGAAATGGCAAATTAGCTGCAGCAAGCCTCCACTGTGGACTATTGAAAAACAGCTGAGGTAGGAGAGCCCAGCAGCACCACATGTTACACTGCTCTACTGCCAGCTCCAGCTGAGGTTGGAAGGAATTTCTGGAGGTGATCTTGTCCTCACTCATCCCACACATACTGGCTTTGAAGGACACTCCACAGCCTCTAGGGGCAACCTCCTCCATTGTCTAACCACTCCCTAGGAAAAGGGTTCTCTGATATTTCAACATCCTCCTGTGTTTCAATTCATGCCCATTGCCTCTCAGCCTGCCACTAAGCATCACCAAGCAGAGCCTGGCTGGGCTTACTCCCCCTTCCATGATGCATTTGTGTGTTGGTAAGGTCCCTCCTCAGCCCTCTGCAGTAGAGCAGTCCCAACTCTCAATCTCTCCTAGTACAACAGATGCTCTACTTCCTAATAAAAACAGCCTTTTGGTGGACTAGGTTCACTAAATCTTTGTCTCTCTTGTATGAAGGAACAAGCTCTGAACGCAGCACTCCAGATGTCTCACCAGTTCTGAGAGGAAAGGATCACCTTCCCTGATGTGCCAGCTACACAGTTCCCTAACTCAACCTGTGACACTGCTGCCTGTTGTCGTAGGTTGGCGCAAGGTCAGCTTGGCACCATGATTCCACTGCATTTTCAAAACTCACCTGAACAAAAACCTTCCCTTTCCTGCTCAGCATCCAGGCATCACTCAGCTTGCAGAGGCTTCTTCCACACCACACCCTCACTTCACCCTGCTCCAGCACAACAGGGCTGGCAGGAAGCCCAGCACAGCTCATGGCCCAGGACTGACTCAGCAGCAGGGAGAGGAAGCAAGCTTTTTAGTAGCCAAGATCAAGTTTAGCAAGTTCCCAGGACCATCAAAGAAATATTTTTACAGTAAATGCTTTACTATGAAAGCTTTCATAAAAGCATCTAAGAATCTGGAAGTGGGAGATGAAAAACTTGCCCAGTTCTTACGCTCCAAAAGGCAATTAAAGAAGAGCACAAAAGAAGACAACATTTGAAGTTCTCTATTTCCTCAGAGTGATGTAGTAACATGAATCAGGCTACAGTGGCCCAGCAGAACTTCCAAAAATATTCATGTATCACCATAGCCTGTAGAAAGATTATAGTCTTTTATTGATTTATTGTTTTACAGATTCAGCTTTCAATAATAAAGTTCAATAAATCAATTCCCTAATCATAAAAACTCATTTTACACATTATGTACAGGTACCCAAACATGTCACAGCGATAGCACAGACCTTCACAAAAAACAAGCTGGGGAGAGGTGCTAAGGGCAAGGATGTACATTCAGAGATCAAGTTGTGGATACGCACAGTGCTTTTGGCACACTTCACTGAAGATTGCCCACACAGGGACAGTAAAATAATCCCAACTAAGTGATAACATGGATTAGTTCAACTACATTAATTCCAGCAGGAACACTTAATTCACAATTAAACTAGCCATCAGAAGAGATTTAAGTTGAATCAAATGCAGCTGAACTAATCATTTTAGTTTTATTAATCAACCCTCCATAGACAAATTCTAGGCCTTGAGATCTGTCTCCAATATTAAACATATCTTTTTAGCTGAGATATGCAGAAGTTTGAGGACTGAGGGAACTCAGGTATGAGAAGTATTCTTTGGCAGTTTGATAGAAATATAAAAAATAATGTTTTTGAGCGCTAAACTAAGCTTTTCCCATTACTGTCGGCACCCAAACTGCTTCAGTGACACAGTAACACTTACATATCAGAACATAAACACAACCTTGCATTTAATGGAACAGAATTCATACTACAGATAAATGTCAGTACTCCAAATACCGTTCAACAGGCTACCCACTCCCCACAAAAAAGTTGAACTTAACACTCAGTGAGAAAACTTGCCAATGACAGAGCCCAGGAATCACTGCACAACTGTTCACCTCTCTGCAATACAGGACCTGGCACACACAAGAGACGAGTCTACAAAGTGTACTCTTAAGTATTCCAGCTCCTATGGAAAGCTATTTTATGTCAAAACCATTAGTTAATTTATTGAATATCCCTTGCTCTTTTCTGAGATAAAGTAGACCACAGGTCTCTTTCCGTAACTGCAATCTAACCTTAGTATGATGAAAAACCTCTGCTAAAAGTTTATGCAATCTGCTTTATAACATTACATCAAGCAACAACAAGTTAAAATACACCATTTCACAATGAGGCAGACATTCATTTAAAATCTGGCAATTCCCTTTCAAAAACAGTTGTTTTCCCTTCTAGTGACATGGCTATCCCAAAGGAGATAAAGCCAGGCTCAGTTTAAAAAATGGAGGGGAGGGGGAAACAGGAAACACTTCCAGAATGAAGCATTCAACAGTTCTGCAGCCTGCAGGGCAGAAAGCTGCAGTATTGTGTTTCTCTCTTTGTCTCCAGTAATACAGATCTAAAGATATTGCTTTGTCCAAATGCAGCCATAAACTTGCAATTTTAAACCGCTCACAACAATAGGAATGTAACTCAGACAGACCATTCCGCGATGAAGACCATTTAGCCAATGGCACTTAGTTATCTCAGTGCTGAAATACTGTAGGGCAGCTTCACTTCAACTTCCTTCTTTGTCCCATTCGAAATTCTAATGCTCAGTTCAGAATAAAAATAATGAAAGGCTTAAGCAGACTCCCTTGCTGGGCACACAAGTACAAGCAGCAAATCACATTTAGCCATGGAAGTTGGCTCTGCTCATTTTCAAATCTTTTAGTAAATGCTGCCAGAGCCTTAGCCTGATTGTTACCTTGACTGAGCATGTTGTGTGGAGAACAGGTATACAAACAATACATAGTACTGTTTAAGCTTACTCCCAATGGAAAACTGACCTGATCCTGAGAGATGTTGCATCCACTCAGGGCTGTAGGAATACTTTCATTTCACCACTTAAAAAAAAAAAAAAAGCTGGATAGTGCAACACAGACTGCCTAATCCACTTACCATAGAAGCTTCCATCCCTTTTTATGGAATCTTCTCAGTATTTCTAGAATTTAACACCTACAGCTGGCTCAGTCATCCCAGCTAAGTTGCAGTCTTTACTTCCAGTTAACAAAACCAACTCCTCTAGAATTCACACATCTGAAGATAAACCATTAGCTCTGAAATGCATGACCATGAAGAATTAAGAAACAAAGATGGGAGTTCTTTCTTGGTTTTAAGCATCTTCAGGGCACAGAACTCCTATTTACATTGTCCTGTAGATTTCACAACACTTGTGTGTTTATTTTGACACTTGGAATGTCAAAGTGAGGGCAAATCAGCATTGGTTTTAATAACTGTCTTTTTTGAAGAGGAAATCTGTGAATTCCCCTCCCCATAGATTCTCACGCATTCACACAGACTCTCTAGAAAGGTAAGACACTTTTATTGAATTTCTTTGATAAATTAAGAAAGGACTATGAACCAGACTTATGGGTCACAGGTGCTTGTAAACAGACATCAATTCCTTCCCACAGAAAGCCTGACTCCATGCACTCAGCCCGAAGTCACTTTCCCCAGCGTTGCTCACAGGCTGCATAGTGATGGAGGGCAGAGAAAAAGTCTTCATAGCTGATGTTTAGGTGGGAAGGCAAAGAACTGAGAAAACAAGTTAGAAACATTAAAATAAGCTTTTATAAACACCACACTATTCGTACAGCCACTCAGGAATATCACTAAAAGCAAGCCACTGTCTGAGTAACCTTGTGAAGTTGTTCCCAATATGGTTATTGTCACTCAACTCTAACAACTAAACTAGTCACCCTCTAAACCAAAGTCTCCCATTAGAGCACACAGAGCCCTTCAAAGCCATGAAAAGCTGAAGCATCACAGGTGTGCCCACATGCCCACACATTTCAGTGTGCTACAAATGCAGTCAGATTTAAGAAGTTCAGCAAATCTAGCAGTTCAATTATTACTAAAATTAAAAAGTAATCCATAGGTGCAATCTTCTTGTATTATCCAATTTCCCTTGTATCCTTAGTTTCCCTGTCAGAAACCTGTAACCCATAGAAAATCAACACTGATGTAAGGAACACTGTCAAATGGGACTGGACCACAGACTAGGTGGTGACAGAAGTTGTTTCTTAAACCTGAGGCATGAAGTCTGCCTAGTCAGGGCACAAAATCCAACAATGAATGTTTGACAGGTATTATTTAATAATTTTAAAATACCCTCAAATCAATCTCCAGACACTTGTTTAACTGGATCTGGCCTCTTCTGGCATGTTCCATAAGTTACGTCATAAAGACTTGTTCAGCTAGGTATTTTTCATTCCAGTGTGTTTCACAACATTTGCAAGAAACTCACATGATTTCTGTCAGTCTGATGTGCCATGGAAGGAATCCTAATGTGCTGTCCACAGGACCAAACTTCAAGACTAAGTCAGGATCAGGAAATCCATTTGTACCTGTAATATCATCAGAGGATTTGTTTTAGTTCTAAACCCTAAGGCATCTGCTTTTTCACTAAACACCATTTGTTTTTCTTTTAATGAAGCTCCCAAGGACAAGTTAACAATTAAAAGCCCAAGAGGACAGACTGGTCTTGCAACACCTGAATGACCAACTGAACAAAAGCTTAGGCAGCCACTGCAGGCCCAGCTGGACTGTTATTTTTATGTCAGGTAGTTTACAAAGACATTCTACAGCAGTAACAGGAGCAGTTACATTGTTTTGAGTAACAGCAAACCTTAACAATGCTGTTTCATCTGACTTGTTCTAGTTTTGTCTTGGCAAAATCAATTTTAGTAGGGCAGAACATACAGTACCCTGACTTTACCTACTATGTGGAGCTGCAGTCAAGTAGAGTAAAAGGACTATTAACACGAAAAGAAAAGCTTAAGAAAGTTTTACTGAAGAACACCTCGGTACTAGATTATCAAGAAAAAAAAAACAAAAAACCCTTGTTAGATGACTTGCCTCTTTCTCAGTATGAGACTAGACAATTTTTAAAACCAACTTACTATAAAATTTCAAAGACACTGTTGCAACTGGCACCTTTCTGGTTATATGAGTGAGGAAGAACAGGGCAGTGTGTCCTTTTCTGTTACTGTGTGGACAACCTGACCCAGAGCAGAGCTAGACAATATTGATGAATTCCACTAGGTGCCCACACTCTTACTACACATACCTCAAAACCCCAGCCAGTCATTTTTCTCACTGAGAACATCGTACTCATCTTCTGAGGCTGAAGACAATTAGTGACCAAACACCACTGCCTGTCTCCCTTCCATATACTTCTGCAGTGCCTAAGCTACTCCAGGCTAAAACTGACAGACAGGAAATAGGCTTAGAATGAACAGTCTGAGTCCAGCTTTCCCTGCTAATTCTAGCAAGTTGATTAGAGCAACATGTGCAAACTGGTAGAGCACCCCAAGGGGATCCAAGAAGAAGCTGAACTGTTCCTCTTGCACCTAACCTAGCTCATCTGAAAAGTTTTGTAGCAGTCATAACCCTACTTGGCTATAATGCTGCAATTAGTCATGATTATTGCAGGTATTCTTATTCCTGTCACCCCTTTCACTATCCACCAATTTTGCAGGCTAAGTGCAAGAGTGCTTATACTGGGCAAGGATTACCTTTAGAAGACAAGTTATTTCTCAATTCTTTCCTTGTTTGCTTAAATAAAAAAAAATGAAAAAAAAAAAAAAACCCCAAAACAAAAAAACCACAAAAGCAGTCAAGAGCCTTTTACAATTTTCAGATTAGTCGTAGAGGAACTTAACTTCTGGAATACCAGAAAAGGAAACTAAGGTCAGTTTTTGTCCACCCAAGTTTTGAAACTGAAGCTGGAGATTTTTCAAAAAGCTCATATCCTCCCTCCCCACTGAATCACCACACTAGCAATGATACCTTTTACCAGAGGTAAAGAAGTTATTTTTCCCAAGCGTGTGCATTTCTAAGGAAGGATGAAGTTTTTAGAGAGGAGCGTGTTGTGCCACAGTCCAAATCTTATCTCAAAGTTAAAAAAAAATTGCAAAGCAAATTCCACTTATGTATTCAGAAACTAGCATGTTAGTATGAAAGAGCTTTGCAGGAAAGCAGCGAATACTTAGAAGTGGGGACTCTGGAGGAAGTGGACAGCTTTATTCATCAGCTGATTCAGCAGCAGGATCTTCAACACTGCAATGGCTTTTCAAACAGGAAAAGACCTTCAGAGAGCCCAGTTAATGCTAACATTTCCTTCTGGTTCCTATCTGAAGGAAAATGAAAATGCACACTGTAGTATTATTGTCACAACAGCCTACTAAAAACACAGCACTGTGCTTTCCATTCTGCATCCATTTCTCTACTTAAAAGTAAGAGCACTACAGATAATTTACATATGGAAGCTCTCTCAGAGCTGCTAGAGTTACAGCAGTCAAATTTAGCACGCACAAGGACTTGGAACCAGACTTTAAAAAATGGAAGAGGCCAAAAGACTTGCACACTCAAAGGATGGGAATCTGTCGAAATCCCTTCTAGGTCAGGAGTTCTGCATGGGGAAGATGAAGGAATTTTAGAGCTAATAACTCTACACTTCTCTTCATAGATTTTACAGGGCAACTTGAGTAGCCTTAACTGATAGTCCTGTTCTTTGCTGGAAGGCAGACAGACAGCAAGCACAGACAGTATTAAAATGCAGCTGGCACCTACTTTTCTGAAAACAAGGTGGTTAGCTGAGGCATTGCTCAGAAGAAAGTACTCTTACACTGCAGAAAACTCAAGCTGTAAGAATTAAGGGCATGACTGAATTAAGAACAAGAAAAGCCACACGACAAGCTAGAATCATACCATTATTGGACTAGGCTTCAATAACTGCACCCTAAACATGAATAAAAAGTTTAAAAACTACGTTAACAAGTATTTAAATCAAAATGTAAAACCCCAGAGATTAACATAAGACACCATGAATGCAAACTCTAAGAATATAACTACCCAAGTACTGCTTTTCAGAACATGCTCTCGAATCAGTAATGCAGAGATGCTTACTTTCAAGACTGTTCCGTTAAAAATGCACACAAACTAAATTTGCCTAGAATTAAACTAAGTTTAAAAAGCTGCTGCTAAATAAGCTATGAAAAAATACTTCATCTCCAACAATGTCCTAAACATTAAGTAAAGAAATTAATAAGCAGGACTACTTGCGGGTATTATCCTTAATTATTAGCTACATACATGAAGCGGCTCGTTTCAAAGTCCATAGTTTTGACAGATTAGATCTCTTCCTGTGCTCAGCTAGCATGCAATACTTCAAAAACAAATCTGCTAATTTTAAGATTGGACCTAATACTTTTAATATATCCAGACAGAAAATCCCCAACAAGCTTCAAAAGCCCAAGTTAAGTATCACTGGTCAAAATACACACAATGGGTAACAATTGTCACTGGTTCTCCATTAAATTAGTGACTGTCTGAAGAAGTGATTGTTAATTTCCCTTAATTGCCTTTTGGGTATAACAGAATAGATGTCCTAAGTTCTTCTTCAGGTGCCTTATTAAATACATTTAATAGTTCCATTATAGGAGGATGCTGACAACAGGGATGGAATTCAGTTTGAAGTGCCCAAACTGCCATCAAAGTCCATCTGCTGAGTAATTCAGCTGACCACCCACATGAAAAAGAAGGAATCACTCTCTAAAGTCCAATTAACGGGAACCACACTACAGTAACATTCCTAAAGGCATCTAAGTTCAAGTGTGTGATCTGAAACCTGAACCCTGCCAAGCTAATTACAGCTGCAATTAACATGCACGGATCACCTAGGCAAGCTGAGCAACTCATTATAGCTCCATAGTACCACTGGAAAAGTGGATGCTAATTCTAAATTTCTCCCAGGTGTGATATTAGGGCAGTCCTGCCCTTTTCATAGCTATTGCATGTAGCCACACATCTCAGTGCAGAGCCAGTAATCTGCATGAATTAGTAATGAAGACAACTAAGCTAGTGTGGGTTATAGAGCAGCAGGAGAACAGCAAGTGCTCTATTATTTGCGCTCAGGCAGCAGGAACAGCTTTAATCGCTGTAACCAGATCTGGGAAAAGACTCTGCCCATCCATGTTTGCAGCTTGCAATTTGCAGGAAGTTAACCTAAATTAGAATAGTCTAGTTTTAGGTAATCCCAACAGTACTGTTTTCAAAAAGCTCATTGCAGAATATACCACAGAGCCTGTAAACTCTGAAAAACCAAAACTCTGCAACTCAGCTTAGTATTTCTGCTAAAGATTTTTTCTGCTTGAAAAAACAGCTCAAAAGGCAATAAGAAAGTAAGAAAATAAAAAGAAATTTTTAACAAAAGTCGAAAAGCAATATCATAACTTACTCTGACAGACTAAGTATCAAGATGCATACACTCCAAGCAATAAATATACTAGTAACAAAATTATTATGAATTGAGTACTCTTACCCCTCCATATTATACTTACTACTTAATAAGTTGTCTAACATATTCACATCCAGGTCTGAATGTGTTCTTTGCTGCTGTGCTACCAACTGACAGAAGTTCTGAGCAGCTTTGACTATGTCTGCTTTTCCATCTTCCGGAGACAGCACCTTCAATGTAGATTGGCAATTTAAAACTGAAAGTACAAAACATAGTTTAAAAGCAACAGAAATATAATTGATTTGCATGTGCTTTAGATAGTCACAGATACAGCTGAAAGTAACTTGTAGCTTAATTCATACATTCCAACTACACCTCATCTGTCTCTTAGAGAAGTGGTTAAAGTTTTCTTGATTTGCTGTATTACTAGAACATAAGCATAAGACAACTACTTTGAGAAGTCTTGTGAGGAGAGGTTTAATTCAGTCTTGAAATGTAGTTTTACAGGAAATTTGGATTGGTTCTTACGCTGTCAGGCAAAAGCACTGAGAAGAAAGGTGCTTGGATAGTAGTTTAAGGGGTTCAGGGGAAGAAAAAAAACCTCAACAAACTAATTTCTACCCTAGAAGAGGAAGGCATGTTTAACACCTACTGTGTACATTCACGTGATATAATGATTAAGATGGGGGCCTCCCTCAATCTCATTGCAGCACCTTGATGCAAGAATTCCAGTCAGGATTTAAGATCGCTACACTGAAGCTTGGAACAATATAATAGTCCAGAATTCATCTATTCATCTGTAATTATGTCTGACTTAAGAGGACATTTCACAACAATAATTATCTTAATCCTACACTATTGAGAGGCAAGAGTCTTCTCATGCTACAAGACTTGCATGATTGCCAGTTCTGGTAAGATACCCTAAGAGGTAAACTTGCCAAAGAAGCTGAAGGCCACAGATGGTGCACTATAGCTGGCCTGAAATTAAGTGGGTTAAATACCAAAGTGTCAACACTGATACCAAACTTATGACAGTTATAATGAGATACTTAAAAATAACATTTCTTAAACCTGTAGAACCTGATGGCAAAACACCACACAACAGTCAAGATTGATAAGGACAGTTAAAACCCCTCAATTCATCTATCCAAAGCCACAACAATGAAAATAATTTTTCCATATTATTGCTTGATTTGCAAATTTGCATCAAGTGTCCTACATTAAAAAATGTTTAACAGTACCCCTAAAGGGAATACAAGCAATTTTGGTTTTTGGAAGTGAAAAATTGCAGGTGGTAATAAACTGGATAGATATCAGTTTTTTCAGTTGAAAACATGAAGCATCTGATCTGACTGTGAAGCCTCCTAAAAAAGAACGAAGAATTTTAAAAGAGAACAGAAAACACCTCTGCTTTTCACAACTTCCAGCACAAAAGGTTCCTGAGATTTAAATGCACTCTTTCCATCAGCAAGTCTGAGAAGTCTTTCAGCAATTTGTTTGGTGTGAATATAAATATCACAACTTAGTAAGTGTACCTAAGTATGCTCGAGTTTAAGACATTAATAGCCTGTCTACCCCATTTTCTGCTGGTTATTTCAACCTTCTCAGGAAGAAAAAAAAAATATCATGAACCCTGGATTCTTCCAGATAAATGCTACAATCTTAGGCTAAGTTGCTCATAAGACAAGTTCATGTTACAGTATCATACTTCATACTGGGAAACTGGCACAAAGGATTTTGGTATCTGGTCAGCTCTCATAGGGGAGGCAAAACTTGCAAGCAGCATTTTAAATGCAGCTAAATATACCATAAATTGTGCAGTCTTTTCGTAAGTCTTGAAACTATGATGATCTTAAAAGATAAGGGTTGTTGAGGGTTTTTTTTACAAGACCTTCTTAAATATTATGGGTCGTAGTTAGGAGAGCTGTATCAGCTCATCCCTTTAAGACAAAGGCCATATTCAAGTACATGCCTGTAACTTATTATATTTTGAACAGACTTCTAGCATTTGTCTTAGGCAGCAGATGAGTACATGAGTACTTACAGCAGATACTACTCTATAAGGAGCATCAACCTTAAAACCCACCCCTGTTTTCCAGATCTAACTATGTGCAAAAGCTATTATTACCAAACTTATTTTTTTAACTTGTGCCCTTTACCTTCCTGATGGCGCTATACCTTGCCATGACAACCAGCATTCATGCTCTTTCCCTTTCTCCTTTTCACATTGAGGTGTATGTTTGGAAAGATGGAAGCACACACATTGTTAACTTGACATCAGTCCCCTTACGCTTCCGTGTTCTTTCAACTCACAACAAAACAATTTATTTCATTGAAACAGTGGGGAGTGGAGGCACACTGATGCATTGAAGGGGTTGTGCCACAACCGTCAGGCTGAAGGAAAGATCAGACCACCCAGTAATGATTACTCTACAGCAAGGAGAGAGCAATGCTTTGCTGTTAGTTATGAACCAATAAGCACAATGGAAGTTCAATACTAGCCCAGGACAGTTGCATGTTTTCTAATAAGCAGTTCTTAATAATGAAAATGGTCACTGTACATAGGAATGTTTAAGTAAAAGCAGATTTATGATTGATATACAGCTATTTAGAGGCATACCAAGCTCCTCTTGTAGTTCATCTTACCTTGACCAGTTTTGTCGTGATTTGCAAATTCCACGGTGTACTTGGAGCAATCTAGTCCCAAAAGTTCTTGCTGCTGTTTTAAAATTTCATCCATCAATCTTGAATTATTCCTCTTGAAAATACCTTTAAAAAAAAAAAAAGTTGCATGTTAGCCAACTCCTATAAAGGGTATTACAAAATAAATCTGACACTAGACAAGAAGAAAAAATTAGTCAGTACTGGTTCCAGACTGGAGTACACAAGTGTGGTGGGTAAGAATTCATGTGCTACTGCACATGACTAACTTGAGTGACCTTGGAAAAAACAACTCATGTGCTTTTGTTTTTCTTTCACCCAGCCTGATTTAAGCAGCAAGTTGCAACTGTGTAAGGGACAGCACTTCATTGTCCTTATTACACTAGAAATCAAGAAAGCAATAAATAGCAAAGAATGACCAAGTCAGATTAACACCAAATTTCTTTAATGCCCACGCTGCTGAAGTCTGCTACCACTTATTGCAACATCCCTAAGGCTGCAGCCTAATAAAGCAAGTCACCACTAAATCAGCATTTCAGGTCTCAGTAACTGCCCACTCTTAAGCCATTCAATAGCATGGATTTCCTAATAAGAGAATTTCACTAGCTACATGTTTCAAGTTCATGCAACCTTTTTATACTTACATATTTAAGGCAAACACATTTTGAATGCAAGGAATCACAAAAGCCTGCTTCAAACATGCTTGGGTCCATGTACTAAAATAAATTCTCGCTTTTGAGAAACATAACTCAATTATTTCTAATTAAATGCCACAGTAAAAACTGAGCATTACAGCTTAAATATTTACAATCCAAAAGTATGACTAGGCATATTCACTCAGGAACTGGATAATGCTTTCATCACATGGCATTCCAAGGTTTTTACTGAGCTTCGTTCAAAAGCCTTATGTCAAACCCTTCCATTGACCAGTCTAGAAATGCCCACACACTAATCTTACAACGTAGACAGTGCAAAAGACAACATAAGACATGCAATTTTATGATCAGGCTTAGGATTTAGCACCACAACCTGACTATAGACCTGGAACTGCTACAACAGTTCCCACATGGGTAAAACAGTGTATAAGCACTGGATTCAGACCGTAATACACTAGGAGTTAGTTTGCAATATGAAGTGATACAATGCATTTATTTAACATGCTAGCCTTTAGACCTAACGAAGTAGAACTTTTCTACAGGCTTCATTAGAGGTTTTAATAGATGGCGAAGTATCTAGTTTTCCTCTCATCCTGCATACATCCTGTAAAAAAATAGCCATTTCATTATAGAAGTGTTAGTGGTGCTTATAATTGATTTCACACATTTGCAGAAAAGCAAGTTGTGCTAAGGCACAAACCTCTACAGAAAAAAAGTGTGTTAGTTTAAACTTAGCAAAAGTATTCTAAAGTTAAATTGTTGCTCTTAGTGCTTCCGCTTTCTACTGTATACTGACACATAACAGAAATTGAGAATGCTGCTTTAAATGATATTGTTTGATACAACTCTGCTTGGCTCAGTCTATCGTTCTGGGGCAAGCAGATTGTCTTCCTTACTCCACAAGGTGAGCAGCAGTGCAGGCACTGCAATCACTAATCCTGCACCCTCTTCAAGGAAGATCTGTATAAGGTTGCATGTGCCTCACCTTTAAGAGTCACTTGACTTCCATACACTTTTACATATGAGAAATAAAAATTATGCTCAATATCCAGACAAACATGAGACATAATTAGGAAAGGCTCCAAATCTGGGAAATAAGCTGCTGCTCTTCCTCACCTTCCCACCCAAAACTAATGATATAAAATCCTTTCTCATGAAAGGTTTTTGCCTATTCCTGCCAAAGACTGGAAGAACTAATTTAAGACTTCACACTCCAGTTCTAAAGTAAACTAAGACATTAAGGACAAAAGATAGAAGAACTGACCAAAGTGTTTGCTTCTCAGTGAACAGAGACATCATATAATGGAATTGGTCCAGCTCTGAAGTGAGGGTCCTTCACACACAGCAGATATAGAACTGTTAAATAAATGTGTTCTTAAGATTTATCTGAGTATCACCCTTCTATTCTGCTCATTTATCTCACCCACCCCCTCAGTTGCTCGAACTTGAGGACTGCATTGCTCTTGGAATAGCAGTTTAACAAATGGGAAGCTACTGTAGCTGTACCATGTAGTTGCAGTATGCCTTTCTTGGAAAGGCCTCCACACCCAAATTCCCAGTGATCCATCAACCTTGACACATACAAAGTTGTCCTGAAGAGAAGATCCTGAAGCACAGCAGAAGGTAGTAGAAATTCAGACTAACTCAATCTTACATGTTGGAGTATTCCCAAATGCCGTTAGTTTTTAATTGTCTCTCAGTCAGAGCACACGAGACGTATGAATGCACATCACTGCAAATAGAGTCCTGCCAAATGCAGTATTTACAGGCCAAATTCATATTCAACTTCAAGAATTTTACATGGTCATGACTCAGCTATATTTCCCTCTCCCTTACAGTACCTCAAAATCCCATTTATCTACAAGGCTCATTTTTTTTAAACTTTGTAAATATACCCTAGTTAGTTCTGGGAGATGCTGTTGCTTAATTTAAACATGACAAATATAGCAAACAAGTGCATGAGTAGGCCAACTCAGTAACAGAATTATATGTTTCTAGGTAGCAAAATTTAACTCTTGATTTACTGCTACCCTCCAGTTTTGTTCACAGTCCTCCACACAAGGCAAAGCAAATCCATGTGATTTTAGCATTATAAAAAAAAAAATTACACTTTGACAAAGGTCTAATAAATTTTAGCAATACAACAGCTGTTTGCTGTTAAATAAAAAAGAAATGGCACTACTCATGTTTCTAATGTTGAAAAGAAACATGAAATTGTCACTATTTCTCATCAGAAGATTTTCTGATTTTGAAAAGCAGAAACATTTGTTCGGAACCCTGTTTGTACAGAACCCTGGAACCTATGTAAGCTGGTGCAAATGCATATACTCCTGCAAATGAAGTGTTCTAAGAAATACCTGTATTTAAGCACTAAAATTCCCACAGCAAAAAAGTTAGTATAAAACTCTCCGTCCTGGCTTGTTTCTTTTAACTACTGAGAATTTGTGAGCTTTTTTCAGGGATACTACTTGTTTTTATAACACGAGCTGCAAGCATGCTGTCGGTCATTTGTTGCTGTTAGAGCTGAAACAAACCAGAAGTGTTTTAGCTATGTGCAGCAGTCCTCCATCACACAGGTCTTTTCCAGGGCACCCACCTTTTGCTCAGATTTACAGCAGCTACAAGCCATACCCCTATGCTTGCAACCATGGTGTTGCAATGTTTTAGGGTTAGATATTGACAAATTAAGTTTGTAATTAAGAGGCTGCAAGTTCAGCAAGTGTAGAAGTGCTAAGAATCTTGAACTACAAAGGAAAAACTGGCAGAGAAACACCAAGTGATATCAACCATTTGTTTGTCTGACAAGACTACCACAGCCACCACCTGTTAATGCCTTAATGGCATCTCAAAGTCCAACATTCTTAATTGCCCTGCTTTTTTTAAAGCACCAGAATCTGGTAAAACACAGAATAAGAGTTAGCTCTTTCTTGCAGGGAACACCTTACCAAAGTGGAGCCTAGTAAAGAATGTACCTCAACAACATTTCAGTTATTTGCTTTCTCAACTTCTTTCCAGTGCTGACAAGGAAAGAATAATCAAAAGTTGTAGTTGTTATCAGGTATTAACATTTCGAGAACATCAAATAATATGCCACTTCAAAGAATACACATGCAAGAAACTGTTTTAATACGTGAACAAATTTTGCTGACATCCTGTTGGATCATGATGGTTGATTAACGGAGGAAAGCATGGCCATTACACTGGACCTCACAGGATATGGAAAGCTACTAACAAATATCTCCTCTATTTCAAGAGTCTAGAAAAAAAAAAAAAAAATCCAAGTTTGAATGTAGCTGAAGTCACTTAAATTTCAGTCAGATTAAGGTCACTTAAGGCAGCACTAACCAAACAAAGAATTTGACCTAGAACTGAGAACTTCATAGGTAACCATTCCTCCCACATTTCTTCTTGGAGGGATATTCTGCACTAAGAGAACAGGAGCTCATCAACAATTGAAAGAAAAGATACCTCTTTCATATTTCTCATTCCTTAAAGGAATTCTAAGAGATTAAAAGATTACCTTCCACCGATTAGTGTTAACCCTTTTAATAAATGTGGTCAGAGAACTCCTCTCAACTCAACACCAAAACACAATTGTTGAATGTGAAATTTCATGTGGGTAAAGGCCCACAGCAGATGCCATGTAATATTGGTATCTCACAAGTGTTCCAGTGACATAAAACCACAACATATTTATCTTGCCCAGAGAAATGAACATGCTGCACACCCAGAAGATTTTATGGATCGATCAAATCAGCTAAACTACCAAGTAATCTAGAAGGGACTAGAAGCCTACTTTGGGGCTAACAAAAATATTTCTTTTGCATACTACATCCTTCCAAAGAGTTAAGAGAAAAGTAGTCAGAAGCAAAGCAGCTGACTAGGAAGCTAAACCCAGGATGAATAACTCCAAATTTTCAATACAGTCACCCTACGGACTTCAAGAAATCTTCAGTGTGAAGCATCTATCTAGGAGTCCAAAGAATCCAAATGCCAAGATTCAGCAAGCTCCCAAAAAGCACTGTAGACCTGTCGTCCTAAACTCCATCAGGACACTGTCACAGAAGTAGCACTCCATCAAGTCTCCCACATGGCAAAACAACTACCAAAAGAAAGTTAAAGTATATAGCACTAGTAAAAGGCTTCTGCTCCACAGAAGGTATATTAAGAAGGTATTTATTTTATTAACAATTCCTTCTGATTGCAGCAAGGCTGATATCTCCTCATAGATAAGGTTCTTGACAAGCATGGCTGGATTTCTACCAAGTAAAGGACTTGCAACACAGAAGCCAACAGAAATAAATTCCTGATCAAAAGCCTGAAACTTGAGTTTGCATTATTTAACCCAGGTGGACACAGAGGCATGAAGTTTATTACAGCTTTGTCATCAATGAAAATTGAGAGAAAGGGCTTCCACACACATGGGGCACTAAATCCAGGCCACTTTGGGTCTCCAAACACGCTGATGCAACAGAGAAGTCTCAGTTCTGAGCCCTGCACAACTCCAGCCAAGTTGCCTTTACAGTTACCAGTGCAGCTGCTGTAACAAAACAGCATCAGCTGGAATGTATCTACTTATTTTGACACTGAAGATTATATGATCACCCTTCTATTTAAAAAGTTTGTAAAAAAACACAGAAATTCACTACTATAAACAAATGAACAGCTTATCTAGCACATCTTCTGTAAAGAAATTCATACTTCCCTTTCCTCCTATAGAAGGGGCAATTAAGGACATATTTTGAATTTAATCCTTCTGCAGGAAATTGACACACTACTTCTTGCAGAGAAGGCAACGATGGAAGACCATGCTTATAAACAAGGTTTCCTGTTGCAGTCAAAAACATCTCAGTACTACAGATATGCAGTGAAGGAAAAGAAACAAATTAACATCTACCTCACTACAGCTAACTCTGATCCACAGCACTCATAATTACTATACCTTCTCCACCACAGCTAGCACCAGTAGGGACTTTGAATAGTCGCTACAATTGTATGAACACAAATCCTCTCAGAAGCAGCTCCAGTCCAAAAGCACTACTCACCATCTGAGAGGATGGAAACAAGTGCATACCATAATTAAGGTGATCACCCTCTGCTACTGATAAGAGCAAGTTGTACCTGACCTTATTCACCTTCGCTATTATCAGTGTTAATGCTGAGGGTTCCAGACTCCACCACCACCGAGCACTACATTTAGCAACAGCTGCAACATCCTACTTAATGACAAGTCTATCTGGAAATGATGTATGCTGAATCAAGACACCCTAAGGAGCTTAGCACCAAAAGAAAGGCAGCACATGCGCTCTTACCAGCAGTAAGCATACACTAGAGCTGTATGAATGACTACTTGCTCACTCTCTGAAGCTGAAGTCAGTCTTTTTTAAAAAGCTCAGCTGTGCTCAAAGCAGTTGCAGCTGCTACCCCAGACAACCCACTGACACCTGCGTGGAACATAATGTGTAATGGCTACTCTCATCAACCCTGAAAGTTTAGCAAAAGCCACAGATTTAAAACTTTTTAGTTGCTCTGACTTCTTTGATTCTGCTCCAATAAACTGGAAATCAAGCTAGCAATTAAACTAGCATATTCTAGTCTCAAAGAACCAACAGAAGAACAAGCTCCTGAAAAATATGTTTTGATACTGAAACCATGAGATAATAGCTATATTTTCAGATCTCAGAGGTAACAGCAACACCTCTTAACATGTAACTTTAGAATAAAAAATTAAAACCCACACATCACCCAACCGCACTTAAAACAAAACCCAACCAAACTAAACAAAATTAAAAAATTCCCAACATCTAAACAAAAAATATCATCACAACATAGAACAAAAGTGAACAACTTACATAAGTAACTTGACAATGAACGAAACAACACATTGATACAGCAGCATATAACCCAAGTTGTTTGGTTTTTTTCTGACCTGCTAGCAATAACAATTGTTCTGCAAGGTTATTTCAGCTCTTCAGGGGATGAAGCCATACAATTTCTGGTCATCATATTTATGACTGCCTTTTAACAGTCAATCTTACTGAATTTCAACACATGCTGGAGAAACAGCAGTAGGTTCTTGAAAAATATTTCAGGCACTGCTACAGCTCTGGCTCCTTACTGTAAGACAGGAGCTCAGCAACAGTGGCTACCTAAGCGTTGGCTGGTGCCTTCTCCCTCCTCAGTGTTGCACAGTAAGCAAGATGAAAACCAAGACGACCAAGAAACATGATTCTCAGCTTGATCTGTTCCTCAGTTCAGTTCTCAACGCATAACTTGTGGAGCACAGTGCTGGAATCTAAAAAGGAACTAAGCACATGCATAACGTATTAGGCAATACTGCCCATAGCTTATTTGAAGTTTGACACAAGTTAAAGATCCTGTACAATAAAAATGTCTCTCTTCAAGTTACGAGGGAAACTCTCACTCTTCCTTAGTACTGTTTGCTCTGCAGCATTTACCTGGTTGAATGCTTTCCAAATTAGGAGTATAAACTATCAATATATAAAGGACTTTTCAGAAGGAACTGTTTTCTGTGTGCTTGAGATGTTATGCAAATATTTTATATCATTCTTTGACTTCCAAATGAGGAAGTGTTCTCCCTCTGAAAAACAACATAATCAAGTTCCACAACAGCCCTGCACAGATGGCCAGTTTAAACTCCTAAGTGACTGGTGTTAAGCCCAGTTTCTCATAATGATCTTAGAGAATTTAGTGAAAGTCAAGTCTTCCAAGTCTTTTATCACATAGGAAGGATCAACCATGAAACAGGACTCAGCATTTAAACAGTGTTGGTTTAAAACAAAGCAAAAAAAAAATCTAAAAATCACAAATGCTTATGGTCAAGGAAAGGCCTGTATACCTCAGAAGCCTTTGCACGCTTGATGACAAAAGATTTCACCTACTTATGTGGGATGCACTGCTGGGCATTTCCTAATAGAGCACTAGAAGACAACTGTACCTCTAACCTGGCATAAATCTACACTTCACCTAACCTACATGACACCTCTAAACAGCCCCTGGAAATGGCTCAAAACAAGTTAAACCCTGGTTTCCCCTACAGTCTCACCCCTGACAGCAAGAGCTCAGGGATCTTCAGAATGAAGTTTTTTCCTCTTCAAAGAACAGAAACAAAACACAGTCCATGCCGTGTATTGTTAGCCCTTCTGAGCTGACAGCTTGTCCGGTACTTGTTACAGATCATCTCTCATTAGCTAGACAGAAAGCTTTACCTAAGAATATCTTGGATATGGCTGGGTTTAGCTCCCCACTAGAAAAGGACAGGTATGAGGAAGCCAGATTTGTTCCATGGTTTCCTCGCAGAATGTGAAATCCAAACTCTGAGCTTATCTATATTACAGTCAGTGACGTGGAATCAACAGACCTGCAAGAGCCAGAGTTCAATGGTCTTACACCTGACGCCCAGTAATAAATAAAATCACACAGCAGATATGTAAAAACACCAGAGCTTCCAGACGCACTGGCTCAGGGTTGGCTCTAATGCCAAGGAGCACCAAGTGCAGATCACGTAATTCCATTTCACAATACAGACAGCACACAGGACATACATGCTTACGTTTAACTACTCAACCATCCTGTTTCTTCACATAGGAGTACTTGAAAATAGAAGGCTACTTTCATTCATCCACTTCTGGAGGTCCAGCCCTAGCTTATAAACAGCACTCATAAATAAGTAGGTAGCCTAAAGCCCTTCCTTACACTATCAGATATCAGCAGTTCCTGTCAGCCCAAGGCTGTGGACATGGCTCGGGAAAGCAGGCAGGACCGGGTCAATCCCAAACAGGAACTGGGCCAGAAGGGCAACTGGGCCATTCCCGAGGCTCCCCGGGGACTGGAGCTCTGCAGCGGCCAAGCGAGTTGAGAGGAGCTGGCAGCAGAGGCCAGCACGGGAGTCGGGAAGACCCCAGCCCAGAGCGACCCTCTGGCTCCACTCCAGGAGGCGCTCCCGGCGCGGGCACCGCCCGGGACGGGGACTTGGGGCACGCGGGCCGCCGCTCACCGTTATGGTCGTAGACGCTGACGTAGGAGATGCCCACGGCCATGCACCACACGACCAGGCTGGCCATGTCGGCGTAGCTCGGCTCCTCCTCGGTCACCACCAGCCCCACGTGCACCGGCAGCTTCCGCAGGGCGCGCCCGTCCGCGCGCCACCGCTGCCGCCCGCGCGCCGCCCCGCCCTGCGCGGCTCGAGCCCGCCGCCGCCAGGCCGCGCGCGCCTCGGTCGGGGGAACCGAGCGCCGGGCGGCTGGGCGCACAGGAGCCGCAGGAGTTGGCGGCGGCGGCCGGCCGCGCGGCCGCGCAGGCACGCGAGGCAGCGCGCGAGCTGCAGGCACAGCCAGGCGCGCACCAGGCGTGCAGCGCGCGCCCACGACAGACGCCGCCCCGCTCATGGACCGAACTACAGGAGCGAGCGGGGCCCGCGGGGGGAGCGGCGGGGGTGCCTCAGCCGCTGCGCGCGCCACGCGCGCAATCCCCTCACGGAGGCACGGTTCCCCCGCCGGACGGCAACAGCCAGCGCCGCAATCTTCCCGCCGCCCCGCCTGATCTTTCACCTCTCAAACCCGCCACACGCGGCAGCCGTTGGCCAGCCGGGCGGGGATGACGTTACGCTTCCGCCCGACGAGAGGCGACATGACGGGGCCGCGCGAGAAGGGGAGGGGCGTGGGCAAGGACAGGAGCGGGGCGGGAGCGGCTCCGGGCGGGCCAGCCCCGAGGGGGGCCGGGGCCGCGCCCCCATGGCGGCCGCTGCCGGCCATGGGCCCGCCGTGGGGAAGGTGCCGGGGCGGGCCGGGGCGGGGCCGGGGGCGTGCGGGGCTGTGACGGGCGGTGCCGGGGCTGTGCGGGGCGGTTTGCCCGGGGCGGTCCGGGCGGGGGCCGGGGCGAGGCCGGGGCGGGGCCTGGGGCGAGGCCGGGGCGGGGCCGGAACGCGGTGGGAGCTGTGGCGGCCGGGCTCGTGACCAACCGCCCCGCTGCTTCAGGAACCCATATGCTGAAACTGCCCTCTGCCCTCCCAAGCCTTGCTCTTTTGTGGCCCGCAGCGCCTCGTTAGCGGGGGTGGCGGAAGCCGCCGGGCCTCGGAGTGTCTTTACTTGAAATGCAGGTTTACCCATCAGAGCGGACTGCGAATGCTCACGGGCGGTTCCGCAGGACGGGCTGGGAGATGCGAAGCCAGCGCGCACCCGACCCGCGCCGAGACAGCGCGCTCGGGAAGCGCACCCCGATCCGCAGTCCCGACCATCCGCAGTCCTGCACCCATCAGCAGTCCGGCACTCCGATCTGCAGCCTGCACTCCGATCCGCAGTCCAGCAACCGCATCGCAGTCCAGCACCCCGACCGCGCCCCGCACCCCGATCAGCAGTTAAGGCACCCCGATTTGCAGTCCATCAAAAAGCCGCATCTCCAGGTTTCCCCCCCCCGCTGCCTTGGCTTGTAACAGCCCGCGGCGTCGGGAGCATGGAAACACCGCTGCAGGGGGAAGATGAAAGTGAGAGCTAATGCTTGTGTCAGACAGATCGGTGGGCAGAGATGGCACGGAGATGTTTAAACAACGCTTAAAAGAATCTGCCAATAATAGGTGAAAGTTGAATGAAGAGTTTTGATTACGAAAAATATGTCTCTTGCTCAGAAAATAACTACTTTCAGCTTGGGATACAGAACAGGCATTAGCCAAGCAAAAATAAACCACGTGGAAAGGGAAGGAAGCGATTGTGCTGTTTCATAAGATCAATCTTTAGCTACCAAAATGTGGGTGACTAAACCTTAGAAATCATTGAGCCATTGGGGTTGGAAAAATACCTCTAAGTTTCCACTCACACGTTACCCAGCACTGCCAAGTCCTTGCTTTAACATGTCTTAAGTGGCAAAATCCTTTGAATTGTCAAGGGTGGTGCTTCACACTATTCCTGAGAAGTCGTTGCCATGTTGAAAATGCTTTCCATGAAGAAATTTCTCCTACTATCAATTTAAACCTCCCTGGAGCAGCTTGAGTATCTTCTCCTTTTGGTTCTGTATCTGTTTCTGAGGAAGACCCCAATGTTGCTCCACATCCTTGTCCGGGAGTGTAGGACTGTAGGTCCTCAGGAGTCTCCTCCAGGTAAAGAACCCAAGTCCCTCAGCTGCTCCTCATAGGAATCATTCTCCAGGGCCCTTCACCAGCTCTGGTGGTTCCCTTCTCGGACTCGATCCAGCAACTTCAAGGTCTTCTTTAGTGAGGGGCCAAAACTGAGCACAGCATTCATGTGTGAACTCACCCAGTGCAGTACAGCGGGACAATACTGCCCTAGGCGTCTGGCCACACGTGCTGATGCGGCCAGGTGCCATCGGCCTCTGGCACTGGGCACGTGTGGTCCTACCCAGCCAGTGTTGACAGCACACCTCGGTGCTTTCTGCTGGGCAGCTTTCCCAGCCCCTATGCCCCCTGTAGTGCCGCCAGGGGTGTGTACCAAGGGCAGGGTGGGATGCTTGGCCTGATTCAATCTCACACAGTTGGCTCAGCCATGATCCAATGTGCAGATCCCTCTGCAAGAAGCTGATGATAAGCGAAGTGTAAAGAAAAATGAGCTTAGGTCTCTCTATTTACAATTGATAGTTTAATGTGACCTAAGAAAATGAACAGGCAACACATTGCATAGGAGAAATAGCGCAATCTGACACCTGACAAATCAGTCCTCCATGGAGATGAGTGATACTCGTCACTGAATGCCAACATAAAAGATAAAAATAATAGAAAATGTTGCCTTTGAAAAAGTAATTTGCTGATGTATTAGATCATCAGTTATCACCAGAGATCATGAACTAACTTAGTGACTTCTTTTGTAAGTCACTGTTTTAGTGGTCGAACTAATCCAGGTTTTGTTTAGTTTTCAAGCACCTTAGGAAACTGTTGATAAAATTTGTACATATATCAGGTTAATGCATTCAGTATATAGCATTTAGTCATTTTTTGTGGTTAGTGTGCACAAAAGTCTGGAAAGTTGGCCAGTGAAGGCCACACTGCAGTGTGTACTTAACTTTAAGGACAACTAACCTAAAAGTATCCACCTGGTCTCTTGCGCTAATTGCAGCAAGTAGATACGTCAAGATACCAAAAAAACCTTACCAAAGTCAACTCCCTCATCTTATCCGATATTTGCCAGATTTATTTCTGAGAATTCCCTTCTTTTGATTCCAACAACAGAATCAACTTGGGACCCCCAGTATTTCATTCCTCACTATTACTTAACTTCAGA
>CM031859.1:47172420-47310152 GCA_018697195.1 Certhia americana | reverse complement strand
ATCTTGTGGGAGAAACACAGTAGTCTTGAAAAAATATTCAGGCACTGTTACAGCTTGGCTCCTTACTGTAAGACAGGAGCAGCAAACAAGTGGCTACCTAAGCGATGGGCTGGTGCCTCTCCTCCTCAGTGTTGACCAGTAAGCAAGATGAAAAACCAAAAGACGACAGAAACATGATCTCAAGCTGATCTGTTCATCAGGTCAGTTCTCAACGATAACTGTGGAGCACAGTGATGGAAATCTAAAAAGGAACTTAAGCACTTGCATAACGTATTAGGGGACATACTGCCCATACTTATTTGAAGTTTGACCACAAGTTAAAAGATCCCGTACATAAAAATGTCTCTCTTCAAGTTACAGGGGAAACTCTCACTCTTCCCTAGTTACGGTTTGCTCTGCAGCATTTACCTGGTTGATGCTTTCCAATTAGGCGTTAAACTATCATATATAAAGGACTTCAGAAGGAATTGTTGTGGTGTCTTGAGATGGATTGCAAATATTACACATTTTTTGACTTCCAAATGAGGAATAGTGTTTCCCCATGAAAAAACAACATAATCAAGTTCCACAACAAGCCCTGCCCAGATGGCCAGTTTAAATCCTAAGTGACGCGTGGTTACGCCCAGTTTCTCAAATGATCTTTTTAGAGAATAGTTGGAAAGTCAAGTCTTCCAAGCTTTTATTTCTCACATAGGAAGGTAGTGCAACTGCAAAGGAACTCGCATTTAAACAGTTGGTGGTTTAAAACAAAGCAAAAAAAAAATCCTAAAAATCACAATGCTTCCATGGTCAAGGAGGCCTGATACCTCAGAAGCTTGCACTCTTGATGACAAAAGATTCCCCTACTTATGTTGGGATGCACTGCTGGGCATTTCCTCATGAGCCTAGAAGAACAAAATGTACTATACCTGGCATAAATCTTACACTTCACCTAACTACATGACCTCTACACAGCCCTGGAATGGCTTCAAAAAACAAGTTAAACCTGGTTTCCTAAAGTCTCACCCTGACAGACAAGAGGATCAGGGATCTTAGATCGAAGTTTTTTCCTCTTCAAAGACAGAAAACAAAAACACACCTGCCGTGTATTGTAGCATTCTCGAGCTGACAGCTTGTCGGTACTTGTTACAGATCACTCTCTATAGCTAGACAGAAAGCTTACTAAGATATCTTGGATTGCTGGGTTTAGCTCCCCACTAGAAAAGGACAGGTATGAGGAAGCCAGGATTTGTTCCATGGTTTCCTGCAGAATGTGAAATCCAACTCGCGCTTATTATATACAGTAAGTGACGTGGAAATCAAACAGACCTGCAAGAGCCAGGTTCAATGGTCGTACACCTGACGCCCCAGAATAAATAAATCAAACAGCAGATATGTAAAACCACCAGAGCTTCCAGACCACGGATTTTTCCCAGGGTTGGCCTTAATGCCAAGGAGCACAAAGTGCAGATCACGTAATTACATGTACAATACGGACGCACAACAGGACATACATGCTTACGTTAACTCTCAACCATCCTGTTTATCATATAGGAGTCTGAAAAAGAAGGATACTTTCATTCATCACTTCTGGCGGTCCAGCCTAGCTTAAAACAGCACTAATAAAAGTAGGTTATCGCTTAAGCCCTTCCTTCACTATCAGATATCACAGTTCCTGTCAGACCAAGGGCTGTGGACATGGTCGGGGAACGCAGCTAGGACCGGAGTTCAATCCCAAACAGGAACTGGGCAACAAGGGCAACTGGCGCCATTACCGGTACAAGGGGCAGGAGCTCTGCAGCGGCCAAGCGGAGTGAGAGGAAGTGGCAGCAGAGGCCGCAGGGCGTCGGGACGACCCAGACAGAGCGACCATCTGGATCCACTCCAGGAGGCAGCCCGGCGCGGGCACCGCCCGGGGACGGGGACTTGGGGCACAGCGGGCCGCCGCTCACGTTAGGGTAGACGACTGACGTATGGAGATGCCCACGGCATGCACACACGACCGGCTGCCATGTAGGCGTAGCCGGCTCCCCTCGGTCACCCACCAGCACCACGTGACCGGCAGCTTACGCAGGGCACGCGCCCGTCCGTCGCGCCACCGCTGCCGCACCGCGCGCCCCGCCCCGCCACTGCGCGGCTCCCCGCCGCCGCCAGGCCGCGCGCCCTCGCGGAACCGAGCGCGCGGGCGGCTCGGGAGCCAGGAGCGCGCAGGAGTGGCGGCGGCGGCGCCCGCGCGGCCGCGCAGGCACGCGAGCATCGCGCCGATGCGGAACAGCAGGCGCGCCACCAGCGCCTGTGCAGCCTGCGCCACGACAGACCCGCCCGCCCCGCTATGGGGACCGACGACAGGAGCCGCGCGGGGCCCGCGGGGGAGCGCGGGGGGTAGCAGCCGCTGCGCGCCGCCCCGCCGCGCATCCCCTCACGGAGCCCGAGTCCCCCGACGGGCAACAGCCAGCGCCGACATCTTCCGCCGCCCCGCCTGATCGTTCACCTTCTAAACACGCCACACGCGAGCCGCCGTGGCCCGCCGGGCGGGATGACGTCGTTCCGCCCGCCGAGAGCGAATGACGTGGCCACACGCCCCCACGGCGAGAAGGGAAGAGGCGGGGCCAGGAAGGAGGCGGGCGGCGAGCGCCCCGGGCGGGCCCGCCCGAGGGAGGCCGGGGCCGCGCCCCCTGGCCGGCCGCTGCTGCCATGCCCCGCCGTGGGAAGGGCCGGGGCGGTGCCGGGGCGTGCCCGTGGCGTGGCCGGGGCCGGTGCCGGGCGGGTGCCGGGCGGTGCCGGGGCGGGGCCGGGGCGAGGCCGGGCGCGCGGGGAGAGCTGCTGGCGGACGGGCTCGGCCAACACGCCCCGCTGCTTCAGGAAACCATCGCTGACCCTCCCTCTGCCCCCCCAGCCATTGCTCTTTCTGGTGCCGCAGCGCCTCGTTCAGGGGGTGCGGAATGCAGACGGGCCTCAGGGGTTGTATTACTGAATGCAGGGTACCCCTCGAGCGGGCTGCGAATGCTCACGGGCGGTTCCGCAGACGGGCTTGGGAGATGGACGGCAGCGCGGCCCCCGACCCGCGCCGAGGACAGCGCGGCATCGGGGCGCGCACCCGATCGCAGTCCCGCACCCCGATCGCAGTCCCGCACCCGATCCGCAGTCCCGCACCCCGATCTGCAGTTCCCGCACAAAAGCCGCAGATCCCAGGCTTTCGCTGCCTTGGCTTGTAACAGCACGCGGGTCTGAGCATGGAAACACCGCTGCAGGTGGAAGATGAAGTGAGAGCTAATGCTGTCAGACAGATCGGTGGGCAGAGATGGCACGGAGATGTTTAAACCACGCTTAAAAGAATCTGCCAATATAAAATTGAATGAAGAGTTTTGTATTACGAAAATATTTCTCTTGCTCAGAAAATAACTACTTTCCTAGCTTGTGATACAGACCAGCATTAGCCAGCAAAAATAACACAGTGGAACTGGAAGGAAGGATTGTGCTGTTTCATAAATATCTAAATCTTTAGCTACCAAAAATGTGGGTGACTAACCTTAGAATCATAGAGCCATTGGGGTTGGAAAATACCTCTAAGTTCAACTCCCACTGTTAACCCAGCGCTGCCAAGTCCTCTGCTTAACCATGTCCTTAAGTGCCAAATCCTTTGAATGTGTCCAGGGTGGTGATTCCACTACTTCCCTGAGAAGTCTGTGCCAATGTTTGAAAATGCTTTCCATGAAGAAATTTCTCATAATATCCAATTTAAACCTCCCCTGGAGCAGCTTGAGCTCATCTTCTCTGGTCCTGTCTCTTGTTTCCTGAGACTGACCCCAATGTTGCTACCACCTCCTTTCCGGGAGCTGTAGAGAATGATCAGGTCCTCCTGGAGTCTCCTCCAGGCTAAAGAACCCCAGCTCCCTCAGCTGCTCCTCATAGGACTCATTCTCCAGGCCCTTCACCAGCTCTGGTGGTTTCCCTTCTCTGGACTCGATCCAGCACTTCAAGGTCCTTCTTGTAGAGAGGGGCCCAAAACTGAGCACAGCATTCATTGTGTGAACTCACCAGTGCCAAGTACAGCGGGACAATCACTGCCCTGGTCCTTCTGGCCACACTGTTGCTGATGCAGGCCAGGTGCCATCGGCCTTCTTGGCCACCTGGGCACGTGCTGGCTCCTACCCAGCCAGCTGTTGACCAGCACCCCTAGGTCCTTTTCTGCTGGGCAGCTTTCCAGCCCCTCTGCCCCAGCCTGTAGTGCTGCAGGGGGTTGTTGTCACCCAAGGGCAGGGTGTGATGCTTGGCCTTGTTCAATCTCACACAGTTGGCCTCAGCCCATTGATCCAACTGTGCAGATCCCTCTGCAGAAGCTGATGATAAGCGAGTGTAAAGAAAAATGAGCTTAGGTCTCTCTATTACAATTGCATAGTTTAATGTGACCTAAGAAATGAACAGGTCAATCACATTTGCATAGGAGAAAATAGCTGCACTCTGACACCTGACAAATCAGCCTCCATGGAGATGAGTGATTACTCAGTCACTGAATGCCAACAAAAGATAAAAAATAATAGAAACTGTTTGCTTTGAAAAGTAATTTGCTGATGTAATTACTCATCAGTTATCACCAGAGATCATGAACTAACTTAAGTGACTCTTTGTAAGTCACTGTTTTAGTGGTCTCACTAATCCAGTTTTGTTTAGTTTTCAAGCACTTTAGGAACTGTTTGATAAAATTTGTACATATATCAGAGTTAATGCATTAATTATATAGCATTTAGTCATTTTTTGTGTGTATGTGCACAAAAGTCTGGAAAGTTCTGGCCAGTGAAGGCCACACTTGCAGTGTGTACTTGAACTTTAAGTACACCTAACCTAAAAGTATACACATGGTATCTTGAGCTATATTGCAGCAATTAGCTATTCAGATACCAAAATAAACTCTTACAAAAGCTTCACCTCACTTCATCTTATCCTACTATTTGCCAGGATCTATTTCCTGAGAATCTCCCTTCTTTTGCTTCCAACAACAGAATCAACTTGACCCCAGTATTTTCATTCCTCACTATTACTTAACTTCAGAACGACTATTAAATCTCATTAACCAGGACACTGATTCTTTTGTTCATTTCAGTTGTTGTGATGAAGATAAGCCTTCTGTGTTTTGCCTGCAGCTCAGCTAATTTAGTCTAGTGTCATTTAAAATAGTTTAAAATAAACAAAAAAAGGAAATATCCCAGGAAAACTGAAATCGATTTCTCAAAAGCAAGAGTTTCTGAGCAATCCCAAGAAATTGCTCACATCAATGTAACTCTCCATGTCGACCTGCAGACCCATGAGTTTAAATGTATTGAATGCCAGACTCCTAGTAATAGTGTCTTGTGGTATTTCAGATTTTTATTTGTGGGTGTGCAACTAGAAGAAATGTTCTACTATTAAAAGGTCCATACAGAGTTACAGGCTGCTTTTCTAAGAGATAGTAATTGCATTCTTGTTTCCCTCAAATTACATAGTATACTAATGGTATAGAAAAACAAATTTTTATCTTTTTTTTTTTACAATATTCAGTTCACACTGTCACCCTTACCGTAGGTAGCCCTTCTGTCACTGGCTATTATTTCTTGTAGTACAAGTAAGGCAGGAAAAGCTAATGACAGATGAGAAGACTGCTTGTCAGTAGAGACACTGGTGACAGTAGGCAGCTCTAGACAACTTGAATGTTCACTACAGATAAACTGTGACACTAATCTAATTCATAATCGTAGTAATCATCATCTGTGTTCGCTCCAACGCTGGAGGCCTCATTAGGTTTCATTTTCTTTCTGTCCTCTTTGCCTCTTTCCATGGAAGACAGATTGTCTTCACACTGCTGCAGAATCTTTTTGGAAGACATCCAGCTTTCTCCTCGGCTTTGTGCTGGCGCTGCACACTGCCCTCCCCGCACATCCGTCCCTTTGGCCACCAGTGCTCTTCTGGTTCTGAGAAGGTCACAGGTGCAGTTCCAAGGGTTTCCATCTAAATACAGATGACGAAGACGAGGCAAATACTCCAAGACTTTGCGATCCAAGAGAGATATCTTGTTATTCCGTAAATTTAAAACCTGAAGCTGTTTCAAGTCCTTCAGCTCTTGTTCTCCAACATCCTCTATGTCATTTCCTTTTAGATCCAATCTAGCAAGGGTGTCTGGAAGTCTGAAAAAAACCCCCAAAAGAATACAAAGGTGTTATGTTCATCATATTGTTTCTGTAAGTGGTATTTGTTAATGGGTATTTGTCCAGGTGTATCTGATGTACTAAGATAAAGCTATCACTAAAAAATTCAATCTACTGCAAAAGCAGTTGTTCATATTGGGTTTAGGCTGGGTTTGTTTGTTTGTTTGTTCTTTGTTTTTACATTATAGTGTACTGTCTGTGCACCCTTGAACTGTTTTCCCAAATTACTGCAGTTCTGACCTGTACTGACTGTTCATGCAGCTGAACTGAACAGCAGTCCTGTGCTATACTGTGTATAAAATTATCTGGTTAATTACTGTCAAGTTTAAAAATGCTTTTTGTTCTCTTCAATGCCAATCACCAAGCTATATATCATCATAAAAGATCAAAAGTTTAGACAATCGTGGCAACATTGCTCTTTGCTCCTTCAACTACTTCTATATATGATTTGTTTAAAAACATTTTTTAGTTCATAAAGAATTAGAATTTTTCCATTTTGTTCTCCTGCTCCCATCAGACTAAAACATTAATCATCACAGCAGTAATCCAGCTGATGATAAGCTGTTAAGAAATCAGCAACAGGGAAAATACAAATGTTTTTAAAATAGTACTTTTGAGCCTTAGAACCAGTTGCATTTAGAAGAAGAGAAAAAGCTGATAATCTCTGGATATGATACTGGACAGGTCAGTGTAATTCTTATTTTCATATATATTACAAATTTATATGAAAATACCTTAATTTCAAAAGTCTTGCTCATTTATGATCTTTTCATTTCCCTTGGATCTAGTTATTGACAAGTGCTTAATAGAAAATCATAGGCATAGAATATCTTTAATAAAATTAATTTCAAAGTATCTTAAAAATCACCTTACTAAGGTAGTATGCAAGGTGATGAAATTTACAGTCAACGTTACAGATTTTAAGGTAACTTGACTGAAACTCTCAGGGAAATAATAATCATATTACCAAGATCTATTTAGAATAAAACAGCAGTATACTACAACTGGTAAAGTTATGGGATAGTCGGTGACCCTCACGCACTGTTTTTTGTGAAGCTGAGTTTGAGCCTCTTAAACTGAAAGATGACTTCCAGATTTGTGAAAACCTGACAAGTTCAATCTTATTATATCAAGAGTAGGGCAATTCTGTATTGTGCTGTTTTCCTGGGGAGATGAGAATTTCATGTACTGATATGGTGATTCACTTCACAAAATCTGATCTTACCAAATTCTTGTGACTGAAATAAATCAGTTTTGAAACCAAACCACAGACAATTATACATTACAGTGCCCAATATGACACTGTAATGTTAGAAGGGTACTCTGAGGTAAACCCCTAGTGCCACTGATGTCAAAGGCAATGAGAAATCACCCAAGAGGTTTATCTGGACTGATTACAGTCCAAAGCCTCATCAGCAAGTCCTTAAACCTGTGAAGAGTTCTTATTGTACTAATGTTAGACTTAAACTTTATGGCTGTACTGTTTGACTTCAGACTGTGTTGATCTGGGGAAAATAATGCCACTGAGTACATGATTGAGTGCATCTGGAAGAGGAGTCACACTGTGCTACTGCCACTCTAAGGAATATAATCAGATTCTTCCCTGCATTTTCACCACATCCTGTATGATTTTATGAAGTACAGGTCTTCTCTAAAAGTCCTGAAAATACTTGGACTTGTGGATTATTTTCCTTTTTTTTTTTCTTATTTCTCTTTTTTAAAAAGAGAAGTGAGCTTGCTTTCTCTTCATTTCTGCCAAAAACCTGCTAAGAGCTATTCACTTTAGCATATCAGTCATATCTTTTAACCTTGCAATATTTTTTTTTCTGTGTATCCATGCATACCTGGTCATCATCAACTAAATTAAGTACATGCATTTTATTTCTTGTCACTTTTTTCACCTTTTATATTTACAGCCCTCCCTGGAAATCTGTATTTACTGTTGTAATGAAAGGTCCCCAATATCTCCTTAAAAGTCACACTGTTTAAAGGCTAGTAGAGAACTCCTTCCTGTTAATTATCTTGACTACAAAGATTGTAAAATAAGATGGATTAGACAATACTAAGGTAACTACAAAGTATTAAACATTCCTGTCAAGCTAGACTGAAATCAAATATTTATACATCAGTAAATAATTTTCTGATTATAAAGCTGTTGCCAAATAGATTCAAATGCTAAAGGACATGATGCTAAATGAATTGAAATTTTACTATGTTATTCATTTAGGCTAGTTAAACCTGTCTACAAGCCATAAAAAATAAAGTTTAACAGTCCAGTTTTGTAAAGAAGTTGATATTAATGGAATTATTTCACTATTTTTATGCCATCTTATTGCACAGCCTTTTGTAATAATAAAATTGCCTCTTTATATCAGAACAGCCTCCATTTGGCTTAATATGCCATCTCTGATAATGGCCAGTTCCAACATTCAGATAAATGTGAGAGATCCTCTAAGAAGAGCTTTAATGAATACAGTGTGCCCAAGGGATGTTCTTCTGTGCTCTGTTGGCTGGAATTTTTCTTATAGCCTGAAGCTAGAGATTTTATATGCATTCCAAATCCTTGTAATGTGTGAATTTAATGAAGTTGGGAATGCCAATATCACCAATAAAGCACATTTTTTTTTGATCAGACTCAGCTCCTCAAATCTTAATATTTTAACAATAATAAACTCAGTGTGGTTTGGTAGAAACTTCAGTTTTAAAATTGCTATCTTTCCTTTTTTCAAATGCTCTATTATTTTTCTTTTGTGGGGGAAGGTAAATCTAAGTAGCAGCATAATCTTGGTAGTAAGTCTGTTGCATTCTCCTAGCAGGTTCTTCTTATTGGTGTGCTAATTAAATAAAGTGGTCTCACTGGCAGGGAGAAATGCAAAATGAGCAGATTAATTGGTGGCCACAGATGTAATGAAAGGAGCTCTACTTTGAGACTGCTAACAGGAGTGCTAATTAGTCTTAGTTACAGCAATGGGTTTATGGTATGAGCAGAATTCTACCATGACTGGGTCTGAATACCAATTTTTGGTTCTCATTCTCATAATGCAAGGAAGGAGAGATGACACCTTGGAACCAGCTGTCCTGATTCACTTGCCTCAGTGGAATAGAAATGAGGAGATTCTGTTCCAGTGCCAGATTGGAAAGCTGTGCACACTGCTGGAGAGCTCCCTCCTCAAACGTGCTGACAGCGTTGTTGTCGAGAAACAAGTGCTTCAGGTCTTGGAGTCCTTGAAAGTCCTGTGCTGTCACCCTTTGGATCAGGTTATTGCTGCAGTCAAGTTTCTGCAGCCTGCCAGGCAACCTGAGGGGCACAGTGTGGAGCTGGTTCTTAGAGAGCTCCAGTGTTGTTAAGTTAGGAAGAAGCTGGGCACCATCTATTGATGTCAGCTGATTTTCTGACAGAAGGAACTCTGATAGATTTTCGAGGTGCTTCACATCTCGTAGTCTCACCATTTTAAGTTGGTTTTTCTCTAATTTTAGTGACAGCAGGGATTTAGGTAGGTCAAGAGGCACTTTTGTCAGAAAGTTACCACTTAAGCTGAGAAAATGTAGACTTTGGAAAGATGCAAAGAAGTTGGTTGGGAAAGAAATCAGTTTATTATCAGCCATGCTCAGATACTTCAGCCTAGGAAGCCTAAGTGGTGCAGACACAGATTCCATGTTGTTGCCATCCAGGATCAGACTTTGTAAATTGTAAAGGGAAGAAAATGCACTTGGAGGCAGAGTTGCAATCAAGTTGTTCCGAAGATCGAGCACCCTTAGTTTCATCAAACCTGCAAAATCAGATTCATGCAGAGCATTGATGGAGTTACCAGCGAGTTTTAGAATTTCAAGGCCAGATGGGAGAAGGGTAGGTATTTGCTTTAGCTGATTTTTGCAGAGTTCCAGGGACTTCAAGGTGCTCAGAGCTTTGAAAGTGTTGTTTTCTATTGATTCTGTGCCACTGCATGACAGGACCAGCTCTTCAAGGACTGACATTCTCCTGAAGTCAGTAAACTTAAAGAGAAAAAAAAATTAATGTGATAGTACATTTATAGGTATCCTCACTTGTTACTCCTTCTTGATGCTTGGACAATTGCTAGTATATCCTGAAAAACAGTATATTTGGAATGAGAAACTAAACCAAATGGTAACAGTGGAAGTATTATTATAGGTACCTGTGGTTTGCCAATTCCATTTCCAGAATTTTGTGGTTTAAGTCTATGCTGTGTCAGGTTTTGAGCAAACACATATGTTTGAAGAAGGAATATGCCTTTTATTTCCTTCCGGTGGATAGCCTATATAAAAGGGAAAGCTAACATCACCAGTGGCAGAAATCTTTGCAGAGAATGGATGGCTGTTAATGTTCATTGTGCTCACTGGTGCTTGCTAGAGCAGTTTTGAGTTCATGATACAACCATTTCCATATATATGTCACTGCAGCATGTATTCCCCAGAGGGAGTACACATGGACATCTTTACCTCTTGCTGCTGTTTTGGCAGAAAACTAAAATCCAACACTTTTCTCCACTACCTTATTTTTTTTTATAAGTACCTCACATGCTAAAATGATCAAACCAAAAGTGTCAGATCAGCTTGGCCTGAAAAATTACCTCTGTGGAACAGAGTGTTTTCACAGAAACTTAGTTTTTATTAGTTGGTAATAAACAGATGCTTTGCAGTGGTAAATGGTACTTAGATGTTGACTATGACTATAATATTGAGAGACACACAATTGTTTCATTATTTTTCTGCTCTGTTGGAACGTGCTTGTTTACAAAGCTTGCCATCTTGTGTCTCAGGGAGCAAACCTAAGTGAATCTGGCAGCTTTCTCCAAGCTGAGATAGGAAGAAGCATGCAATGAGGGTGAGCCTGGGAGTCTTCCAAGCACACCAGTTGCTAAAGCTTTGGTTTTTTGAAATGACCAGATATGTTTCCCATTGACCTTGGTGACTTGAGTCTTAAAAAATCATTTTGTGTGTTCTGCACAGGAGTGGTGGGAAGGAGTGTCCTCATCTGTTTTCCCTTCCCATGTCCAAAAACACCTCACTATAGGTCTCAGGGGTACCACACCAGTTAGAGATGCTAAAGTGACAGTAGATTCTTCATGCTGTTTCCCCCAGGGCTTGGTAGCTCCCAGCACATTTTACTCTCAGTGGGTGAAGCTATGTAACATGTTCTGCATCATAACCCTTCATCCCAGTCCGGAATCTGCATGGAGGGCAGTACAAGTCCTTTTGCAATACAGCTGGGTAGTAATTTTGTTCCGTAATCCTGGGTGGATGCCTTTGAATATCACACTTGGGTAAGTGAAATCAGCTCACAGAGATGACTATTAAAAGATGTCTAACAGCTTCATTTGTCCAATTCTTGCATATTTTTGGGCTGTATCTCTTTATCTTAGCTACAAACTCTGAATTTTAACTTCTATTAAAATTAAAGCCTGCACAGCTGTGAAAGACAAGTCAGATTTCATTTTGCTGTGGTATTCTTAGTTTATCTTTCTGATTAACTTTATTCTGTCTTGCAAAGCAATTTCTGAATTGCAAAATTTGATGCAATTACTGAGAAAGTATAGATATGGAACTTCTATTGAAGAAGGTTTCTCCATCAACTATATTTAAATTCAAGAAGAGAACGTCCCTCCATTAAAAAAACTTACATTCACAACAGTAAACAACAAAGTTGTCCAAATGATATAATTTTATTTTTCTATGATGCAGTGTTTTGTGTATATGCAACTATATAGCAATATCAGAACTGCTTATGTCCAGTTTTGTCATGATCAGGAAGATGATCTTGTGTACATAGGAGTGAGCTTCATTGGTCAAGAGCACAAAAACATAACCACATGTAATTATAAAACCATCTTATTGAAACATTATGAACCTTTACAATTCAACACATTTTTCCTGTAAATTCAAAAGCAATGTTTTCTGCTTTTCCTCAGTTGATTTCTGCTCTCTAAGAGGCTTAATTTTCATCTTATTAAGTGACAGAGAGCTATGTGAAGGTCAGTGTACAGGCATTTGCTCTGCAATGATGTTAGGCTTCTTAATGTGGATTACTACAATTTGTATTTTCTGCCTATTTGGCAAGCATTGCTAAGCTTTGTGACCATGCTGGTTTGAGACTTAAACATTTATCCATGCTTTTATAAACCACGCAGTCTTTCTAATACAAATCAAAAGGTATTTGAAAGCCCACCAGGCTTTTTTTTTGCTACAAAGCAGTGTTTTATTCTTTAGCTGCATTGCCTGTAAAATGATACTATTATAGTTTTATATTTTGAAACATTGGTCTCTGTAAAGTGGATCCAATACACTGTTATTTAATACAAATGTTTTAAGGAATTTGTCGGTGTTTTGGGGGGTTTTTTGGTTGGTTTTTTTTTTTTTTGTTTGTTTGGTTTGGTTTGGTTTGGTTTGGTTTTTTGAGTTGCTCTGACCTGGGATGTGTTACAAGCAGTTTTTTAAAAACAGTCCCCTATCTTGGAGACAAGGTAGATGATTTTCTTTTATCAGATAAAACCCCACTTTATTAATATAGTTAGAAATAAATTAAATTTTAAATAGAGAGTAAACAGGTTAGAGTTGATCTTCAAATCAAGGTGGAAGCAGAAAATATTGAAAAAAGATGCTCATATTAATCCAGTTTTGTTATTGTAAAGTCTGTTTGTAACTAACCCCAGGTTGTAAAATTACCAAAACCAAAAATCCCACCTACTGTTTTTATTGCTTATCAACCCTGTCAGCACAAATACAAAGTTTACCTGGGTAAAAAAATAAGTCTACTACTTTTCTTGTTTGTTTTTTTTTTTTTTAAACATACTGAATTTAGCATACAAACATATATTCTTTTTAAAATTATTATTTCTTCACAATTTTAATAATAATGCAAATTAAGGTGCAGAAGTAATTGAAACAATATTTTTTATTCTTCTGGGGTAGCTAATTGCCAAACCATAATATTTGTTAATGCTTACATATAAAATTCTCTTGGAGGTCAGCTGTGGGAACTCTAGGTTTCCATTCAACGTTTTTAGGGAAGTATGTTATTTTCTCTATGAGCAGGTAAATAAAGGAATTTTTAAAACCAAACAAATAAAAGAAACCAAATCAAACCAGCCAAACAAACAAAAATCCTATACCAAAACCCTAAAATCCTATAGAGTTATTTCAGTTCTTGCAGACGCATACTTTACAAGTAGACATGTTTCCCTAAGCACTGTAATATGTGATAGTGGAATTGCTTATTTGTGTAAAATTAAGCATAGGTATTTATGATGTCAGGACCTCAGAAGTATAATTTGTTGCATGGGAAAAAAAAAAAGTTAAAAATCTATCCAAATACCCAGTATAATCTCAGGGAAACAGCCTGCATAACTACAAGGCCATAATCTGAAAGGACTTCTTTCCATTCAGTGCAAAGTCAGTAGTAAGCAATCAAAAGCAGTAAGGCAGACTCCTAGCCAGTGGAATGAATGTATGAAGTGAAAAACTCTCTTGGATGGTTTCACACACTATTTGTTTTGTTTGGTCATAAAGCATTTATCCCATCACACCATTCACTTATATCCAACATTTAAATGCTTTGTGACACCTGTCTTTTGCTCTAGTCAGATCCTAAGGCCACCCACTTTACTCGTAACTGAGGAGTTGCTGAACGGTGTAGACAACTAGCCTAAGAAAAGGAAAATGGCTCATTTTACTTATCTTGGAAAGAAAATGGGGAGGAGGAGGGAAGATTTTGCACAGAAAACATATTTCCTAATACAGAATTCATTTGGAAAATCTTTTGTTTACCCTGAGTACAGCTAAATCACACCAATGTTTGACTCTTGTGTGTGTGTGTGTGAGATAAAACAAGAAAACAAAAGATAATAGTAGCAGCTAAAAGAGTAAACTTTTTCAGGAGGAAACTGTACAATCACTGACTATTTCTCACTGGGCAACAGGTATCCTAGATGCTGCTCTAAGCTGCCTTCCAGCCTATTTCATTTAGTCCTCAGAGCAAAATCAAAAATGCATTTCAGAGCAGTTAAATTCTTTGTAAGAGAAAATTTTTCCCATTTGAATTGCACATTTCTTATTATTTGTAGTGAATTGATGCACTGCAAGCATGTGTAATACAAGTGGCTATATTTCCCTTGTGTCTATCTATACAAGGTGAATTTATTAAATAAAGATATTTCAGGGTAGGAAACAAAGAAGCACCATTCCAGAGTGCAGTGCAAGATGAACATAAGCTGATGCCTTTAATAATGTGAACCAGTGGTGCCTCAAGAAACACAGAATAAACTTTTTCAATAGCACAAAGAGTTGGCAGCTTTGGTAGAAGCTGCTCTCATGTATAGGGGTTATTAGATAGGCCTGGCCTTGCTTTTAGAAACATCGTATGCTGTGCCTTAGCCTCAAACTTACTTCCTCTGCCATTTCTAATAGCAGTTGCACCTGACACTTGCAGCTCCAGAGGGGAAAAAGAGCTTCAGTTTAATTTATTAGGGAAATTATTCTAATGACATAAATCCTTTCTTTTACTGTGAAAAAGTATTATATTGTATCAAAAATAGAAAAAGCTTAAGGTTAAAGAATTACTCTGAAAGTCAATGATTTTTGACCATAAATAAAAGAGGTCAAACTTTGGCTGGTAGTTGTAAAATACTATTTTTTTTTGAGTTTCATACAAAATATCATTTTGACAGCATGAACTAGTGCTTGGAGACTGCAGGAACATGAAAACACTACAGGAATATATTTACATATCCTTAAAGAGTAAGTAAAAATAATACCAGATCTGGCAGCACTTTGTCAGTTTTTAGAACACGGAATAAGATTCTCTCCTCACTAGATGCCACCACCATCTGGGAAGTCCAACTTTCAGTTATGGTGCACTACAAAAAGTACTTTTCCTGGGTTTTCTTACCTGGAGTTGTTTAATTTTGCTGTGGCTGATGTAGAGTTTCCTGGTGGTAAAAGGAATCTCTCTGGGGATCTCTGTAACCCTGTAGCATTGCACTGACTGGGCAGGGTCACAGCTGCATCTTCTCGGGCAAGTGGTACTTAGAGCACTGTGAAAAGACAAGGCAACTAAAAGGTAAGAGAAATACATCTTCCAAAACAGGAACTCTGGAACTGCCTCAGCAACATGCAGCTTGAATTAAGAACCAAAGCCCTTTTATACCATGAAATCTGATAAAAGGATATTATGACTGTGTATTTTATCCCAGTGAAAAAACAGCAAAAACAATACTGTAATTTGCCTGGGTTAAAATGTTGGCAGGCATTACAAAGAGTGAGAAACTTAAACAGTGATAAGGTGCCTTTACATTTGTAGGTATGTGAAATTAACGTTATTTATTACCTGACAGCTAATCTGCAAACATCCATATTATCTTCAGTTTCCTAGTTTTCTTAAATGTGACACCATGGAATTAGTGGAGAAAAGATAAAGAGCTGTTTTATAGTGGGGCTGTAAAACCTTTGTATCTTCTGTGACCCAGCATTAGAAACAGTAAAAACACAACTACAGACAACACTGAAATTTTTTTGCTCTTCCTCTTGCATTATTCAGACCACTACCCAAAACCTCAAAACTCAGGCTGCTACTATTTTAAAGCTAAAACATTCTATTAGTTTTCTTAATATCTGTGGTACAGCTGAGTGCTGCTGATTGAACAAAAGATCACATCTTCTTGTGCAATTCCCATAAATCAAAATTTAATTATTCTTGTATTTGAAAATTATAAATGGGAAATGCTTGAAAGCATTTAGTACAAATTAAGTGGTAGATAATCAATAAGACCTATTTACTCCATGACAGATGGAGAACAGAAAAATTTCCCCTAGAGTTTTCTCTCTGCTTATTAGTGCTTCTCTGACATATCTGCTCACTGTGCCAGCTGGAGATGTAAAGTTTTGAAAGGCATATGGTTTTGGTTGCGATCATTTTCCTTTGCACTCAAGCAGTTTACAACACACAAACCAGCGTGCTTTTGAAACCTTTGTATCTTATCACACTGATCTGCTTTGCATTATTACCTGCTTGCCTCCATCCTCTCCATCATATCTTCAGAAGCTGGTAATCCTGTTCCTTAAATGCAGACTAGGCTAGTTATTTTCCCAGGCAGAAGATAATGTCAAGTTGATTTGACAAACGGATAACAGAACTGGGGGCAGACCTTGATGGGAATGCCTATTGGATGCAGCTGGGCTTACACTGGACAATTGCCATATTCCTTCCTGAAGATCCTTCTGTCTCTTTAATCCTCTATACTGTGAGTGCAGAACTGCAAGCCAGCATCTGCTAAACTAAGCAGCAAGAGCAGAAACCTTTTCCAAAAGCAGCCTGTGAAACTGGCATGTTTAACAAGCTATGCAGAAAAATCCTGCCTGACTTATGCCATAGTGATCACTTGAGCAAAAATGAGTGAGTAGGCAGCTTTAGCAACTGTGCATTAAAAGAAGTGTTTTGATGTATCTCAATCTAGGGTTTGATACTTGGCTTGTGGGTTGGACTCTTTTTTTCTCCCCTAAAAGAGAGTATTCAAAGTATTCAGATAAAAGTATAAATCCTTTATACATGCTGACTGCTACTTGTGGTATATTTCTTTGATTCCATCTTTTCACTGACTTGGGTTTACATTCTGATGCAACTAAGACAGTAATGCTGAGCATCATATGTAGGAATTTGCCTTGCTTAAGAATGTCATCAAAAATAACTGCTTTCTGTTCCTGGAGAGTCAAAAGAAATGAGGATCCAACCCTATGGATTTGTGTTGAGAGCTCTAGACTACTGCAGTCAGACTGCAAATCCCTGAAAGAACCATAGATTGCATCCTTCCTTATTTTGTAAATGTTAGGTCAGTCAGCTGACATCAGAACTGTGGTTACAAGGTAATCGCACCATAGTAAGGTGCAATATTCTTGGCTCTTGGCATTTTTGTGCAATGTCTCTATCCTTATTCTTTTCAAACTAATAAAAGGAAACATTATTGGTTTAATAGTTAATTTCCATTATATTTATAACAATGATTTAATAGAGAATGATGTTATGCACCCATTAATTTCTCTGCTTTTGGCAGCTAGGTAATTTAAAGCAATAGCTATAAAAGATGATGTCCTATTAAACCTATTCTGTACAAATTGTCACACCAGAGCTGATGACTTTACTTTTACATAAAATTATGACCTGCAGGCATTTTATTGACTTTAGGAGACCTGATGGCAACAGAACAGACAAAGAGTCCCAGGACTGTATGAGCATAAGCTTAACAGGAAGTTGTGAGCTATGCAACAATTGAAAATAAAAACAACAACTAAAACCAAAAAACCAAAGCCACCACCCCCCCCCCCCAAAAAAAAAAAGATTTATAAACACTCCAGAATCTCTGTACTGGACAGAGCACCACTGGCCCATGAGTTGCACAACCTCACAACACACTATTAGGAAGGTGAATCATTGTGGCCATTTCCTGCCAGCAGTTTTTATGCAAACTCTCCCCAGCTTTTGATGGGGATTCCTGTGCAGGACTAAAGGCAGGATGTAGCACTCCATCACTTCTGTGTCAGAAGGAATGAGCAATAGCACCTGAACCTGCCCGTGTGAGAAGTCTCAGCCAGGGGCACCCTGCATGGTGTGTGCTTTAACCAAAGGTAAACACTTCCTATCAAAACCTGCAAAGTCCCAAGTCTGTGTCAGATGTTGTCTTGTTGGCATCTGATAAGGACATTGATTAAATATATTGGACAAATGTGTCCATATGTCCAAAAACATAAGCTTGATTTGCTGGAATTTAGATCTTTCAGGATTGCTGCTTTTATTTTAAATCTGAAGTAGCAGGCATCAGGCTCATAAAGGACTGCAATGTTCGGTGGGTTTTTCCCAAATATATCAGTTAGCCAAATAAAAATATGCTATTTTTGTACAAGCCTTACCTCCCACAATATTTCAGCAGTACTACTGTGTGTGCCTTTTCTTTCTTCACCAAAGTCACAGGTTTCACAAAAGCACACATATTTAGGTCAAGACATAACTTTTTTACCTGAGATTTAGACTATGATGCAAGACGACATTAAAATGGGAAGAATGAACCTGAAAAACTCTTGCTTGGAGTTGTTAGAAATGTCTGAAGAAAGGCCATAAAACCTGCAGGTGGATCCCTTGTAATGTATCTGATGGCACAGACCATGCAAGGGAAGATGCTGTCTTATCACAAAAGACATGGAGAAGCTGAGCTCTTGCAGCTTGGGTGTCCCTTGCCTATGGAAAGGAGAAATTGCAGCAAAGGACCAGCTCAGGGCTTGCACAGGGCATGGATAGGAGCTAGATTCATTAGAGATGTCACAAGCACAAGCAGTTTGGCAAGTAGGAACTGCTAAGTGATGGCGTATGCTCTAAAGGATCCTTGGCATATTTAGGTGCCATATGCTATCAAGTGCCTGCCACTGAGTACATGTGAATTTTTTTTTTGCTGGAGGTTTTTAATTTGGATTTGGACCAGTTTTTCCTAGGGACAGCAAATGGCATTTGTCTGCTGTAAAGGTTAAAAGCACTTCTCTTCAGAGTGAATCAGGCTGCTAAGGGAAACAATCATAACATTGTTTTTCAAAATGTTATGCTTCCTTTAATCATCTGTTGAAATATCCTGAAATGCTTTACAGAAATGTTTCCTAAACAAAGAGCCTCAGAGGATTACACTGAATCAAGAATGTCAACAAATGGATTCTAGGCCAATTAATAAGACCTAATTAATATACAGGTTATGAATTTATAAAAAATTATTATGTGTTTTAATCCTACAAAGCAGAGTTTCATAAAAACAATCAGAGGCCTGTCTGGAAAAAAAAAAATCTCAATTTTCTTAAGCCAAGAATTTTGTAGAACTATTTTTATCCATTTTCATGGTATGTGGAGAAGGTGTGTTCTAACTCCAGGCAAGGTCATCTTCATACTCTGGAAACAGCTGTTGGATGAATTAAAGCAGATTTTTCTTCCATACAAAAAGGTAGGTTTGCTTTTCTTCCTCCAGGCTGGCAACATAGAGGAGATGCAATTGATAACCCCTTAGGAATTTCTCGTATTTCGCTTGTCCAGGGCATATTTGCATTCCAGAGGAATTAGCACAGTGAAACAGATTGAATGGAATGAAATTTTGTCAAATGAAAATTCACATATTGAGGAGTTGTACTCATTTCCAGTTTATGAGTGATAAGGGATTCTAGCATCTGGGGCAGACACCCCACAAAAACCAACCCACCTGAAGGAGTTAAGTTTAAATAATTTGATACACATATGCCACTAATGATGCTATAAAATGGCCTTCAAAGTATTGTAGGCAATGGCATCCACTTGATGGAGGAATGTTTTTCATTAATTGAGCCACAGAGCGCTCTGCCCATGAAATGACAGATTAGGGTATGGTATAATGACATTACAAGCAATTCCCAAAGAAGAAATGAAGAGAGGGGAAATAAAAAGGGTAGATCTGATGGCTGAGTCTGTTCTTAGCCTAGAATTAAGCACAGAGGTCTTTTGTATGTGAACAGTTATATAAGATCTGTAATTAATGTATGTGAGATCATGTCTTGTGCGGTATACCACCTAAAAGTAAAGTGTCAGGGAAGGATTATCCAGTCAATAAGGGAACCAAAAAATCAATGGAACTTTGCTAGTCCTGTAGGAAGCAATTTAGTTTTGGCCCTTCCATTTCCTGTGAATATCTTCAGCTTTAAAGCAGCCTGCTCGTAACTGAGCATCCAAGAGAATCAGAATGGAGCTTAAACTGTTAAAAATTGTCTGCTGTTCAAGGCACAGGACTCTGAAACAGCATTTTTCTAAATTATGCACACTGCATGCATAGAAAGAGTGTTTCATTCTTGCATGCTATAAAGCTGAACATTTTTGGCATGTCTTTTATGCATTTGTTAAAACAAAACAAAAATTCAGAATGAAAATAGCGGAGCATAAATATATACATAGAAAAAAGCATGAGACAAAGATCACAATAGCACTATAAAAGAAAAGCTGGTCTAAAAAATGGCTTTTGAGACCAATATGGGGTGGATATTCAGAATTGCTGTCAGTAAACAGTTGCACCCATGGACTGTAAAATGCAGCCAACTGCAAACTAGCTAGGCTTGCAAGGCAGGAACCACGTAAAATATAAAAACTAAAATTTCTGGGGTTTGTTAGCAAAAAATTTTCTATAATGACCACTGAAAATATATGGCCCTTCAAGTATCAGTACAGATGGACAACTCTCTCTTTCAGAAAGGAGTGTGCTTCAGACAGGCATATCCTAATCATCTTCTCTAACTCCTTCTTTCAGAACATGAAAATCTTGCTTTACCATCTCTTATTTTCTCACATACTTTGATACTCTTCGATATTACCCATTTTGTTTCCATTTCCCCTTTGGTGCCCCCAGTTGTGACTGCACAACCAGCCATTCAATCAAACCACGCAGGATGCTTCAGCACAAACCACACAGGAGGCGGCCTTGACATGTGCAGGCGCTGCAGCCTGGCACGCACAGCCGGGCAGCTGCAATTACAGAGGGTGAACTGACCCTCGTGTGCAAACACACGTGTTTGTATTGTAAATTCTTTGTGCAGAGGCTGGGGGAAACCAAAAGTTTGCATTGTATCTCACACAACACTTTCCCAGTCTAGGCATGGACCCAAATCTACAGCAGTGGAGATGTCGATCCAAGTAATTTATTTATAAATTTTGATTCAGATATTACTTTGGATTTTTTTTTTTTTTTGTCTGAAAATATGTCCTCCTCATGCTTAAGGTCATTTACTCTTTAAGCTTGAAGCAAGTTTTCAGATGATTAATTAGGTACTCCAGTAATCAGTTAAAGTATGCAGGTTAAAATTTATGAAGGACTGTTTGTACTTAAATGTACTTAGTAGCAGTGTAATGAGGAGATCTCATGTTCTCTATACCTTGTCTAAAATTACTGAAATTATGTACATAAATTATATGTGGAGGAATTATCTGCTGATTAGCTTCACCAGCTCTATCACTTCATAGATAAGGTCAAAGGAGCAGATCACAAAGCTTTCAGTGAAATCTCTGACATTAAAGGCAGAAAATCCAGATTCTTGACATACAACTTGCTTCAGCTATTTGATTGTTAGAAATCTTCCTTGTAGAAAAGATTCTTACTGCTGGACCAGCTGACTCAGACTACTGCTGTTCCTTAAATGTTCTTCAATTACTCTGTTGATGTTATCAGGGTGTAGTATGCTACAGTTTACTCTAAATTGATTTAATCTTATTGAAGGCCAAAGCTACTAACCTTTCTTAGGTTCAATTCCATAATTACTACACAGCTTCCTTGCAGAACAGAGCTACAGTTGCTCTAGGGGATTTTGTGAGGCATTTCAAGGGTAACTGGAATTGATCAGAATTTTCTCGGGGACCTGCAAGCATAGTTTTGAGATAACTAAATTATTCATGTGTTTACTCTTAAAAGCAAGTGATGCTTGCTTTAACTTTCAACCCCTCTTTTACACAGTATTTATGGGAGGAATATAAATAGCAGCTAATGATAGCTACATTTACTGATTTTTTTTTTTAATATCAAACATTTCTTCTCATTTATCCATTAGCTAGCACTATTAGACAGATACTATGCTGCAGGTAAGCTTCTAAAAGGATTGTATTTGAGAAGCTAATCTTTGAGTGGAGTAAGTAGAGACAAAATCTTGTTTGAGAGGTGAAATGTAAGGACATGCAAAGCAAAGGTAGCACTGATAAGGGATGAAAGAATTAAAAGTAATGACCACAGAACTCTGATATGACTGTAGATAAAGACAATTAAAGATAGAGTGGGACTAACCCCTAAGCTTAAAGAAAAGGACACTAAAAACTTGAGAATAAGTGTTTCTTTAAAAAGAAGCAGTCATACATAAATTGCATATTTAAGTTTTTGAAGGCAGTATTTGCTACAGATATGTTACATAATAGCTATGGGAAACTTCTCTGTCAAAACAGAGATTAAATGAGCAGAAACTGCCAATTTATGGCTAAGTGATATATTAATGTTCCATTAAAAAAAGGCAAAAAAAGGTAACAGAATTCTATAGTTACTTCTCCAGTGCAGTACCAGACTCAAAGTCAAAGCTAACATAAAAACTGATAGTCCTGAAATAATTAATTCTCTTGTGTGGCTGAACTAATTTAAACAATAAAATTAGTTTGGCTTTTGATCCAGCAAATACTTCGATTTTCTGTTGGACCCTGTTGTGCAAAAAAGACAGTTGATACAGCTGTGAAGAATGAAAATCAGGATGAAGATCAGGCAAAAGCTCTGTGCAGCTGAGCTCCTCTCAAAGCACTTTTCTCAGCTCCCATTCTGAATACATTGATTTACAAATCCAGAATGTTTTCTGTAGGTTTACGTAGAGGTGTCTGTAGCTTTTGTTTCCACCATGGATGGGCTTAACAGTAAGAGAATCCCCCATTAGTTGCCCATTTTGTTACTACCTACCTTCAGTTGCAGTGCAGACAATTTGAGCTGGTTTTGTCTGGGGTAATTTTCTTCACACTGGTTAGTGTGAGGCCATGTTTCGGATTTGTGCTGAACACAGTTGATAATGTAGAAATGGTTTTGGTTATTACTGAGCAGGGTTTACACATAGCCAAGGCCTTCTCTGCTTTTCGTACTGCCATGCTGGCAGAAGAAAGTTCAGAGTACATGGGAAGTTGGGGGGAAACACAACCAGGACAGCTGACCCCAGCTGATCAAAGGGATATTCCAGACCATATGACATCATGCTCAGTATATAAAGTGGGGGGAAGAAAGAGAAAGTGGGGGATGTTTGGAGAGGAGGTGTTTGTCTTCCCAAGTAACCATTATATGTGATGTGGCCCTGCTTCTCTGGAGATGGCTGAACACCAGCCTGCCTATGGGAAACAGTGAATTAATTTTTTGATTGCTTACTCAGCTTTTGCTTTCCCTATTAAACTGTCTTTGTCTCAACCTGTGAGCTCTCTATCTTTTTCCCTCCTCCTGATTCAGTCCCCAGTCCTGCTGGTAGGGCAGTGAGTGAGCAGCTGCGTGGGGCTGTGGTGAAGCCACAAAAAATCGGTAAAGAGCAAGTGAATGGGTTTGTAACAACACTCTGTCAGCTCCTTGTCAAGCCTACAATAGCAGGTCCCAGAGGAAATGTGATACCTACTGGTAGTGGTGAAGTTTGCTTTTATCAAGCTCTTCTGAAAGCACAGATTGATGGAAGTACAATTCCTTCCTGCTCTGACATATCTCTTAGCATTCCAAGTGACTGGTCTAAGCACTGAGCTGTAAAGTGGTATCTTTCTGTCAATGTGTGTTCCAATCAATTATTTATACAAAGTGAAGCAAGGAAAGAAGCTCACCCTGGGATGCCCTTCAGCCCCAGGGCTGTGTGTGTGAGGGGTGCTGGTGCCCTCACCATTGTCTTGGGATCCCCTCTGCTGACTGGAGGGTCCCTGTGTTCCCCCTCGCTGGTGCTGGCAGGATTAGGGTCCTGGTCTGGGTTGAAGTGATTCACTTTCTCTTTTGAGGTGGAATTACAACTTCAGTGCAATAAAAACAGCCTGCATGTGTTCTCCACAAGAGAAAGAAACGTAACAAAGCTCCTGCTGAAATCAACATTAGAGTTGCAGCATTTCAAAGGAGATGAGCTGTAACCAAGGAGAGTGCCTTGGAGAAAGCACCCCTGTGCTTATTCCCTGAAATTTGTTCAAGGAACAAAATCAGGATGAGCTAAAAAACCCCCCGAATACATTTTATATGGTTACAACTGCATTCATTGGTGCTTCTAGAGATGCAGTGGTGCTGGTGGCAGTCCATTTGGGACTAGGTTAGATATTAAGAAGGAATTCTTTACTCTGTGAGCACTGGGAAATGTTGCCCAGAGAAGTTGTGGATGCCCCATCCTTGGTAGTGCTCAAGGCCAGGCTGGTTAAGACCTAAAGCTACCTGTTTAAGTGGGAGCTGTCCCTGCACATGGCAGGGGTGTTAAGGTCTCTTCCAACCCTTAATGTTCTATGCTTCTATGGTTTCATACAATACTTGCAAACTTACATCTTTCCTGAGCACAAGCAATGGATGTGTCACTGCAAGTCCTGCTGTGTGGTTTGCCCATGCTCAGCACATTGGTGAATACAGAAGTGCAGACTCCTCCTTTCCTCTCCCCCTCCCTTATACATAAAAATAACCATATATGCTCAAAAATGACCCAGCTTCCCAATTCAGCATGGCTCCACTTCAAGTCCTCATGTCTGGGCAATGTGTAAGTCACAGATATGTTTTATACCTATCAGCTCAATTGAAACTCTTGTCCATATTGCAGAGGTTACTGCAGTGATAGCTCAGAGAATGAAAAAGCTTTTGCCAAAGCTAAACCCGTTGTTGTTACTTTATCTAACGATGCCATCTCTCAGTTTGCCCCTCACCCCGCTGCAACTGCTTTCCCTCTCAGCAGCAGTGGAGATTGTTTCCTGTCACCATGGTATGTAAGTCACCATCGTCCCACAACATTCTGAAGTTTTCTCTGTTTCTGTGTGTTCCCTCTCATGCTTTAGATCTTCAGAGGTTGCAGCATTGCTGTCTTCTGTGTCATCTGCTGTGCCTCATTCAAGCAGTGATGCTTGTGAGCAGTCACACATAACTTGTGGTTTTAGCATCTGCCTGCTTCCTGTTGTGCATTTCTATGCACACATACCTCTGTATTTGTACTTCTCTGTTACATTTATTCATCTCTTTCTTGATACATTTACCTTGTAAGCTGTTCAGGGCAAGGTCTACATCTTGTTCTTTACAATGTATAAACTTAGTATAAGATCTTTGAGTATGTCTCTGAGATCTAATAGAAATAAATTATTTTTGGTTAGTTATTCTTGACTATTCTGTTAGAATAACTAATTGTCACTTGTCTGTGAAAAATGTACAGATGAGAGTTCAGATTTTCGTATGAAAAATATATAAATTATTTGGAAGAGGCTTAAATGCTAATATTTTGTTCTAAGACTCCTGATGAAAAACACTAGTAAAGATTTTAAGAACTCCATGGTTATAAATGTAATTAACGCCAGCATTTAAGATGGCATTTATTTTATTGCCAGCTTAAAATACATACTCAGTATAGGATAATTGTAGCAAACTCATTTTTTTGATAATTTGTAACTGCTTGAACAGGAAATAAGAACTGTTGATTAAAAATGGGACTTGTCTGGGCTCTTTTGCCTAGAGAATTTTATTTTTTTTTAAATTTTTGACATGTTATGTGGAAGAAATATTAATTGCTTAATGCCATGATTACTTTTTTTTATCTCCTATGAGAATAAAAAGAGTAGTTTATAAATTCTTGAGTTATTTCAGTTGAAATTGGTGTTTAATTTTCATAGTTGTAAGACCCTTGAGAAATAAATAACACCTGGTAAATGGAAAAATATGTCCCAAAATTGACTAAATGTTTAGTTAGCCTTTCTGAACTATTTTTCTGGTATCATCTGGATGTTAGATTGTGTGGAAGATAAATGCTGAGTTTTGCTATTTGGTGAATTTCACCAAGATCTCCAGTTTATTTGAATTGTAGACTTTTATTTAGAATTTAGAAATAGCCTGTGGTGATAATCTGAAGCAGTGGCTTCGTGTCCTGCCTGCTTGATTTGTGTAGGTCTAGGTGCAGGTTTTCATGATTAAATCCTACTTCATGACACAGTCTGGTTGTGCTGTTTGCTGTGCATTGGCTGGGACAGAGACACAAACGAAGGAGCTGAGGGAGACTAAGGTGTAACTTGCAGTGTGGTGCTCGCTCATGACTGGTAATTGCTGATCTGCACAGTTGTATTCTTCCCAGAAGGGATCTTTTTTTGAATCAGCACGTTACAATCAAGAGGAGGTTAAGAAAGTGAGCACACTACCTGCTCTTCAACCTCTGCCCCTCGCTGTTCCCTGATCAAAGTTTCTGTTCTGTTTTTGTTGTTTGGTGGCTCTTCCTGAACTCACCTAACCATGAAGCTCAATGGTCTCCTGTGGGTGGATGTTTGTAACTTGTGCCCTCAGCTGACTTCTCTGCAAATTCTAGTGTAGTTGCAGGTGACCACCAAAATCCATGACATCTCTCTTTGACGTGTTAGAGAGAATATCCAAATTAAAGGATTAGTACAGTTGCTTGTGCAGCATTAGTTTATCCTTGTGTTTATCCTGTTGTGTTTGTAAAAATTGAATATAATTATCTGGCACCATTGTTTTCTGCAGAACCCTTGCCTCGTGCAGTGAATGGTGCCTTACTGATAGTCCATGTTTGCGCTCATGATTTCATCTGCTGTCTCTGCCCCATCTCTGGAGTTTACTGAGCAGCTTACAAAATTGAAGCTAGAGAGGTTGAATTTCCAATAGTCTTTTCATATGTTTTCTTTATAACAAATTGAGGGAATTTGGATAAAAAAACAGTGTTAATAAGAGTAATAAAAAGGAAAATTAAGTGAGCTGGCCAAGCTGAGAATGGCAGGACTTCTGTGAAGTAAAAACATTTGTCAGCCTTCGTAGAAGTAGATGATAGGATATAAAAGCAGCTTGTTGAGTTTGCATTTTGGTGTGATTCTTGTGCCTGCATCTGTTCCTGGAGATAGATTTATGAGTTTTCATAACGTGTAAAAAGTTTAATTCCATGATATATCCTCTTACCATTTCTTTTTTTTTTTTTTTTTTGTGCTCTTTATTTGTCCAGCCCTTATGATACCTGGAGGGGGGCAACAAGAAAGATGGGAGAGGGATGTTTTACAAGAGCAGGTAGTGACAGAGCAAGGGGGAGTAGTTTCAAACTGAGAATGCATTTAGTTTAGATAATAGGAAAAAATGCTTTATTGTGAGGGTGGTGATGCACTTGAACAGATTGTCTGGAGTTCCCTATTCCTAGAAAGCCAGGTTGGATGGAGCTCTGAGCAACCTGGTCTAGTGCAAGGTGTCCTTGCACACACGAGCAGTGGGGTAGGAACCAGGTCTTTAAGGTCCCTCTCAACCCAGGCCATTCTGTGATTCAATGATTCTATGATTGAAACAGCTGGGTATGAATTTAAATGTTAGGTTATATGCAGAGTACTGTTTTTAATTTTTATTATGCATTTGACAGTCTTTTTGTGATACATAATTTACCCTGCAAAGCTGGTGGCCACCATTTTTGCTGCTTTGTTATTTGAACAGGGAAATAAGTTTGTTTTTTCTTCCCACCAGAACTCCGATTGTTCTTCTCTGTCAGGTGAGGCTGGACAATATTAAATTGGTCTAATTTAGCTGTTCTGCCACTTTGCCATTCTACAGTGTTTTGAATTAGAGGAGATGAGACAGCATGTGTGTGTATAAAAAAGCAATAAAAGTCAAAATGTTAGCTGTTAGAAAGGAGCAAGACAGTAGTGGTCTTATATTTTTAAAAGTAGGCTTTGTAGGTACAGTATGTAATAATAAAAAATACTATATGTGAAATAATAAAAAATGTTATATGTGAAATTGTGACTGGGTCAAACTGCCTTCATTATTAAGGTCTTTGTTATATGCTCTGTACTGTATCATCAGCTTTTATGCTGGTGATATTTTCATTTGCTGTGTTAGTTCAGGTGTGTGTCTACTTTTATTAGAAGGTGGGTAAACCACACCAGAGGGACTTTAACTGTGGCTGGTTACTGGGGACAGCAATGCAGCTTTGTAAGTATCTCATTTCTCTGAAATGATTTGGCTTTGTAGTATTTTAAATATCATCTTACTGTAAAAGGCAATTACTGCTTTAGAGTTCTGCAAGGGTTTGCAAATTTTCCAAGTTGATTTTGCTGTTCTGGCAGTTTGAAGGTGGAAATGCATGCAGCTCCATTTCTTTGGCTAAAAGTAAGTGCTGGCCTGATCTGCTGAGGCTTGCCTCAAGGGGCAAGGGGAGGTAGTTCTGCTCTGTTCAGTCCCAGAGGTGTGGGACTAAAGGGCATAGCCAAGAGGCAGGAAGGGAGATTGTTCTTCTTGGGAACCACAGGATAGAGGTTGGTTTGATCGGTCTCATCAATTGCACTCAGAATACTCTAAATTACCTCTGGAAGTGCCTACTTATCTCGGAATTACTCTGGAAATTTGAGCAGGCTGTCCATCTAAATTATGTATCTGAAGTTAGACCCAGTAAATTCTCCCCACTGATAGTGAAATCCTTCCTGCTTTTTTCCCATTAACAGATGCAGACGTTTTATACCAAGTTGCTTTGCAACTTGAGTTTCACTGTTACTTTGAATGTTAGTGTAACATTGTTAAAATTCCTAAAATACCCCACTTTAATGAGTCGGCATTTTGAAAGAATTAGCCACTTTTTAATTTTGGGGGTTAGTTCCAAATCTTTTGGATGTAAAAACAGACTCTGGGAATTTACCTAAAAATCCCCTGAAATCATATTCTATGGGGTTTTTTTTTGCAAATAGTAGCTTTAAAGCTTATCTAAATGCAGTTTATCCTCTAAAATGCTACTTGAACTTGATTACAAGCAACTTTGTAAACATGTTAGTATTTGTTCTTTCATTACAGATTTCTGCTTCATAATATAAACCCTACGTGAAACCTGTTTTTAAAATGTTTCCAAACCACTTTTTCCAAGAGTTAATAACTATTTCTTGTTCTCTACCTATGCATTTTAGGGGCATTTCATGGCTTCTGGTTTACCCAGCTAATCTGCTATTTCAGTTTCACTGTTATAGCAATGTAATAGATAATAGACCAGCTCAAAACAGGATTATTTGACTTCAGCATTGGATAAATAATTGCCATTTTGCTTTGAGAATTTTTTTCAGTAAGATTTAATAAGTTTACAGTTTAAAATTGTGTTTACATTGCTATGGGTGTAAATCCTACATAGATTTAATGTTATTGCCTTGTTTTGGAGTGGACATCAGCATCACATGCTATTGTCTGCATGAAGGAAAGCTCAGCTGTTGTTACTGTTGGCAGTATGGTCATTTGATGCTGGTTCTGTGGCTGCATGAATTTTGTGGCAAGCTGGGGAGAAAATCCTGTAAATGATCCAGTGTTAAAGCTGGGCTACAGAGGAATGTGTGACAGCAGGTATGCTTAACCTGTGTTCCACCAGCAAATGTTATGTGTCACAGTTCTGGTGACCCCATTTAATCCCTGCTCTCATTGCTATGATCGATTATATCTTCACAGGCACAGCTGGTTGATCTGAAGTCTGAACTGACAGAAACACAGGCAGAGAAAGCAGTATTGGAAAAGGAAGTGCACGATCAGCTTTTACAGCTCCATGCTGTTCAGCTTCAGTTACATGCCAAGACTGGTCAGAATGTTGACTCTGGGGCTATTAAGGCAAAACTGGTGAGTATGGCAACTTGAATGTGGGATTATATTTTTCTTCTTCTTCTCCTAGCTGAAGTTCTTCCTTGGAAGGTGTGAATAAGCTGATGACAAATTTTCATGTTAAAAATATTAACTCTTTTGCTTTTAAATAACATTTATTGTTGGTTGGTAGCAGCCATTAAAAATAAGATGAATAATACCAGAATAAAGAATAAGGATTTAAGAAGTTCTTTTTTTTAAATAAACCAGTTTTAGTGGTTTCTGAAAGTAAGAAAAGAAAGTGGTTTTGTGATTTATAAAGCTTTTCTGAAGACTGAAGTTGCAGAAGGTAATAGAAGAAGACTGAAGTAGAAGCAGTCAGTAAAAGACATGATTTTTTTAAAGCTCAGACCTTTACAGAGCCCACCAAAAGTTAACAATTAATCTGTGCAGTTAGTTGGCATTGATTGATTTCCCGAGCATAGACTGCCTTGTTACTAGCCACACCACAGATTCAGGCTCTAATAGTATGGCTTTGTAAATTTAAAAAGTAGAGTAGTGTTGTATACATGCAGTTTCTAACTGTTGGTATAAATCAAAGTCTATCTCTGACTTTCTAAAATTGCTTCACGATTTGGTTGCATATACCTACTCCCAATATATGTGGAACATTAGATTAGTCCCTTTTGTTACTTTGTCCCATTAATTAATGTACAATAAAACACAGTCGTAGACTACAAGTTTTAAAGGATGTCTAGGCTAATCACTGAACAACAGGAATAACCCAAATTCTTCGTATTTCTGATTCAAAAGCTGTAATTAAATTAGAGCTGTCTTCTGAGGGCTACATAGTTGTATATTCAGTATAAGGGCAACATTTTCTGGATTGTCCACACATAATTTATTCCGTTCTGAATTATGGCTACAGTATGATGAAGTTTATTTAGAGCTCGAAATAATTCTCATGGCTTTTAAATAAGCATTAGTTATATATCACCAGCATTTTGTAAGTGTTAAACTGCAGGATTATATTTAGAATTTTTTTTTAAGTTAACACATCACTGTGAGTGATTTTGGTCCCCAAATTTTCTTAGTCTTAACTTCTGACTAACACAGAGACTAATGCTTTTAAGCTATTTGTTTCTCATTACCTTGTTATAAATGAATTCTAAAGATCTATTAAATTTCCATGCTATTGACAGCAGTCTTCTTCCCACAGATGGCAACAAGTACATTTTACAAACATTGGTTCAGGATTATCTGTGTTGAAATTGAATTTTTTAACAGCTTAGACTGATATTCTCTGCTTAATTTCCTTTAGTTTTTCCTTTTTATAAATATGAGGACTAATGTTTTGAGTTTGTTTTAATTTGCTTTTAGGGAATTTGTACCTTTAATGAGCAGAAGCTCAATTTTTAAACTCTTGTAGATAAAGAAAGCTGTGAAAGTTTGCAAAGCTAGAACAAGCAAAACTGAGGCCACTTAAATTACAGTAAAATGGGACCTCTGGTGTTTGAGTAAATGAAACTGTTGTGCAGACCTTCTGGCAGTCAGAAGGTCTCTGAGGGCAAAGAAGAACCGTGTCAACAGAATGTGCAGAGGGGAAATAAAGCCCTATTAATTGACTTCCTGCTTTCTTGAGGGACAGACTTACTTTGTATGTAGGTTCTTTAGACTCAGCATAAATGTATACTCTCTAATCTGTAAAACTGTATATAGTGGTGAACTAGGACATTTTAAAGTGTTTAGATTGCTAGGCAATTGATAATTGTGTAGTTTAGGCTAAATCTGTTTTTAGGAGTGGGGAGTCTTCTTAGTGCAATCATAATAACTCTTTGTGAGAATATGAAGTTGCCTAGTTGAATTTTTGTGTGTGTGTTTTTGTGCTTGATGCCTTTTCTGATACTTCTGCCTGTCCTTTATGTCCCTCTTGTAACTCATATTATCTTGTTCTTTCTGAAAGGAAAAAAAACTATTACCTGTATACATGATATTATAGAATGAATTTTCTGTGGTTCTTTCACTTATGTTGTATTACCTTGCTATTCTTTATAGAGATTCTTGGTATTTTAGGAGAAGGCATTGTTTTCAATAATAGACTAAAGTTAAGTTTTTAATAAGATTTTTAATAAATTTCATTGCAAAGTACCAAAATTATTGCTAAGTAGAATTGTAGTAGTGTGCTTGTTCTTTATTCCATGTAATGAAATACACAGTCTGCAGGTGAAGTCCTTTTGGAATAAGTAATTTATTTTGTTGCATTTTATTGAAGTTCCTATTTCCTGTTTCTCTAATTATGGAACTCTTTTCTTCTGTCTTAAGTCTGTCCTTTCTGTGGATGAAATGGTAAGTATGCTGATAGCCATTTTTTTTAATGTTTAAACAGTGCTTTTGTTTTGTGCAACAACTTATATATACGTTGGCCTCAGAAACTGGCAAAACAGATCTGGCTTGTTCCTTCTTCCCAACAGTTGGCAAGATGCTGTGTAAAGAATTTCCTTTGCATTTTAATTTTTCTTTTCTAGATGTGGTGCCCTCTTTTGTAATTCTGTATGTATTCTCTTTATTATTGCTGCAGCTAGTTTGGGGTGATATCTGGTAACTTGACATTCTGAAAGATTGTTCTGGCAGTATCTCAAAAAATGTTGAAGTGTTATGCAATTGCTAAAGCATAAACACTGTACACATCTATGAGTGTAATATGAAGTATTCTGCATGTTGTATTTTTAAAAAATCCTGTCAACTTCTCCTTTTTTCCCCTTAGTTTTTTTCATGGGCATGATTTAATATGGTTTACTGGCTGGTGTAACAGCCAAAAGCATATGAATTCAATACATAGATATAAAGAAAAAATGAAGCAAATTTGACTTCTATCTTTTCACAGGGATAGACTTGAAAGGTTTTTAAACAGGTTTTCTACTTTTATTATGTTACGTGCTTCATTATTATTCCTCAGTATTTGGTTTTTTTGAAAAGCCACAGGATAGCTGATAACTTTAAGCTTTAGTCTTCAACCTTGCTGTAACTTCTGGGTTTTTTTTAATATATAAGAAAATATATTTCCTGTTTTCAGAACCTATTCCATATTATGAACACTAGAAAGCATGAAACTTTTCTGTAACTTAACTTCCTTGATTTCTCTAAGCATTTTTGAGACTTTTGTGAAATCTTTTGACAGTCATTCAAAACAGGACGTGCTCTTTCAGGACATCTTCAGAGATTCTGTATTGCAGCCCTTGTAGTTATTTGGGGTTTTTTTAATTCATGTGGTGACCAGTTGGAAACAGTCCATAGAAGATTGGCTTCTGGGTGTAATTATGCACCTACAAAAGAGTAGTCATAATAATGGAGAAAATAGGAAGAAAACACTTCTGTGGGATTGTATTTGCCTTGTATTTTAGGTGTAACATTTAAAATGTTTGACTAAAAGTGATTCTGTGTAGAAATGTAACATTTGTTTAATAAAAGTGACAAACCAAACTCAGAGAAAATCAGTGGAAAATCTGAGTCTGGATGAGTGTGTTTAAGCTGGCTACTTTGTATAAATACTGTAGAATATGCTGCATGAAATTCGCTGGTGTAATCAAAAATCTTTGATTGCTTCAGCAAGTCACTTTTCTGAGGGAGGTTGGAATATGCCTGTCTTAAATTCTAGTCTTTTTATATTTGTCAAATAAAAGATGTTCTAAAAGTAGACAAACAGAGAGCCTGTACTACTATTTACATCACCTTAATGCACTATTGACAATAGGAACAGAGCTAACAGGACCACTGTATTTGTATATGGACTTCGTAACTACTGTAAAACAGATGTTAAGTCTGAACTGTGACCCTTCTAACTCCTCAAGTGTGTGGCAGAGACAACACAGCATGGTGGCACTCTTGAATTCTTGTGATGAGAATAGCCCAAGACCAAAATAATAATAGAAAGAACTGATATAATCTTAGAAACTCTTGTTCTTGAAATGTAGATTAGTCAAAATCCTTGGCTTAGGAGTGATCCTGCAGTTCAGAAAGAGATTTACTGCAGAGTGATTCTCACAAGACAATCCCAACCCAAAGGCCAGAGACGTTTGTCACATAAAGCCGGAGAAGTGGCTTTGTGTGACATGTTTTCTAGCTTGCCTATGAAACCAAACTTGATCTGAAGGTGGGTCATCATGGGAATTGCAGGAAGTGAAATGCCACTGATTTCAAGCAATCTTTTTGAGCTACTCCTCATGAGCACTGTGCTGGGCAGTTCTTGTCCAATGTGTACATAGGTGTGTACTCTGTTCCTCTAAACTGATAAAAGTATTTAACAGATGAGGGAGGCAATAGAGTCTATCAAATTCAGAGTTGACTTTCTGGCAAAGTCAGTAAATGCTTCCATACATATGTTGTGAAAACAACTCCATTTGGAGGGACCAGCCTTGTGTAATTTCTCAAATTTGGTAATATTGACCATATTAATGGTTTTATATCCAGGCTTGGAATAGTGAATAGCTTACGCACAATTTGATAGCAGATTTGTCTTGCCAGTTCTGTAAAATTTTGTATCTGTCCTGTTGCTTCTTTAGTAGCAGTTCCTCGTTTTATTTGTTTAACAGTGTAATTGGTACAGGTACAGAGAATGGGGTTTTTTTGGGTACTCCAGATAATCTTCAGAAATGCATTATGGTGAACTTAGTTTTCATTGCTGTTTCAGTTGACAGCCATTTTTGAAACAGTATTAGACCCTGTATCTTTACTGTTTTCCTGGTTTGTGGTGGGTGTTTCCCCCCATTTCGTCAAGGGATGCAGAGCAAGATGTAAAAGATACAAGTTATAAAACATGCTCTCCTTAAAGTAGATTTTGTACATTAGCAATCTAATTTGCATCAGTACCCTGGGTATTAGAAAAGGTAATGACTATGCAGTTTCTGTACATTTGGGATGGAGCAGTGTGGACTAATTTATATTTCCACATTTCCTTTTTCAGGGGATGAGGCACAGGGAGATAGCTTGCTTAAAGTGTGGTTTTAACATGGGTTTTGTTTTTGTTTTGTTTGGTTGTTGTTTGGTTTTATTTTTTTTTAACAGAGCTATTTTGCACTAATTTTCTTTTAGTTTTGTCAGGGTGGGCATCTTCATGTGTGGAATCCTTGTCTTTATTTATGTGGTCTTCAGACTCTGATTTGGAAATGTCTCTGGCTGGACATTTCTTGGTTGTTTGCATGAAAATAATTGTCATTTTAAGGATGTATGGACTTATATTTCCATGTCATCGTTCATCATAATAATAGTAAAAGAATTTAGTTAAAATTGAAATATTTTGCAGCTTCATAGTTTCTCTTTAATTTTAAAAACAGTATTGCTTAACTTTGAATATCCTATTTGCAAGACAAGAAAATGTAAGGATAATATTTGGACTAGTTAAATTTTGCCATCTTTCTGTAGGATAGTATGCAAACCACTAGCTGTTAGTGCCAGTCCCTGCTTTTTTTTTTTTTTTTTAAATTTCTTTTCCTGCATGCATGTCTTGTACACAGGAAAATAGTTTCCGCTTGTGTATGCAGAAAGAGTAAGTGTTCTTTCATTATTAACTTTGATAAAAGCTTTTTAACATTCTTGTTTGTTTTTTTGGTTTTTTGGGGTTTTTTGTCATTGTAAAGGAGAGAGAACTTGAAGCTAACAAGAAGGAAAAAGTGAAAGAAGCTCAACTGGAAGCTGAGGTGAAGTTACTGAGGAAGGAGAATGAAGCCCTCCGTAGACACATAGCTGTGCTTCAGGCGGAGGTTTATGGAGCAAGATTGGCAGCCAAGTATTTAGATAAGGAGCTAGCTGGAAGGTATGTGAAGTCAATCCACGTCCCCTAGCAGAAGATGTTTGTTGTTGCTTCCTTCCTTTGCATCCCCAGAGGCAGGTTCAAGGTTAAGACTAAGTAGAAAAAGCCTCACAATTCCAGTTAATTAACAAAAGGAAGAACAAAAATCCCCAGGATTCTTGCGCCAGATGCTGCTTGACCACGTGCTGTAGCCAGATGAGGTGTGTGAATCCTGTAGTGCATTGCTTTTTCAGTTGTTCTACTCTCTTTGTCACTGTGTAGGGTCCAGCAAATTCAGTTACTGGGCCGGGATATGAAAGGACCTGCTCACGACAAGCTGTGGAATCAGCTGGAAGCAGAAATACACCTTCACCGCCACAAAACTGTTATTAGAGCTTGCCGAGGTCGGAATGATCTCAAACGACCAATGCAAGCACCACCAGGACATGTAAGTAAGAAAAGATGAGCCATTCCTCCATGATTTTCAGACATGAGTTACTTCTTCATCTTTGTGATTGTTGTCACTTCAGTGTTGTGTTTTTTTCAAATGTCACTTATAAATATGTTGTTCCTTTTGTATGCTGAAGGACAGTTCCGTGTTGAATAGCATATTTCTCTAAATGACCACAGAAGGTGATACAATTCCTTTGACTTACCTAGGAATACTCAGTCCTTTTGAAAACTGAGCCTCTGATATAAATATATATTTTTATATGTATAAATACAATTTTAGCAGCAGAATTTTGTAACCTAGGTTTCAAAAAGTGTCTCTAACTTATTTACAAAAACCAAGAATAAAGTTTGTAGCATTAGATTGAACTTAAATTGATTTTAATTTATTTTCTTAAAAGGCTAGATCAATTGACACTCTGTAAAATAATTATTTGTAGGTTGGTTTTTGTCCTCCTAAAGGTACTTTTTAAAACAAAGCCTTTAAACAGCACTTCACCATGGGTTTCTTTGACAGAACTCACCTAGTTTGGCACATGTCCTGTTAATCACCCCAATATTCAGTACACAAACCCAGACAATTTTCAGCAAAGTGCTTTACTTTGATCTGTTCTAAATACCTTAGTTGGTCTGATGGGTCTTACTGCTTGCCTTACTAACTGTATATAAAACATTGGTGGACAAATACATGTATTTGTGATTTTAAAGGTATGCATAATGTCATCAGTGACTGCAGAAAAGGAAAAAAACAAACCTTGATTTATTTAGTCTCTCTCTTAGATTTGTGTTCAATGACTTTTGGTGTGGTTTATTACAATAAAAATAAACTTGACCAAGTGTCCTCTTCCTTGGGAGTATATTACATCATTTTCTGTCATTTGGTTACTTTTAAGATGAGTTTACATCATATGACATTTCAGCATGATCAGCATTTCATCATAATTTCAGTGATCAGCACTTCTTCATGTAGTCCATTAGTATTTTTAATATGTGGCTGATTTCCTTCTTCTAAAGTTCTGTGTTGTGCATTAATCAGCAGTGAAATAATTTAAATAATTATTCTCATCAGAGATGCATAATGAAGAATCTTTTCTGATTTCATTCCCTTTCTGTAAAGGGGCACTGTAAGTTTGCCCTGTCTGGAGCTAGTCTAAAATTCTGTTGCTCATAACACTTCCTGTATATAATTGCAAAAGCACAAAATGCTGAAATGCATCAATTTTTGGTTCACACATTTATGTTTGTGCTATGTTTTTTTATTTATCAAACTAGGATCCTGATGCCTTAAAGAAGAGTCAAGGTGTTGGTCCAATCAGAAAAGTTTTGCTAGTTAAAGAAGATCACGAAGGACTAGGAATTTCAATCACAGTAAATATTTGCATTTCTTTTCTATGACACAGAAGCAGCAATTCAAGTTTGTATTCTTACTTCTGTAAAATACATGGATCAGTAAATGTGTGGTTAGAACAAATGAAAAAAAACCAGAAATCCATAACTATGGTCATGGAACTTCAAGACTCATATTGATAGTTTAGGAAATAGATAATTGCTACTTTATGTTAAACTTAAGATTTTGACTTAGGTGTAGGTATAGACACTTCAGCAGATTAGCCAGTGGTGTTTCCAGGTGTAAGTATTTAAAAGAGTAGAGACAATGTCAAACCTGATTTCCAAAGCTTAGCTGTTGTGATTATAACTTTTTTTAAAGTATCTGTATTGGCATCTCTCACCTAACACAAGCTGTGTAAACTTTTTGCAACAAATTTGGAAAATTTTCACTATTCAACTTTTATTCTAAATATAAATATGTTTCTTGCAAGTCAGTATGATGCCTTATATTCTTTTTTTAGTGTGGTTATCCAATTTTCATTCGTTTGTATATGATTTTATAGTTTATTAGTATTCTGAATTGCATGCTTTGACTTTGAGTACATACTGGAAATTTTACACTTCTGTGGGGAGAAGAATTATGGGAAGCAGTTTATGCATTCTTAAACATTCTTCATTTGAAGAATCATTTCTAATTTTCTAGAATAGAAGTTGAAATAAACATTTTAGGAACTACAATCGGAATGTCAGTTTTATATTAAAAGGCATCTCAGTTAATTAAAATTTGCTTTTTTTTTTTAATAGGGTGGGAAGGAGCATGGTGTTCCAATACTGATCTCTGAAATCCACCCTGGGCAGCCTGCTGATCGATGTGGAGGACTGCATGTTGGTGATGCTATTCTGGCAGTAAATGGAGTTAATCTAAGAGATGCTAAGCATAAAGAAGCTGTAACTATTCTTTCCCAACAGGTCAGTTTGGACCTGTTATCCATAGGCATGTTTAGGTGCTTCCTGTGTTCTGCCTGTTGAATTACCTTGAATTTTAATGTTTCTTGTTGAGTACTGTGTAGTACTAAGCTGCAGTGATTCTTGAGGCTTTATCACCTTACACTTAATCCTGTTATGTTTTGCAATTTAAGGAGAAAAATGTTGGGTCAGCAGTGGTTCAGTTAGACATTTATTGGCTAGTCATTATTCAGTAAGGCTGATGAAAATCAATTTACTATATTGCTCCACAGAAATAACTATTTAGTGACATACGCTTTTCTCTTATGACTGAACAGCTCCAGCCAAACAATGTTTCTCGTATGCTTTGTGGTCTAGAATCTTCTTCCTGATTTGCTTCCCATTTTCAGACAGTTAACGGGTGTGCTTAATTTATCACAAAACTTCCTCTTTAGATATCACTGTTTGAAATCTACTGGCATATAAGGAATATGGCTATAGTTTTGTTAAAGCTTAGCTCTAGAGCTGTTCTACTTTAGTCAGTAAAAGCTTAATTCGGATACCTGTCCAAAATATTCAGCACAACTGTAAATATGTTTACAACTACAAAATGTATTTGTTTTAGTGACCTAGCTCATCTTGGTAATCCTGCTGGGTAGCTGTGCAGTAGTAAGTAAATTTGTATTTTTGTCTGCATTTTAGAGAGGTGAAATCGAATTTGAAGTAGTGTATGTTGCTCCAGAAGTTGATTCGGATGATGAAAATGTAGAATATGAGGATGAGAGTGGACACCGTTACCGTTTATATCTTGATGAATTGGAAGAAGGTGCAAATTCAAGTTCTAATAGGAAAGATGCAAATGTGGATGTCAAACCCTCACAAGGTAAACCTTCTGAAATGTGTTACACGCAGTGTAATTCTGAAGTCTCAATATGCAAACCAATTTCTGGAAAGTACTGGGGTTTTTATCTATTATATTCGTTGTAAAATTAATCTGCTGTCAATTCAATTAACCTACTAATAGACTATCAGTTCATCTGGTTGGTCCCTCACTGTTTGGCCTGGTTTACTTAAGTACAACTGAATTAACTAAATTAACTTATGAACTTTTTTCATGGTCATCTTTTCCCAAAGGTTGAAATTCAAATTTATTCTTATCTTTTCCTACATCTGACTAGGAGTTGTTAATTCCCCTTAACACTTTATGTTGGTGGCTTCTTCAGATTTATTTTTTTAATCAGAAAAGCAAAGAAGCAGTTCCTAATTTCCTGCTATGTTCTGCGAAAATCCTGTCAGCTTTAATTTTAGTAGTCATTTCAGCAAACATTCCAGCTTTTGAAGCAAGGATCACTGATCTGTTCTTCCCAAGATTGCTTCTTTCCTTAAATCAATTTTCTTTTTAACTTGCAGTGTTTGATAAGAAGCCAAGTATTGATGGACATGAAAATGGAGACCTGGGGAATTCAGTTGAAGCTTCATTAGAAGACACTGCACCCAAATTAGCCCGTTCTGCTGAATCTTTATCCTAAAAGCAAACAAACAAAAAAAAAAGCAAAACCTGGACAGATCCCATCTTTGGGAATAATTGATAATCAATATTGACTGCTTAAAGTTGCATATACTAGTGTAGGTCGTAAAAGAATGATTAAATGTCAAAAGGAACTGTATTACTGTTGCCTGGAAAAAAGGCGGTTACCTCAGGGCTTCATTGTGAGCAATTTTAAATGTGGAAAACTGTCTTTTGCGTGACACACAGTAGTTATTGAACATACAGCATGTGAATTGAAATATTTCTTTTAATAATAAAAGAATAGTCCCACCGAAGTGTGGGATTTTTGAAGTGGATAACCTCAGTACGTTCCACTTTTAGTCTCATCAATGTCCCTAAGGAAGCAGAATAATGACCAGCCTAATTTTGACCCTTGGATGTTTTAAAGGGACAACTGATGTTCAGTTTGGTGTGAAACATGCTTTAACCCTGGACAGGTGGGGGGGGGACACTTGTTCTGTTGCATCCATGTTTTGTATTTAGGATTTTTGAACTGTAACTTTGAAAAACACTTTTTTTTTTTTCTCAGAATAGTAAAGATGAGAGCTTTTATTTGAGCAAAGACTATCAAAACACATGTAAGCAGAGGAGTGCTTGCTAATCATGATCGTTCAGGCCGTGGTAATTTCACGAGTGAGGTTTTTGGATTTGTTTTTTTAATTTAAATTCACCACCATTTGTTCCATTTGAAACCTGCTCCAAAAGTAGTTAAACAGAGTAGTATGGGGTTTTAAATGTGAAACTAATTGAAAAATTACTCACAATTAATGTGAGCCCTTTGGTATTTTTTTCTGAGCATCATCAATTTAGCGTTTGTTTTTGAATGAATATGGTTACTGCTAATGCAGACTTGTTTGAGTTGGTCATCATTAGCTTGACCTTATGAAATGATGATTGCTCTTAATGGGTACAGAACATACTCATTTCACATTAAAGTAATCCTTAAAAGAAGTAGAAGTTGAGTGCACAGTACTTTACAGGAGGTTCTCAGAATCATACGGTGCCTGGCCCTATCTGTGTTATGTTATAGCAGTCCTATTAACCTATAATTGTCTTACTGTTGAAGCAAAATGTTACTCCCTTTGTGAGAGCAGTGTATCTTAAAATAGTTTTTTATTGGTGTGCATCTAAAGGCCCCCGGCGTGGCTGCAGATGGGGAGGTTGACGATGGTGTCTCGAGCAGTTTAGATGCTCCATTTGTTGCTCTCTTGGTGAAGTGCAGCACACTCCACAGACAAGCTCTACATTGTCTTCACACTTACTATTTCAGCATGCAGTGCCATCTTTCCTGTTCACTGCTCTTCAGGCTGTTGAGCTGTAGCATAAAATGGTTTTGTACATTGAAAGAGGAACTAATGTGAAAAGACATCTTTGCAAGTGTTAACTGTGTAGGGTATAAATACATAAGAAAGAACCTCAAAGGCCTTTAGAGTAACATCAATTAATCTTATGTTCTAAGTTGTGATGTAGAACACAGTTACCTTGTCTCTCCTAGGAGCACTCTATATATATATATGTTTATAGAAAATGCCTAAAAGTGTATATACTTTATTCAAAGATTTTGCTATTTATAAATCCCTTAACTTGGCTATTTACACGATCATTTTTTCGTGTGTGTGCGTGCGTGTGCATGAGTTCCACTTACTCAGTGGAGTAACATTATTTGGTTCATTTTTTTTATACTAGTGTTCGTCATACAGCATACTGTTGAAGGTTTTTAAAATAGTCAAGGCTGTACAGTTTTCACCGAACAGAAACTAGTATTTAAAAATAAAGCTGTGTGAAGAAGAAACAGGTCCTCAGGCATGTTTCTTTTTCTGAAGCTTCAGAAACTTGAGGACACATTGGTTGGGTGTTAGCAGATGAATCTACTGCCAGAACTTTTGCATCCAGATTTATGTTTTTCTCACAGCTACTCAGGCAGAGTGCACTCAGAAACTGTCTGTGGCCTAGAACACTCAAGGTCCTCTCTGTCAGGAAGGGACTGTACAAAGCTAAGTTATGGTCATCTTGTCTTTGAAAAGACAAAGTTATGGTCATCTTGAAAATAATTGGTGTGTGAAATCTTCCTGCAGTTCTTAGAAATTAGACTTGTCCAACTGGTCTTGTAACTTTTTAAAAAGACATTTAATTTTCCTGTACAGTTTCCCTTTATTTGAGGGAAAGGTGAAATTTTTTATTTATTTTTTTCTTCCTTACTTCATGGCACACCGTATTTTCTGTTCAATGCATTTGATCAGTTTTAGCCTGAAGTGGAAGAAAGTTTCTAGAGTTACTTTCCTAACATTCCTTGTCTGCCAGTTTCATATGATGCTGTGCTCTCTTCTTCATCTGCTGGATCTTTTCTCTGCTCTTACCTTCTTTATTTTCATCTCTATATGAGATCAACAGAAGGAACAATTGCTGAGGAAAATCACTGGGAGTAGACATATCAGGTAGCAGTAAATTATCACCAGATTTCCTTCCCAGCAGTTTTTATAATCTTTGTTTAGGAAGCTGTGGATGGGAGGATTTTGCTCAGACACTGCAGTCTGTCTCCACGTACGCTGTACTTGTTACCAGCTGATTTAATGTACTGGTTTATTTGCAATCATACTGAAATGCTTAGAGATTAATATTTAAACTGAGAAAAGTTTTGCAAGTTGAGATTTCCAGATTCAGTGGACAAATGTGTATTCTCCCCTTTGTCAGTAACTGGAAGACTCAGTCCTGCTGATTCCCAGAGGTTGAATGAGTTAGACTTGGAAGAATTTTTAAGTAAAATGAGTCAGTGTTCAGACTTAGTTTTTATTTTTTAAAGTGTAAAACAGTTTACTTGCATCTGTATATATATTTTTACTTAAAAAATAAAATAATATTCTAAAGATAATTTTGCAATTTTTTTGGTATATAATTCCTTTCCTATTAAAATCTTCAGTAAGACAATTGTATTTTAAGCTAAAGGTGGACAGTGTTTGTTGGCATCTGGGACCAATGTTAATTAAAAGCATGTAATATAAGGAAAGTGCTTTACAGCAATAAATTTAACTCTGATCAAAGGTTGTATGTAGTATTTCCTTTGTGGAAGTGTATTCTTGGCAGTGAACAGGGCTTATATCCGTCTCAATATATGTTAATCCATAGTTGTATCAAACAAAATACAGATATTTATTGTATTTGTCCAAACATAATTACATCATGGGTTACTCTCATTTCTGTAGCAGATAGAACGTTTTGCAAAACATGTATACACCTAGCTAAGCTGAATACAATATATTTTTATTAGCCTGTAAATAAATGTACTCTTCTGCATTGCAGTGATTTCTGCACCTAATTCAGAGTTGTATTTCATTTTCTTCTCTTTTTGTATATAAAAAAGACCCAACCCTGTGTGTGTTTTTTTTGTCTGTTAAGCATGTAGTCCACTCCTGGCCAAAAAGCTGATACGGGGGAAACCAAAACAGCATAATGTGAAGCTTGACTCTAATGTAGTCTTGGCTGTCAATAGTTAAGGGCAAAATACATTTTTTGAAAGACACAGTTATGGGACATGTCTCAAATTGCATTGAGATGCATTTTGTGCTGAATGTTTTTCAGTTAAAAAACCAAAAATATTTGCAGTGTCTGACTGTATAATAGCACCATAAATATTCTGAAGGCCTTGACTAGGAAGAGCTATTAAGACCTAGATGTGATGTCAAAGGGTAAAGTCATTTGGCTAAAATTGTGGATACTACCCTTTATCTCTCTTTTTTTTTGTTGGTGTTTATTTTCCATGGATTTTGAAATGTTCTACGCTTCCTTTTAAGTTACAACTTTTAGTTCTAGTCTTTGAGTCCTTTTGTTCAGACTGAGTGTCCGTTTTGTGTTTTAAATTATATTTTAAAAGGAATAATCGCTCACCTATACTTGAGTGGTCATGTCACCCTAAAGCATGAAGTTCATCTGAATGAGCAGAGAGCTCAAGTGAAAGGCAATGGTGTGTGGTAACTGGTAGTAGTATAATTATGGTAACGCTTAAGGATTTATTGGGAGTGTGTAAGCAGAGGGCAGAAAACTGTGAGCGTAGGAACTGTCTCAATAGACAAGGCTGAGTCATGTGGGATGAAAAGATGTAGAATGTACAATTGGTGAAGGCTGAAACTGTTAACTGTTTTTTAGCTCTAAATTTTTTAGGAGGTTTAGATATGGGTGACTTCAGCAGATGGAAGGAAGAGGAAAAGGAGAGCAATGTAGCTTGAGTTGTAAAACAAGCAGAGGAATAGAGGCAGTTATGAATAAAGATGATAGAAAGAGGAAAAAAAAAATTACTTCTTTGTTACCTGAGGTCAAAGAAGGTAATTCAAAATTTCTTTGTGTTCCAGTGTCCTGCTGAAGGAGCTCAGAGGCTGCTCCCAGTGACTATGGTCACTAAGTAATCCTCTATATTTTTTTTTTCCAGAGACATCCTGAAGAAGAGAAACACATCCTGACTTAGGATATGTGTAAGAAGTCTGTTTTTGCTGATTAAAACCTCAGCTCAATGGCCTGAAAAAGAATGGGCTAACATATTTCAAGCTTGCTTTTATAAGCTTGAACTTACAGTACAATAATTGGAAAATGTTATCATCTTGTCCAGTGTGTCTTTTCCAACAGGATGCAGTTCCCAGTTCTTTAGAATTTTTGCAGTTGTAAGGGAACCGAGGAGTTGAGAAGTGGAAAACATGCTGACTTTGAAAGAGAAATACTCAATTCCTTTGGATTTTCTTTCCTCTCAGATTTTCTTTTCTTATGTTGCTTTTAATGCTTCAGAATAGTCTTGTCCTAGCTAGTTTGGAACACCTGGTGTTCCCTTCCCACAAATGTACTTGGAATCTTCTCATGATGCCTGCTCCTGTCCAGGATGTATTGCTTCAGAGTCAAATGGTTGAAAAAGGCCAAGTAGTATTTGTCAAGGATTTTCAGTTCCTAGGTGAAAACTTTAGGTCACTTGGGTAAATTTTCCACACTCTATATAAGTGTTTGATTCAATCAGCTGTCCAAATTATTTGGTGTCTCTTTGTCAGCCTTCTGCCTCATGTTCTAAGGCTTGTGTTTCCCAGCTGTACCTAGGTAAGCATTGGAGCAACCAATGTTTTGAAGGCTCTGCAGGAATATGGTCTTCCAGTCTGCTGTGAGAGGTATGTTAAAAGTCCATGTATGGATCCCAGGAGAACTGGTTACAGTTTTTCTTTGTAACTTTCTGCTTGAGATAGTGATCACAATTCCCTTCAGGGTTTTTGGCATTCCATATTTCTTCAAATTTCCTTTTTGAAAAGCAAAAGCACTGCAACCTTAGCCAGCTCCCCGGTTTCTCCTGCATCAGTTGTGGGGCCATCAGCTCTCTGCTGCCTTGTTTTGAATGGCTGGGTCTCAATCAGGAGGTTAGGAAAATGTAAATAAATGTAAAGTGAAAATACAGGCATTCACAGACATGTTTTGATTGCCTGTAGTGCTGGAAGTCATGGGTTCTTGGGAGACAGCTGGTAACTTTTCTGTTAAAACTGCAAGTCTTCAAATGTATCTGTAAATCTCTGTAAATCCTGTTGATTAAATCTTAATTTGCCCATGAACTGTCTAAATATTTGCATGGATACTACTTCTGTCAAATGAAATTGGTCAAATTCTCATGAAAATATTTTTTATAATGTTATTTTACTTGCTGTTGTCTAAGTGTTTCTGTCTGTCATCAATTTCTTTAGGGGAATGGAAGCATGAAAAGTCATGCTGCTGAACTGGAATAGTTACATATTTGCTCCACTGAGTTTATACTGCTGGAAATGTCCTTGATTTGAATGCTTTCCCTTCCAATAAGAAATAGAGTGTCCTTTTTCAATCCCTGCTGGAACAACCTGTTGAGAGTTTTCCACTGTTGACTCTTCTTCTGCTAAAGGTTGGGGAGGAAGGTTGCTATATGTTGTCCATGCTGATCCTCTTGTAGAAGTGAAGCCTTTGAGTTATGTCCATAAATGCACCAGTTCCTCTTGGTTTAATTTATAATTTGCATGGTAGAGTGTAGTTCCATGAGAAGGGATTCTCCATGGGTGCTACAATTTAAACCCTGCAGTGGGTACTTTTCAGCTTCTGAGGGTGGCAGATTTGGGCTTGGAACTGAGAAATCGACTTTTTATATATGATAAATGGGGATTTCTGTATAGCTGTCAAAAGCTGCTGCAGGCTTTCCTGATCTTCCTTTTTTATCCAGTGTGGCAGTTTAGGTGTTCTCCTAATTTGTGAGAGATGTGAGGTGTTAAAAGGCAATTCAGGAAGCCAACAGAATTAGGGTGCTCCTTTAAGTATTATTTGAAGTGTTACCTTAAACCCAGGTCACATATTACTAACCTTTGTTTTAAAATGAAAGACATAGCAATTCTGTGTATTACGACCCCCACATCTTACTAATGGGTCTGTCTTGAGTGGTCTGGGTAAGTAGGCAAGTGTTCTTGGGGTTGTGTCAGTTTTTATGCTGTTTTCCACGTCTAAACTTGTCTGTTACTTAGTAATTGCAACTTGTGACCAGAATCTTAAGTGCAAAGTATTTGCATTTGTGTGTGGTGCCAAGAGGGGGCAGCAGTTTCCTTTCAATCTCCAGCATTAGTGAACCTGTGAGAAACAGAACCTATTGTTTTATGAGTTGGTTTTTTGGGGGGGTTGGTTGGTTGGTTGTGGTTTTTAATTTAAAAAGAAAAAAAAAAGGAAAACTTTATTCATTAAACTTTTTCAAGAAACACGTAATCTTAATATAATTAACATCCAGTCTAATTGACATCCTGTAGCAAGTAGTTTGCAGATGGCACATATTACAGTTAAAAATTGTCCTCTCTGTATATCAGCAAAGCATATGTCCAAACACACATAAACACAGACTTGTATAATTACATACAGCTCTGCATTCATGACTTGCTAAAAACCTACTTGATTATTCTCATCAATTACTTCAAAAAATGAGCGCTCTGCTCTCTTACAAACTCAGAGACAAGCAATGGAAATGTTTTATCTCTTGTTTATGGTTGGGTTAAGGCCTTCCAAAAGAAGGGACTGAATGCACTGATAAAACGTGAAATGAGATGCCAGGTAGGTTCATAAATACTCCTGCCTGCATTTCACAAGTGCCCTTCAACCATGATACTGACCCAACCTTGTCACATTCCTGGAATCTTTGCTGGAACAGAGACTGCCCCACTGACTGTCGTGTTGGGTGAGGAGAAGCAGGAAGAAAAGGAGATGATAATTGTGTTTTGTTCTAGTCCAGGCTCAGACAAAAGCCTCTTGGCTGGAGACAGAGGAAGGTCAGTTCACGTTGACCCACCTTTGTCTTTTCTCTATGAGTGCTCCTTTCCAGAGACACCAAATGATAGTCCAGTCTGCAGACCTTGTTTGTTGTCATTAACCAGGTGAAAAATAGACCTGCCAGCAGAAACATGTTTATGTCCTTGGTCCTGGTTCTTTTACAGTGATGCAGTTGTATTAGAAAGGTGGGAGGATGGACCATGACTTCATATGCTAAAAAGTTACCTATATACACGAATACTTTCCTCAAAGGAGTATGAATGCCATCTGCAAAGTCTTTGTAAGACAGTAGAAAACTTACTGCAGCATTGTTATCAAAAGCACAGCTCACTTTGTGTCGTGGCACGTCAGAAAAGGCTTGTGTGGCCCTTTGTGATGAGATGCTGAAAGCGCTTGGTGCATGAGCCATCAGCAACCGCAACCTTTCCACATCCACGTATGACACCATGGCATTTCCATATAACAGGCATGCTTTATCCAGGTCACCTTATTCAAATTTTATAAAACTGTCTGTCAGAACAGATGGTGTCACTTAAGGATAAAAAGCTTAGCCATAGATGTGAAGAAAAGCTGCCTCTTCAAGTGAGGTCTGCTAGCTCGTCTTAGTCTTTATCGCCCCTGTCCTTCCCTGCTCAACAGAGGACTTTTCGCAGGTTTGTGGTTGGTGTTTTCAGAGGCCTTTGCATTTTTGGATAGGTTTGATTTGTTGCTACAGCTCTGGACAGGTGGCAGCATATCTGTCTATCTCGGTTCGCCCATCTGCGAAATGGTGTTTGCCTGGGCCAGAGAAATTAAGATGCACAAAACACATTTGTAAAGACTGGTTTCTAGTATATGCCCAGGGGATTAAATTGTTCAGAGCAGGGGTGGGGTGGTGGGTAATGTTACTGTCTTTCTGGATCTATTGTCCCCTTGTTTTATGGCAAGCATAACCATCTTCTCTGCTATCTGCCACTCCTCATGGAGGAGGACTTCTGATAAGCTCCCTGTCACAGCTCAGGCATCACCCATTGCTGTGTGTTTCTATATTGTTTGTTTTAAACTGGTCTTGATGTTTCTTTTAAGCCTAGAATTTTGGCTTGCTCCCTACCTTTTTGCCTGCCTTCTAGTAGGCAACATGCATGTGTTTTTAAAATCTATTATTGTCTGTTGTCATCTGATTTGGCTGAGAGAATGTTACAAGCTTTGAATAATTTGTTATATTTGTAAGTTTTCTCGTTCTTTTTGGTAACTCAGATTTAGTAGGAGGAAATGCTGGGTATTCAGGGTACTGTTCCTCTTTGGGTTAGCCAGTAATGCAGATTATTAATATATCAAGGGAACTTTTCCAGTGAAGTCTGTTAAAAAATTTTGTGTCTAGTCAAATTATGGATTCTTGAGGTCTGTTCAGGGTGTTTATTCAGGCCACAAATGCCTTAGTAACACTACTATGTCATATTTGTTGACTCTTATTTTTTACTATGGTAAAAAATTATGTTGTGCTATAACTTGATTAAGTCGTCTCCTTCCCAGATTTCTCTTGTAACTATACAAAAATAAACAGGGTGATAATCTCTTGGATGTCACATGGCAGAGCAGTTGCTATGTTGTGAGTGTCTAAGTAATGAATTAACTCAGCCCAAGAGAAGAGGTTACTGAATAACCTTTGCCTACTGTAGATGGCGAAGGTTTTTCAGGGCTTACAGCCACTTAATGTGAGGCGAAGCCTAAACAAATTGGTGACATTTGAATGAAAAAATCTCCAAATTCTCTTGTCCAGACTATACAATGAGATAGCACAGAAAGTCAGATGTGAGGCATCCTCCTTATCACGGGTAGCATGAATTTTCTCCAACTGAGGATGTCTTCCCTCTTGTCCTTATCTAGTTTAGAAATACTTTATCTGACTCCTTGTGGCGTGTCCTTAATGGATTGTAGGACTTTACCGGGGGGAGGAAGGGGGCTTCAAAAAAAGGAAGCCCTCAGGAGAGGCTTCTATTTTAAGTTTGAAACTGATTGTGCAGAAATGGCACCTTCCTTTTAAATAAGAATGTTCTGGGAAACTCACTCTATCTTCGAGAAGTCATAGTCATTGCAATGGTAGTCTTGTTAACCCCACACAGCTGTGGCAGGATAATTTTCAGTGTAGGTATCAACAACACTGATGAGTTTCAAATGAAATGGTAAATTCTGCTTTCACACTGTACTAATCACAGTGGAGGCTGGAGGTCAGTACAAACTCGCATCATAGCTGACATTGGAAAGAAAAGGACAGTACACAATTTTTACTATGGAAAATAATAAAGAAAAAGGAATGGAACAACATAACCTTGTCATTCCTTCAGTCTGGCCTGATTACAGGCTGGGGAGCCTTTAAGAGCCCACTTGCTGAGCAAAGCTAACCCGATTTTGGAGAGAAAGTGTACAGAAGAATACAGATGGATTTCTATAAGGTTACTTTTCAGTGGGCATCTGATCCCATAGGACTGCTGTGAGACCACAGACTCCCTTCTTAGAACTGTCTTCATTTTTTTAGTTCTTGTTTTAATGATAGTGATCTACCAAACAGGTAAGCACAGTTAGGTATCTACTCCTGTAATGGGACCTATAGTCTGATATTCCCATCCCCTGTAGGGAGTTTTTTTGTGCTTCATTCAGGGTTTCACTAAAATCAGCCCATGGAGTGAAGGACTGCCAATTCTCTGGCAGTCAGTGGGAAAAATCTGAAGGAAATCTGTACTAAAAACTTAATCTTCCCAGGTTTTAGCCGTGCCAATAATGTAGACCAGCCATGGGATTCACAAGCTGCTTCTAAAGACTGGAATCCAACCTGCTGTGGTTTGTCAAAATAAGGAGGCAGGGATGTCATTTACACAAAGGTGCTAGAGACACTGCTGTGACTGCTGCCGTTTTAGCTCAGTGCTCATACTACTCCTCAGATGCCAGGGGTGCAGATTGGCCTCAGGGCTTTCCCTGCCTGCCCCCATCTCTGCACACTGCCTGCCCCCATCTCTACACTGCACACAATGTAGAGTGGGGCTACCGAGCTGAACCCCTCCTGTGGATGGTGTCTGGAGAGGAAGGAGAAGCCAGACTGATCATAGACTGATCAGAGATCAGACTGCCAGAAGATCATAAAAAGAGAGCAGGTGATGGTATGTCCTAACCAGGACATACCCTGAGCCAGGAAATCCTAATTCCAGTCCAGGGCTAGTTTTAATCTATTGCCTGTTGGGTATAAAGATTGTGGTAGGTAGTATGATAAGGTTTAATATCTGATGTTTTGCAACTAAAAGAAATAGAAAAATACTCTTTAGAATTACACTTGATAGGAAAAAAATGCTTTTGTATTGAGAATTATTGTATTAGAAAGGTACTTGATAGAAGAAATAAGAATTTGTTATCTATTTACCAGTCGAAGGAGGTCAGGGCAAAGAAAATTTATGGCTTTGGTGTGGTATTTTTGGAACCTTTGTTGTAGTGGGTTTTTTGGTAAATTTAGTGTTTTAAATATAAGGCACCAGCTGGAAATGCATGCTGTCATTTTTTGGTTTGATTTGTAGGTAGCTGATGCCATTTTTTACACTTTCTTACCTCAAGAGCCGCCTCCTTCGGTTCCCTTAGTCAGGCGTGCAGTTACAGAGCTGCCCCCATTCCCAGCAAACTCAGTGACTTGCTGTCAATAGCAATGGAACAGGCAGATCCTAACTGCCAGGCACAGTTAATATTTAACCTTCCTGTGGACTCTGACTTGACTTTACTGTTCCAACACACTGGGAGTGCCTGCTTGGGGAAGAAGTTTGGTACCAAAACACCACTGAAAGTCTCCATTGACCAGAGGATCAGACGCTGCTCTCACACCATCTCTAGAGATGCAGGAAAGAGATCCTGAGCTAACAGGCCTTCTGAGAGTGGAAATATCCCAAAATGGTGCATACTCTAACCTTCACTGTGGAACAAAGGTTTTTAAGACTGTGGTATTTCATAAGGCTGACTTTATTATATCTGCATCTGGCTTTGGCAGTGAGGACAGGCTGACATAAACAAGCTGGAGTTTGATGTATCAGTATGTAAAAACCCATTTCAGAGGATGCATATGAGGATGGGCACTGGCACTGGTAAGATTGAGGCAAACCCCTTTCATTCCTACACCAGGATTTTGTATCTCTACCACCATTAGGAGACAGACGTAGGGTAGGAAGTTCCTATCTGCTGCTAGGGTTGCTAAAAATTTTCTAGGCCAAAGTGGAGAGGCCCCCATGCTCAGCAGTCACTCAGATGTGAACCATGAAGCACCATGGCAATGAGCTGGAGATGCCCTGCCTCTGTCTCTGAAAGCACTAAGCCACTGTGAAGGGAGGTTGAAGATGTTTGGGAATCTATTTTAAGTCACCTTTGCAGGTTTGTTTGGTTTCTTTTGAGGGGGGTGGAGATGAAGGTTAGGTGCAAATTGAGACCAAACCTTCCATTAGGGTAAATCAGCTGTGTTAAGATGGGTTTGAATGACAGCAGAAATGGGCAGAGGCTGCCAAGAAGCTTTTGACACTTGTATCATGCTGCAGATGTGCCAAGCATGTGGCAGAAATATGCAAAAAGTTCATTATAATACAAGTAGTGTCATCTGCTGCCTGGTCCCCTTGCATTGCTGTGTTACTTAGCTGCCTCATTAGGTGGGAAGTAGGCCTGATTACTGACTTGTTTGTCAAGTGACAAGTCAGGCTAATTAGTTGTGTGGGCAGAGGATTGCTTTCAAGCTCATCAGAAGGGCATCCTCATCCTTTCCTCAATCATATGCATCCAGCATCGGGGTTTGGCGCAGGAGTTTGTTTGTGGGTTCTTCTTCTCTAGAGGTTATGGACAGAAAATCTGGGCTAAATGGGGCACTGAGAGAGTCTTTTTTTAGCCTGTCACACTGGGGCCGTGAATTGCAGCAGCGCAGCTGGCACTTTTGCAGGGCGTAAGGAACACTTCCTTCTCACCCTGCAGGGTATGTGGCGGGAGTGGGCGTGCAGCGATGATCGAGTCACCGAGTGAAGTGGCAAGCCTGTGTGGCTGATTTACAAATACCAGTGTTCTTTATTTACACAGACATGTAAACAACAGAAGGTAAACAACACCGCCCAGCTCAGTCTAACAAACAGGCTGCTGCTGTTTCACTTCAGGACCTGAGGTGTTTTAGACATTTCACAGAAACTGTATTGACAGCAAACACAGGAAGGCTACGAGGTTACCTTGACTCTTTCTTCTTTGCACGGGAATCGCATGCACGGTGCAGCAGTGTGGGGAAATGGCACCACCTGAGGCTGAGAAATAAGGGTATGCAAAGAACCCACTCAGGTTGCCTTAAGTTCGGGTCTGGCTGGAGTTAGCAGTATTTGTGAGCAGTACCACTGCAACCAGACTGTCCCTCTGACAGCACTTTCCACCCAGAGATCTGAAAGCACTCTGATCAGTCTTTGTTGCATCCTTTGCAAATCATCCCATTTATATACAAGGAAATAAAGGGAGGGCCTTCAGAGAGCAACTTTCCCAGAGCTCAGGTTTTACTGGTCTCGTTTCCCCACCATGTGCTTTGAGTATAGCACCATTCTTTCTTCACAGAAGTATGTAGCTTCTTGACATTTAGGACAAGCTTTTCAATTCAAAGAAATGCCCCAAGTACTGGAGGTAGAAGGGCAGTGGACAGTCCCAGTCATGACCAGAAGCTGTTCTGCTCCAAAGCTGCCCCTGCTGAAAGAGGAGCCAGCTACTGTGCGATACATTGCACCCAATCCCAAGCTTTTTCAAGTTTGTCTGAAAACAGAACTAAGGGAAAGGTTAGCTGCAAAAGAAAAACTACTCAAAAACAACAGTGCTGATCTGCTGTCTTGCAAATTTAACTGCAATTTAACTGCAACAGTAACCCATACACACTGTTTTAGTTAGTTGAAATAATTCTAACAGAAATGTTACGTTAAATTTGTAAGACAGAAAAATACCTAGTGGAAAAATGAATAGTTCAGGAAGTTTGCTGCTTTGTGCCAAGGAACAAATTTCCTTATAGTTTAGCAGCAAAAGAATCAGCTAGAGCTTGAACAGCATTGAATTCTCAGCTGCAAATTCACATTTTGGTTAAGTACACACACTTCCTAAATAAAAAAAATTAAAATAACTTCCTCAGATTAACTGGTATGTTGTTTTGTTTTGTTTCAGTTTTTTGTTTGTTTGTTTTTCTGCTGTGGGGTGATAACCATGGCTTGAACCCAAAACCAGTTTCAGCCTTTCTACCTGTTTTCTAACATGAATTACAAGTTAGATGGGCTCAGCTTGTATGCTAGATCAAATTCAAGCATATGAGAATTGCTGCTAAAAAAGCAGCTGGGAAGCTGTGTTTGAGCACAGTATTTAAATACTCAGCTGCCTTCTCTCATGCACATTATGCAGCAAGTAGTTTAACTTCTATCCTCCCAGTTAGAACTACAGCCCTATCTTCAGTTATCATAGGAAAGGAGATGAATCAACACAACCATAAGATACACCATTTACAGCTGCCAGTACAGCAGCAGGTAAGATAAAGAGAGAAAAATAAAACTGTTTTTCTTAAATAGGCATTCCTGCAATCCTTTCAAACACCCAGGTGAAAAGGAAACCTAAGAAATTTTCCTTAAATAAAAGCTATGTACAAATTGCACACATTGCAAATGGAGCACTGAGATCAGTTACAGAAAATAAGATGTACAGTCTTCACTGATAACATCTCTCTTGCTATAAACAGTGATAAACAGCATATGCTTTCTTCAGATGTCAGAACCCAGCAAGACAGCAATATTATGTACACAGGGCTTGTTTGCCTTCTGCCTCCCACAGCAGAGTCCCTCCAAACTCTGTTTTCACTTCAGAAAGCTGTGCAGTGACGTTCCTGCGCACCGTGCCGCTCCTGCTCGGCAAATCACAACAGAGCTGTCATTGCTGTCTGGCTTATGGGCTTTAGGCAGTCCCTGGGCGTGGAGTAACCCTCGCCCCCGAGAGCAGTTTGCTGGGGTTTCTGGTAGTCTGTGCTGTAGCTCACGGAGGTCAGAACACCATTAACTTTGGGTTTGTCGTAGTTTATGACACTCTGGGGTGTCTGATAGTCTCCGTTCCTGGTGTCGGTTTTACAAGAACTGGAGAAGCTGCCAGCAGTGAGGGAATGTATCTGAGATGAGGCGACAGGAACATTGTAGCCATTCTCAGAGGTGAAGTTGCTTTCCCTTGCTATGTGCCGCTCTATGATGGGGGTGGCGTACTCTGGCTCTTGGCTGGTCAGGGGCAGAGCATATTCGTGCCTGTTAGCTCTGTGAGGGCAGCGATAGTGATTTTCGAAATCAGAACTCCCCCTTCTTCCCTCCTCTTTGGTGTCCATGGGGCGAAAAGTAGATCCTTTACGTGTTACCGTCCCAGTCCCAATCATGAGAGGCTGCTGATAATCTAAAAGGAAGCATGAAATGCTCAATAAGGCATGGATTAGTTATCTTATGTATATAATACTTAAGCACAGATAAGTATTTTTTGTTGAAAAACTACTCTGTTACTGTATCAAATGTGTGATCATTTGGAATGTGAGGAAACCTTTCCCCAGCACCAGTCCTATAACCTCCTTTGGCAAGCAAGAGTTGGAGAACATGGCAGAAGCTCTTCCACAGAGAAGCTCCAATCTGCCACCTCTTCCTCTCTCTCCCTCCCTCCCTCCCTCCCTTTCTCTATCTACCCTCCTAAATAAATTAACATTTCTGGAGTATACTTGAAAGCCCTAATAAAGAGTGAGGTCAACAAAATATTAGCAACAAACTGGACAAAAGACATTGCATGAAGATCCACCAGCGAGAAGTTCTCCAAAACGAGTGTTCCACTTTTGGAATAATTAAAATGCCCAGAGGATTCTTAACATGCCGGCTTTATTTAAAAGGAATCTCACAGTAGCTGACTGACAAGAAGGATGAAGTTAGGCAAAACGGCAGCCAAGAGAGTCAATGGAAGTGTGAAATGTGGTAAGCCAGCTCAGCACGGCTGCAGGCGTGCCAGGGGGGATGAGCTTGAGGGGAGAAGAAGGAATGGTGCTGCTGGAGGAACTGGGCAGTCACCCGGTCAAGGGGGATGGCAGGGACAGAGCTGGCCTAGGGCAAACAGCCTGAGCAGGAGCAAGGAGTGAGATGGAGGAAATACGGCCTCGAGAAGTGCGTGTTTGCACCTCTAGTTAAGGTATGGGCCAGGCTGCCGTGTGAGGAGATCTGAACGGGAAGGTTGTCTGAAAAAACAAGTAACACTATTATGAGAAAAGTGAACGTTCTAACTTTCTCGCTTTGGCGCTGGTGACAATCTCTTACAGATACATACGGTGGCCTGAACAGCTCTAGTAAATGACACTGCTAAAGCATCGTGTTTTCATGCAGGCGTGAAGAAGTTAGCTCGGTTTCTGTTCTGGCATCGCAGTTCATCTGACATGAGCGTCGAATTCGATCCCATCTGTCCTGTGAATCTTTTTGGCAGTTTCTGGCTGTGTCCCAAACTTCAGCATGTAGGGTGAAGGTGTTATGATATTTCACTAAGTAAGTAGTGCAGCTCTCCCCAGCAACACTGCAGCCATCACCAGAAATCTCTCTCTCCCAGGATGAAGCATCTCGACTTCACCCTGGCTGCCTTTGGAAACCATCAGGCAGCTGGGGGTCTGAAGTGAGGGAATTTCATGTAGCAGGATAACCTACATGCAAATCGTGTGTTCCCTGCAATTAAATTATTAAATGGCACAATTCTAGGTTGCATTCACATTCTTATTTCATGTTTTTTATTTTTAAGGAGTCTGCAGGTAAAATGCTAAGGCTGCGAATATGCCTGAGCCAGGCTGAGAGTTCAGACTTCCCATGAACACAGCAGGAGGGGATGGTGGAAATAGCAAAGACTTCCCAGACATGGCCAGGGAACCAAATCATCATATTTTGTGAGCAACCTTTATTAATTCTCTTTCCTTAAAACTGCTTTAGAGGTCTCTACATATTTATATTTAAAGTTTCTATAAAGGATTGAAATTATCTTTGAAAGATATTGAGAGCAGCACCATATGGAATTACAGTTAACCATTCATTTGTTTTTTAAATGTATTTCTCTGCCAGACACAATGAAGAAATTCTAAGGAATTTCTAAGGTCTAGAAGCTGGAAACAGCAAACTAACCTTTCTTCAAGAGTGCTGCTCACTGATCCCATGAAATGGCTGGTCTCACTAACCTTACCAGGCAGACTAGACTAGGTGGGGATAAGATGTGTTAAGAGGATGAATTAAAAAAACATTCTTTAGGATGGAAATAGTACTGATGCGCTTTCATTGGAATTTGCTCTATCCAAACAGTGACCTGGAGCCAAGGTAGCACAGGAGAGAAGTGCTGTGCTTGGCTTTCTTTTTCTCTCTCATCTACCTGCCTCCTCTTCAGGAGGCCTCATCTCCCAGATAGTTCAGGAAAGCTGCACAGGGATCTCAGCACAACTTCCAGCTAGGTATGAAATCCCACCATAAACCAAGTCAGTAATTTTTCTATTTGATCAGCAGAAAGAGGCATCATATTTTGTTCCATTTCCAGAATCACTTGTGTTTAAATAGAAACACAAAAATTAGTCAGCACAGGGAATCAATCCTATCCTAGGTACATTCTTGCACTTCATCCATGCCTAAGTGCCTTCCAGCATTACCTTCAGCTGTAACTATTTCAGAGTCCAGAAATTTTTCCAACAACTCCAAGAAAACAGAATTGCAAAAGAGTGTGTCTTTCCCTCCCTAATATATTTAGCTGCTTCACTATACATTTGGGATGAACATGAATAAATCCATTCCTGGTCCTCAATTTGCATAAAAGCTGAAGCTTGTAACATTTCTGGGCCATCCCTCTCCCTGTTACTGGCTCTGCACACAGAGCAAAAGGGATGAATCTGAGGGGGAGCAGCTGTTACCTGCCATGTCACTGGTGACCAGATCCAGCTTTTGTGGCGTCTCCTTCTCATTGCTATAGCTGATAGTAAATTCAGTTGACTGATGTCTGGTAAAGGGCTGCTTGATTTGTTTCCAACAACCTATGAAAAAGAAATAAAAATAGAAGGCTTATCAGCAAGTTAAATGCTTAGAATAAGAAGACTTACCAGTAAGTTTAATTTTTTGTATACTCATTGCTGTCAATATATTGAAATAGTTAAAAAACATGACTAAAATGGGCTGTTTGGTTAAAAAAAAAGCCCCCTAAATATGGAGGGTGAAGGAAGAAGTGAATCATCAACTGGGATTTCCAAGTTTATATAAGATTTTTTGGCAGGAAGGGCTCAGACTCTGTAGATGCCTAACAGTGATGCCTAAACAAAGTATATTGATAAAATACCAACTTTAATTCAGTTATATTTTGGCATTGAATATGTGGAAAAAAAAAATGCTTGAAATTCCTCCTTTTTTTCAGTAGATTAGTGTGGCTTCCATTTCATTGCTACCTGAGCACTCATCAATTCACTTGTTCTCACAACTTCCTTGTAAGACAGAAAAGAAAAAAATCCACAGTGTCAGGGACTTGCTGGAACCAGTGCCAGGATCTTGTGAAGAGGTGAGTTTGACTCATGGCTTTCTATGTCCCAAGCCTGGTTCACAAGGGCTTAGAACTTGATTTATGAAGCAGACAAACAACAAATGAACTGACTGGGTAAGAGGCTATCTCCAATTTCTTGGGATTTGTCCTCATTAGCAAGTGAGAAAGGATTATGATGTGACCTTGAAAAATCATATTAGCAAATATGATGTTAAGTACAAATTAATTTTCTAATGAGGGCGAGCTGCTGTGGGTAACAGCATTCCTTTCACTGACGTCAGCACCTGCTGAGGGATGAAATTTTGGAGCTGAGTTATTGCAAGAGACTTGTCAAGAGACATATGAAGTGCTTAGTGGTTTGGGTTTTTTATGGAAAGCTGAATTTCAGAAGGATATTCCTCTACAGAACTGGTTGGCCAGGAAAAACACCCTAACTGCCAAGCTGATGGGAACCCCACTCTAGAAAATGTTATTGAGCAGAACAAAGAAAATACTCCATCAGGATTTTGTAGTCATCTCCTAAAGCAGTGTGCTCAAGCCAACCCATCATTCAATACAGTTCACTGTTGTTAGGCTTTATAAATACAGTTTCAACCAGGGAGGGCAGTGAGAAGAAAATATTAAAGCCTTAAAAAATGATTACACCCTTGCTCTCTTAGAGCAAGGCAATCCCCTCTGCTATGGGGAAGAGAAAAAAAACCCAGCAATTTTCTGCAAAATAGGTATTTTGGAAGTTGAAAGAAAAGGAGGGCACCTGGGAGCACTCTTACATGCTAATTTATGCACTCTGTATAATAGATCTTTTGTTAATTGCCTTTCTGTCATAGAAACCAAATTATATTGTTTCTCAGGGCACTGTGCTAGGATGACACAAGTGGGACTATCATTTGCTGTTTCCCTTGTATGAAGAGGTGAATTTGAATGAGGAAATGTGGATGCTATTTCACAAGCATTAAATGCTTAGTTGCATAAACCCCTTCCTGCTGGCCCATTGGACAGGACAGGACAAAGTGCATGATTCTCTACTAACCTGATTTCTGTGTACTGGATAATCCATAGGAAAGTCCTTTGGCTTCTCGCCTGTGAGGAAAGGAAAGGATTTATAAACATCAGTACTTACAGCATTTCAGCTTCATGCCTTAGCTCCAGCAGAGCCTTTTTACTTAGTGGCTAAAGACAAGAATTCACTTCGAGTTCCTGGAGGTTGGTGTTTACTAGAACATCAGGCATGCAAACCAGCACTTTGACATTTTCTTTTCCTCTATCTACATGCAAGCTGTGAGTGCTGGTGTTCAAATTGCTGGGGTTGGCACTCATCAGTTTGTTGTGTCTATGTCTATATGTGTCACTCTGGGCTATGTTTGGGTCTGCTCTTCTGAATTCTTTGGCTATTTTATGGATTTATTTGGAATCCAGGGCAAAGCTGAGTATCACTGGTGATGAAGCAGCATCACCAGAGTATTGCTTGCACTTCAAATCCTCATCTGCTGACAGAAGCATTTCCTGGTTCAACATGCAAGAGCAGGTTCATAGCAATGGGCATCAAGCAGGAAACACAGTTAGCAGTGCTTCTTCCAGTCCTCAGTATTGTGAGATGAAATAGCTTAGTTTTAGCTGCTTACACCAGTGTATGTGTGTGACTCCATAGAGCTGAACTCTGCTTTCAGCCTGCTAGGTTAAATGCTCTAGTTTAAGGGACTGGGAAGCAAAAACACAACAGGAGGGAAATAAAAGAAAATTATTCAGATAGGTAGCTCAAATCTTTCCTTCACTGAAGTTTTATTTGGCTTTGGCGTGGAAAGTATCCTGTCTTTAACTGCTTTACACCTCAATTCTTGTGGGTATATGTAGGGTGAAGAAAACAGCTGGTTATGCACAGTTCTGACCTGCTTTACCTTCATTTTTCTCTGACTAGGGGAGGCATACAGTAAGAAATACAATACAAAGACAGGTGAGTTCTACTTAAAAGAAAGACTGACTAACGGGATCAGGTCCCAGCTCCCTGGTAAGGTGGCTCTGGAATGAGAGCACAGAGTTGGACATGCTAGCTAGTTACCCACAAATGCCTCCTTTGACAAAAACCAGTATCTTACTTGCGAAGGGCTGTGCAGACACAAATTCCAGAGAACAAGAACAGAAACAGCACGATGAGGATGGGGACAATTATAGCTGTAAGCTTTAAACCTGCATGAGAAAAAAGAAGGGATAGAAGTTTAAAAGATACGTTACTCTAAAGCTGGTAATTTTTACTATAGCAAAAGGTAGATAATGTTGCAGGAATACTTCTTACTAAAAGAACACACTCCTCAGCCATGGTTGGATTCCATGTACCTGTGTGGAACAATGTTGAAACAAAACAGTTGAATATGCTTTCTCAAGGGTTACACTTTACTTGGCATCTATATGCATCCTTACAAAGAGCAGTTCTTCTTTATTACATACTAGATGACTTTTAAAAAGCCACTCATACACACTCTGCTTATAAATCTGCTAAAGGAGACTGCAATTTTACATGCCAAGTATCTGGCTCATGCTGAACTGGCTGAAACATTCCAGTCAAAATAGTTCAAAGATTTCCATGAGGGAACCTAGGGAAAAACCTGTTTAGCCACTGTTAAATTCTAACACAGCATGCTTTAGAGCAGGGATTTGAAAATTAGCAGTGGGGTGGCTCTTGTGTCAGAAGCGTGCCATTCCCTGTTTCTACAGACACTTGCCAGCTGTGAGAATAAGGCAGTAGAAGTCCACAGGGTATTTGCAATTTAGCAAATGAAGTCTCAGTAGATTTCATTTTCAGTGAACATGGATATGGTTTACTCATACTGCTGCACAGATGAACTGAGCTTGCTTGCTCTTGGCAAGCAGTCTCAGAATATTTTTTTTCTTCCACTGATTGCTTCTTACAACCAGTTATTTCACAGAGGTGTTTCTACAACTATCAGCTACCTAATGGGTAGTAGCATTTGGTGCAGTGGGTCTGGCAATTCCTACCTGGCTATGAGTCCACCAAACACTGAGTATAAGCTCCAAATTTTGTTTGTTTGCTTTTTAAGGTCTAAGAAGTTAGCCCCACAACATTAAAGGATGAAGACTGCAAATTCAGGGAGAATTACTCAAATTAAGGTTGTCTGAACCCCCATGAACACAGGCATTATGGAAGAGTGTTTAATTACACAATCAGGCACTACTGTATGCTGCTTTCAGCTGGGAACTCACTCTGGAAGGAGTCATGATTGTGTGGAGAGAAGATAACACTTTTGTGAGACGACTTCACATACTAAAAAATTCTAAAATACAGGATGAAAGTGAGGAAGAACTCTCCCAAAAATTGTTGCTGAGTGCTCACTGTATTCCCTTGAGCCACCCACCAAGCATGGCAAATCAACCAATATGACAGGGAAACCAAAGCCCAATGTTTAACACATCAAGGAAAATTAAGGCTTTCAATCTCTTTCTGTGCCTTAAGACAAAAAGAACCTATTGCTCCTCCCTCTTCTCTCTGTCATTAATGAAGTCTGAAGGGAAAATATAAGTTTTGATTTGTGAGAAAGTTTAAAGTTCACTCAGACTGGGCTGAAGACATGATGCATCCTAGAGGAAATGCAGCATTAGGTAGTGTTACCCAAGTTAGTTTCTTCAGAGGGTATAGGCTCTGTAACAGTCTTGTCTTCTTTTCCAAGGGAGGTTTCTGTGCTCTGACTCGGTTTCTGCCACATTGAATGCGTAAACGAACTGTTAGCTGCAAGAGAGAAGGGGCATCAGTGGCACTGGGGCAGCACAGTGGGCTTTAGAGGCACCCCTAAAGCACTGCTTACCCCGTACCTGGCATGATTCGACAGCCCATCAGCTCCAGCTTCAGGGCTATTCTTTGGTTCCAAGTCTGAGGGATAACCCGAACATACCGGGCCACTATTGGAGGGATGAAATTATTGCGCACTATGTCACCAGAGTTGGAGTTACCTTGGAATACCTGCAACGAAAGGTGCACACATTGTTTGCCCCGTTTTAAAAGTCTTCAAAGTGCTCCTAACATTCAACTTCAAAGATTTTCATCCTAAAACTAACGCATTGATAACCTGGGATTCAGCCACAAGAGTTTAGGAATTGAGATTCTGGAAATAAATAATCTTTTTAGTTGTGCCAGATGATCACATTTTTCTGTAAGCTCAGAGGAGAAAGATTATCACCATTTCAAGACTGTGTAATTTCCATTATTAATTAATGTATGCTGGTATAATGCTATCAATTTTTCATTTAAGAGCACTGCAGCACCCTTTCTTGGAGATAAGGGATAGAAACATAAAAAGAAACAAACTGAAGTGAATAATTTCTAGACATTTTAGTAAAATGGTCAGTTTTCTATATCAAGCATGAAGAAAGACTTCTAACTACACAGTTGTTACTGCACTTATACAGTATTTCCCAGAATCAGCTAAGTCCCTTGTGCAGAACAGTCGTCCTTGCAATATTAGTTCTTGAAGGTGCTTCAGCACGATCTAGGAGAACTTAAAAGCCTGATGAGATAGAGAAGTGAGCTCAGCATATCTTAGATAAAATACAAGGCCACATGAGGTTCTGATGGGACAGGTTCTGTCGTGCACTTTAGCTGAAATTAAGATCGTATATAATACATTCAAAGGGTATTTGTATCTAACAAGTTACTGTGGGAAACTGCAAGCCTGCACATTTTAAACAACTAGCCTTTGCAGTTCATACACTACTAGGCTGATTTGTCACTCTTTGGGGCCAGCATCCCCTCAGTTTAACATTTAAAAAAATATTAACCCCATTAATGTTGGGCAGTGAAATTCCTTGCCATGCAAGCTAAGAAAATCAGAGCTTGCAGGAATCTCTCTTCAGCTCTGCCGAGTTTTCAAAAACTGCCATGAGGCCTGAGGACCAGGTAGAGCCTTCTCCTGAGGCAAGATGAGAATCCTCAGGAATGATGAGTGGAGGTCTGACTTTGAACACTGTGGGGACAGGGAGGAAGGCTTTTGGGATTTCTTTTGTTTGAATGGAAACATGAGGCTTTCAGGGGAAAATGTTTTCAGACAAACTCCACCAGCAGCTCTGCTGCCCTTCACCCGAGGGGTTGCTTCATTTGGCAGCGGGAGGTGGATTGACCATCCTGATGCATTTGGAGCTGACCCTCAGCTCTGCTGGTGCCATACCAACAGCATCCCTGGCAGAGGCAAACACTGAGCTGAGCTAAGGACTTGCCCCAACAGCTGCTGTACAGCTCCAATTACACTGCTTCTTTAAAAGAAGGGTGCAGATATACACATGCCTCCCTCCCTGTGTGTGTCTCACAGCTTCACCAATCCCTGGATAACTTCCTTGTTTCGACAAGCTCACTATCTACTCTGTACCCATAAATTACACGGGTGAAGACAGCCCAAGTCTAGACAAGTTTGAAACTCCTAATCTTTCTTGACAGTGAAAGCCTGCCCTTCAATGTCAAGAGAGCATACTCATTATTGTTTTGTGTTTTCCTACCCTTCACACTGTCACTTACCTTTTCTTCATTGCTTAGAATCCCTTTGTATGTTCTCCATTTTGAGTTGTTATTTTTATAGTTCATTGTAAATGTCTTCACATAAAAGTTGAAATTCATGGATCCAGAACCAATGGTCTTAATCCCTTTTAAGAAAATGCAAGAAACATTTTTATTTGCTATGTGTCTGTTTTAAGGGAACATTTTCAAATGCAAACACAGAAGCCAAAACAATTCAGAAAACTTGGTCTTCAAGGTGCTAGTTTATTTTTCAAACTGTTGAAATTGAGTTTAAAAGTTGGGTAAAGAATGGAAATCTGTTTTAAAATTGTGAACTTAGAGCAATGGATATTTTTAACAGAGCACAAAAGGCTGTGGGAGCTGGGCCTGTTCAGCCTTGAGGAGAGATGACTGAGAGGGGAGCTCATCAGTATCTATCAGTATCTGAAGGGGGTGTCAAGAGGATGGAGCCAGGCTCTGCTGGGTGGTGCCAAGCAACAGGACAAGAGGAAATGGGAACAAACTGATGCACAGGAAGTTCTATGTGAATGTGAGGAAGAATTTCTTTACTATGGAGGTGTCCAAGCACTGGAACAGGTTGCTCAAAGTGGTTGTAGAGTCTCCCCTGCTAAAGATATCCAAGAACTACTGGACACAGTCCTGTGCTGTGTGCTCTAGGATCACCCTGCTTGAGGCTGGACCATATGACCCACTGTGGTGCTTTCCAATTTTACTCATTCTGTGATTCTGTGACTCCAAAATGAAAACTGTTTTTTGATATTATCGTCTGTATCTTTACTTTAGCAGCAACTGTAATTTACGTTTGTATAACTAAACCAGGAGACGGAAACAGGAATTTCTTTCACCTAGGCCTTGTTTCAAAGGCTGTGACTTTCATGTTCCTTATTGATTCCAGATCATCCATCCAGACTCTACTGCTCCCTATGTAAGTATTTTGTTCTGTCAGCATGTTTACAGATCAGATATGCATGACGGCTGAGTTCTATCCTTCCGTAGGAAGACCTTCTTGTAAAAAGCCATAATGTTTTAAATAGGAGACTAATATTCCTGAGTGCAAAACATTTCATTACATTTAACAAAAGAAACGTTGCATTAGTGCACTATCAGCTTTTCAGCTGCATTCAGTTTCTTCTCCAGCTAAAACACCCATTTCTAATAACCAGAGAGTGACATACCTGTTATTCTCTTCTTCTCTCCCAGGTCTATCTCCAGCCATTCACGGTTGCTGCTGTGGTTAGAGGCCCAAGACCATCCTGGGACTTGTAGCCAAGCCTTGTCTGGGGACCACAGGAGCAGTTGCCCAAACTCATTGGTCTCCTCCCAGTAGGAAGATGCAGTAACCTGGCTCTTGGAGAGGAATCCCTCTTCCAGACTGAGAGATTTGTTGCAGCCTAGGAGTCCCCACACAGACAGGCAGAAGGAGTTATTTTGCATTTTCACAGGATATTTTTATATTAGGCTAGCAACATTTGAAGACCACCCACAACAGCAAAGTCAGACGCTGCTGAATCTAGTGCTAGCCTGATGCTCTCCATTAGCTGTGGTGTTTACCAGTCAATTTGTAGTGTATGATCCAGTACCAGAGTGCTGCAGTCCCAATCCTTTACCAGTCTAACTCCTACATACATGACACCTTCTGACTACATCTGCTATTTTTGCCATTTAGTTTTTTAATCTCTGCACTTTTGTCTCATTCCTGTGAAGACATTTCTTATTTTTAAATTTTTCCTTCTGAAACATAATATTTATGTTTTGAGATTGGCATTAACTAATTCTGCTGTACAAAGTATTTCACAGATGAAGGCACTGTACTGAGAGGAATACTTACTGTAAATATTTCATGATTCCCACCTGCAATTAGGGCTAGGAAAGTTACTCATTAGAGAAGCTCCTTGATACTGCTGCCAAGATGTGATATCATGAAGATAATATCTGTGGGTAAGTACTACAAACTCCACCAAAGAACCCACAAAGTCTCTGCACATCAAGGTTCTCCAGAGAAAACAGGCCAGTGGAATATGGTTCAATGAAGTTAAAAATAATTCCTTGGCAGATTCAAAGGTCTGTACATGCTCTACAGTTTTCAGCAGAATAGTAAATGATTTTATCTCAAATGAGTGAAATATAATTCAAATGAACGAATGCGAACTTTTCCCCCCTCTTTGCTGTGTTTTATGCAAATGAACGGTTTGACAGATTAAAAGAGGGTTTTGCATCTTGGAAAGTCATAAACAAAAACTCCTTCTGTATCAGTTGAATATAAATATATTTTCATTTCTCCTATGTTTTCTTTCTCTGTATGATGAAGATGGAAATTACAAATGTCTGAAGAAAAACTGCTTTCATTTTCTGTGGCCTAAAGTACATAAAAATGGGATTATCTGATTGTCATTTTTCATATGCTGGCACCAGAAATGTAACAGCAGAATACTATTTCTGTTTCTCATCTATGTGCGTATGACCGCACATATTCTGTGTTTTTCTTCCTAGCTCACTTCACATCCCTTCAATTTTTTATCCACTTGCCAATTTTAAAAAACTGCTGTCCTAAAATATCCCTCCTAGACACAGCCTGACATTCTCCTGATTATTTTTTAAAACTTTTACAGAAAACATTTAAATAGCTAAAAACAAAGCAATTATTCTTACCATTTGAAGTAAATGTAAACCGCTTATCTGATAGGGAACCACTGCAAGAAAAGAAAAAGATTATTCAGCCTTTCATGAGGTGGCCACAGGAGTGCCAAGGTAGAGCTTCAGAATCACTGTTTGTCCAGTAAAATATCTCTGGCCAGAGAGCCACTTTCTCTGCTGGCTGGATACTGACCCCTTCAAGATCACTCAAGTGTGTCTTACTGTGACTGAATTCAGGGGTTTTTTAATGGTTTTGAGCATTTTTTAAAGCTTTAAAGTGACTTCCCATTGCATCACCCTGTTACTCCTGCTAATTGTGAAAGAGTTACACTTGATGGAGATTAAACCTCACTGGCTCTGGCCATTTCTGCTTGGGCTAGAGATGTGTGTCACAAGATGAAAATCGAATGAAAACTACTCCTTGTTTTAATCTGGGTGGGAACCAGTTCTGTTATAACCATGGCCAACATCTCCCATCAGGAACGGATCCTTATGCTCCATTAACCATATCTATGGCTCCCTTTTTCTTCCTCCTTCTGACATGAACCATTTTGCTTCAGGGGAAAAGACATTTCTTGGGCCACTCCACACAGCCCTGCACAGGGCAGGACAAGATAAAATCACCACTCTAAGGGAAAACTGAGTTTTCCTTGGCCTCTCAGGGAGCCGCCTTCTAATTCCCAAGGAGAAGCCCCTGGCGTTTCATTACAGAAGCAATGACTCCAACTGGTTGCATAATAAAAAGAAAAGCCAGGGTTTTAACATGAAATTGGTTTGGATTCCTTGAAAATCTGCCCCCTCCACTGTCACTTCGATTAGCTGCATGCATCACTGGCCCCTTTTGAAAAGCCTTGGCCAGCGTGACTAAGCAGCAAAACAACTTCTGCACTAAGCATGGAGACAGTTCCCTTTCAGACTGCCCTTTGTTTTTGGCTAGGAAAATTTCCCCCAAGGTACTGTCTGTGGCGTTACCACGGTGTGCAGGGCTATATGTTTTGAGAGCATTGCAAATGGGGAATAGCAAAGTAGTCCCATGTCAAGGTCAATAAAAACACTGCCTTTTTTTGTCACTGAGGGAAAACTAATGACTACAGGCAAACGAAGCCCTTCAGAGCTCTGGGTGGGAGCTGATTTATTTGGGCATGTAGGCGGCTGAGTAGCTAGAAGGGGAAACACAAGCCCTTCCTCCCACATCTTCCCCACAGGCAATCCTCAGGGGCTATCAGATGCACTCTGCTCACTTCAAACCAGTTTGACATCACAGCCAAAACAGTTGTTGATTTCTTAGTGAATGCAAAGCAATTCATTTCAAGAGAAAAGAAGAAAATAAATACCTTTATAATCAGTAAAACCTACCCAAAACTGCAATCACAGTGCTCCTTGAATACTTATAAAGAAAAAAAGTCAACCAGAACCCTTTTAAATAGAGGGCTGCCAATTTAGCAAATAGAGGAGGTTAGCATTTCTAAGGTCTACAAAGCTATGAAATCAAGCTGATAAATTTCTACTGTAATTCACTAAAGAGAACAAGCCAATTCAGTAAGTGGTAATTCATCAGTTTCCTAATGTGACTGCTGGAATTTGTCACACAGGTTCTACTTTGTCCTTTAAGGGAGGGTGTCGCCATGTTCCTCATTTGCCTGACAACCTTCAGGATACTGCCTTTTATTTCTTTTGCCAGAGCTGGTCTCAAGCAAGCTTTTCCTAAGCAGTGCAGGTTAACCCCCAATCTTTCACTGTTGACATGCACGCAGTCTCTTGTATTTTCAAAGGCAGATGATTACAGTCACAGGCCAGGCCATGTTACATCGCCCTGTGTATTTGTGCTGGGCTATCAGAATTGCCTGATAAATCCAGCCACTCGGTCTTCATTACAGTACCTGGGGGTGTGGGTCTGCACATGGATCATGGGAAGTGAAAACCTCACAGATGCTGGAGTGTAACAAACACACTGAGAAATGGAGCAGGGAGGCCAAGGTCAGCTCTTACAGGGTGGTGGGTGAGACATAACTCCACCTTAACAACACAGATACTTAACAGCTCGATGCACTCCAACAGCAGCTTTTGATGAGGTCAATTTCGGCTAAAGTTGCTAAATAATTTAAACCTTTAATACTGAAGTCCTCTATAAATGAGATTTTAAAAGCTTGAGCAAGCTCTGATTTAAGGGCATCTAAAAAGCTCTTAAGGCACTGTTGCTCAAGCACTGATTTTTTCTTGAGGGCACTGGCTCATCTGCAGGATTTTCTATCAGCATGTAGGTACTGCAGAACAGGGAAGCCATGCAGCTTTGTAGATACCTTTTATAAAAGATTTTTTAAAGCACAAAATGCATTGGTTAATTTTCTTGGTAAACAGGCCTACTGTTTCTAGGAGCACTTTTTCATGTTTTGAAACAAAAGCATTTCCTTACATACTCCAATTTCCCTCTCCTGATCTCACACCAACAGTTTACCTGTTCCAGAGATTGCCAGGTGTGGCAGACACATCCCAGGAAGCACTGTGCTGACACTCCCATTTCTCTCGAACTCTGTGCCATCTAGTTTGTAGGCATACAGCCCAGTGTGAGCCTGTGGCTTCCTGTATAACCTGTCTAAAGCTATGGTTGTCTCCTCGGGGTAATTCTGTCCCTTGGAGATGGGCATCATGCTCCAGGACTGCCTCTGTCGGCCCCTACAGGCAGGAGAGCTCCAGGGCCTCTGCTCCTCCTTAGGGGAGGGGCCTCACATTAAATGGGCTAAACTCCCCAGAACGTGTGCACTTTTGTACACTCCATCCTTTGCTCACTGGCTCTTGTACTGGGGAAAAAAATACAAATGGGAATCACAACTTCCTTTCATTATGAAATTTTTTGTGCTACTGTCCGAGTAACTCCACTGGGATTATCAAGGGTCACAAGCATATGAATGTATGCAAACAGCTCAGTTACATCTTTAGATAATGTAGAAAATATTTAATTTAGTGTTTCACTAAACTGGCACGTGTGATGGAAAGAATTTGTATAATTTGTTTTATGGAGGGCCTTGGTGCCTGACCAGAGTTCTCAGTCCTGCTTTCCTTGAGACAAGTTTATATTAATTTTCTTTGGCAACTAACTTTCATGAAAAATAGAATATTTTTAGGCTGTACAGTTCTGTGGCTATGATCTACATACTACCCAGCTTTGTATACTCCAGTGCCATTGTATTTAAAGCATTTCAGTCTGTGCTGAAGTTTAAGCACAGCAACAGAGCACATGAATGCCTTTTCTTTTAATGAATGAAACCATGATTGCAAAATTGTCAGGAGGGTGTGAGAAATCATGGAGAAAACAGGAGAAGAGTATAAAAATACATATTGCCTTAGCTTTCATAGGCTATGGGATGGAATTTCCCCTTCTTGAAAAAGAAAAAAAAAAAAGGCCTCATATAAAATTCAGATAACATTTGACAATTAAAAACTATAAACCAACAGGAATGACAGAAGCAGTTGCTGGAAGGTCTTACTGTGCTGGATAGAGATTAGGGGATTTATTTCTACTTCAACAGCAGTACAATTAAAAGTCAGAAGATAAGCGGTAAATATAACACTCTTGCTATAAATATTCTAAAAGAGAAAAACTCTGAACATGTTAAAAGCACAATGTTTAAGAAGTTGTTCATTAAATCCCCTATGGCTCAATGGCACTTTTTACTTACTCATTTTTCCTAGCTTTTTTTAAACTTCAACATGAATTTATCATGATTTATTAGCACATCGATTAAAGCTGTTTGCTGCAGAACATCGTACTCTCATGTATCTGTTAACAGAGTAATTTGCAAATATGTTTTGGAAGGAACAGAAGGACAAAAAAAAAAAAAAAGTAGAAAATACCACCCTATATGGTATAGAGCCACTGAAAACCTGGAACTTCTTCCTATTTCCACTGCCATTGCCAACACCATTTTAATAAACACACCTAACAGCTTTTCCTCCCCGAAGTGGTGCTTGTGGTGACAGTGGGCAGTGCCCTGAGCCCGGGCTGTGCCCCAGTGCCAGCCCTACCCATGGTACTCACTCGAGCGAGGGGACACCGTTGGCGACGCCGCCCTGGTAGCGGCTGATGCCCTTGTGCTGGGTGACGCTGATCTGACCGCCCAGCTCGTCCGCCACCACGCCGGCATGGATCGCAGATTTGCACAGCAGGGACGTCTGAAAGGCAGGAGCCAAGGCTCAGGAAACCAATCTGACAAACTGCTAATGCCTTCCCTTCCAAGCCACCGGTGTACAGGTGTCACAGTGCATAAAATCCAGCAAAAGCTCAAGAGGAATAAGAGGCAGGGGAAGGAAAAAGAGCAGTAATCTTTGAAAAATATACATCTCCCAAAGGAATTTTTCTTTTCAAATGAAAAAACAAATAATAATTTTTCTGAGGAGGTGCTGTAAGATTGTCACTCAGGAAAAAGAGACAAAGGCAAGGCAAGACAGCCTTGAGAAGATAAATCAATAATTCCTTGGTGTTCTTGCCTGAAGGCAGACCTATATATTACCGCACCTTAGGATTTGAGTTATGGTGTACATTAAGGGATTTGGCTGTGTTGAGTAGCTGCTGCTGGATTTTAAGTGCAGCCCATTTTCCAGTATCTCAGGTGGGATAGTGCTGAAAAATACAGGTGGGACAACTCATGTGCCAGCTAGGTGGCAATAACAGGGCTAGGGAAAAGCAGGAAAGGGACAGAGAAAGGTACAAAGGAGACTTTCCTAGGGGCTGCAGGCAGAGGTTGGTCAGGTTCATGCTGGCCCAGTTTGGGCTGTGCTACTGGACAAGCTGGGGTGCTGGGCTGTCCCCTCCAGGGAGAGGTGGGGAGAGTGGAGGCACAAAGGCAGCACACATCTCCAGGTGAGCCCTGCAGGCTCTTCCCATCAGAAAATCCTCCTTGATAGTGGAGGGAAAATTTCTTTTGCAAATTCCTCAGTGTAGATAAAATCTGCATGAGGTCATGCCATGTGCTGCTTTTCTGCCCTAATCATTGGAACCAAGGGCAGAATAACTCTGGCTAATGAGAATGTAATGTGGCATTTCTTTGTTTCTTCAGCTCTGCCACTTTCCAGGCTGGAGCCAGCACGCTTGAATAACTGGATGAACAGGTTAAACGTGAGCACTGACTTTTTGGAAACTCAGTGACTGTGATAGGGTGAGATTTTTCTTCAGTGGTATGATTAGACTTACTCCTCTGTGAGAGAGGGAAAGATTTCACAGACATGACAGGAGAAGAGTCCAGGGTGAGGGGCACAGAGAGGGCAGAGCTCTGAGTGATATGAGCTGTGGATAAATGCAACCACTTCAACTTTTTCAGTTTAAAAAACAAGAAGCTGAAACAACCCAGGAGGTTAGTAGTTAGCAGTGAGATGTGGTTAGGCAGTGTGTAGTATTTATTTCATCTCAGAGCATATGCTAGGAGAGTGCAGGCCTAATCTTAAAGAAAGCCCACACGTTACTGAAATGTGTCCTTTTCACATGTGGACACCAAACAAGTAAAAGCTAAAATCATAGAAATACTTCGTACATGGATGAGTACTGCCTCAAGTAGGACAAACACTAGGCAGGCTTTTTCCAGTAAGTCAGAAACCACAAGTCAGTAGGTATATTTGACAATCGTGGACTTTGTTCTCACACAATTAATTTGTCTGTTTGAAAAGTGTCTCTGTGTGCTTATATACTGATAACTTACTTATATACTGATAATAAAAGGTATAGCAAAACAGCCCAGTAGGATTACTAACAAAAGTCAAGCAGCAAAATTTAAACCAAGTTGTTCCATTCTTGTTTCTTCTCTCTTTATAAATTTCCCTCCATTATCCTGTGTACTTACATCTCTGTATCCTTCTCCAATATTTCCAGAAATGTCACCTGCTATGTCTCTGCAGCCAGCAGGACAGTATCTGCTGTAGTGAGAAAAGAAAGGCTTGTTTAAGGCATGAACTGTAGTGACAATACAAACAAACAAACTCCTATAAAAGAAATATTCTCCAACCAATAAATATTTTAGCAATAATTTCTGGCTGATGTTCTGTTAGTGAGTCTAGGAGCTAAATAAATGAGCCCTTGAGTTCATAGGTGGACTAAGCACAATAGCACACAAAGAACCAGAAAAGCATTTTAGTAAGGGCATTTATTTCTGTTTAATTCTCTTGTTCTAGAAATGCTACCACACAAGTTTTCAGAGTAAGATAAGAAGCCTATATGCACATCCAGACAGCAGCCAAAAGAGCACAATTTATTACCATTTCAAACCTATCACAAAGTTCAAGGAATGGAGAAATTATAGCTTGTCCTCAGATAATCTTGTATCAGCTGGGACATAATCTGCTCCCAGAGGAAGCACTGGAATTTGAGGCTACTTTGAATTTCAAAGTGGAAACTCTTTTTACATATACCATGTATATGTATGCACTTAATGAGAGTTGCTGAGTGCTCTGCAACTCCATTCCATCATTTTTCTGGGCCAGTCTTCCATTCTGCACTACTGCTTCTTGCAACCAGGTGTTAGGCCATTACAGCACTGGGGCTCAGAAAAATTCACTTCCACAGAAAACCAAGACTGTTTAACATTTTGTAACAATTGAATCAGTTGACAGATACCAGAATGCAGAGCTGCAAACCCTCTTTACCTGAATTCAGCCTTTGTGTAGTGGTTTGCTCGTTCCAAACAGGTGATGAGATCTGTGAAAAGTTTACAGATGTCAATTCTCATTGTAGGATGTAAAAATACAGACAAATATTTGCTAGAACATGAAATTACATTTAAAGCCCTCTTTGTATAATACTTAAGCAATTTCATTAGGCTGGAAGCAACAGCTATGGTTTTCTTTCATTCTTTTCAATTCCGTCTTCTACTCTTCTTATGCTTTACACCTTCTTCAAAGTTGAACAGACCTCCTGAACATTAAATGTGGGAATGAAAACTTTAATCCCTCCTACCCTTCCATTCTATCACAGTGTGATGGATGCATGGAGCTCCAAACACAGCAGAGCTTCAAGGAGAAGGCACTATTTTCCCCTCCATTGGCCCTGTTTGCAGATGGTCTAGGTAGGATTTCAGCAGCTATTATATCTGGTTAATGTTACAACTTTCTTGCACACATGCTATTAAAAATACCATGGGTGATGCTAATCAGGAAATATTTAGGAACAAACATTTAGGCTAAAGCTCTATGTGTGTAGAGATGATAATTTAATAGGGAGAACTATGCCACTAATCTTCTACTACTTTTGGATATCACTTTACCTGGATGATCACTGCTGGCATAGGACAACAGAAAGCCTCGTCCTGACACGTGGGATCCGCTCTCAAAGTGAATAGTTGCCTCATTGCTATCTAGAATGATTTCTTTGGGGACAGGCATCACATTACCACAGTACGGCCCTACAGACAGAACAAAGAAGATTTCAAAAGTTTAGATGACATAATTAGGCTGGAAAAGTCTCATGATTACCAAAGAATTTCATAACACACTCATTCTCATTCAGTATCAACCCAAATGTTGACAAAAGGGTTTTGGCTTCAGTCCTTTACGGGTATGAGCTCTAAAGCTACCCTGACAAGGCGTGGCCAGGATCCAGCTGTCTCTGCATGGCAGCAGTTCCAGCATCCACATTTCTCATTGCATAAGCCTTAAGAGAAAGATTAATGCCCTTTGAACTTTGAAGTACAGCATGCTTACAAGCAGCAGTAACTCATTAGAGAAAATGACACTACACTCAAAAGCAATCCAAGGGATCTAGGCAGGGTTCCTGAGATAAACCCTCCAAACACACACAGCTCATGCCATTGTGGCACACCAGCCAGTCAGAAAGGATTAAGATCAGAAACAGAGCACCTGGTTTTCAAGGATCTGCATGCCACAAGCCAAATTGTACTACAAGGTAGTAATGCTTCCCTTAGAACATTTCCTAATCTTTTTCCATTAAAAAAAAAACTATTAGAAAATTCAAGTTCAAGCAAATTCAATATAGTTCATGCCTCTAGAGTTTTAAACAAAATATAGAGGGAGAAAAAGGGGAAGATGAAGGGAGTGGGACAGGGAGACAACAACCTTGTGCTTACAGTGAATTAGATAAGGGTTTTATTGCTACTAACTGCAGTATCTTGGAACAGTCCTTGGGACACTCCTTTCTTGTGACAGCAGGCGTGCCCAGGACTCCTAGTAATTACATTTGTTTCCTCAGAAAGTCAGTTCCCCAGGGGAGTGTTCCTTTGAGACTGCCACAGTCTTTGCACTTGCCTTCTGTCACCGTACCTGGGTGCAAACACTTGTCCCCAGCTGCCCTCAGGCACAGATAATACAGAAAATTCAAAGCAGTTTGGGTATACTTGTTTTAAATTTATGAGTCTAGTTACAATATAACCTGCAAAGAAGAGGTTTTTGTAAGACGGCAAACAGACTTTTTACCCCAGAGGAAAAAAAAATCCAAACAACCCTTTACAAGCCCTCAGCCCATCTGTTCTGTTGAGGTCAATGACAGCTTTTGTGTCCTAAAGCAAATCTTTGGGATGAAAAATGATCACTTTAATTTTTCCTTGACAACCTCATCCTAATAGTAGCAGCTACTTTAGGGCAACTTGGAACTGACTTTTGAGAGACAAGAAATTACATTTGCATCATGACACAAATTTGATGAGTGCTACCCATCCTAACAGGCTCCTAAAAGCTTCTTCATTTTGCTTGATACTCTGGGTTAGGGAAGGGGCTCTTTTCCAAATACTTCTTTTGCCTTACAACAACTATAAGGTCAGCCTCTAGAGTAGCCCAATCAGAGCCAACAACAGCCAGCTGTCAGCAGAATGGGACAAACAAAAGGAGGAACTCTTGTCCTTTTGGCTTATAAAAATCATATGGTGAAGCCAGGCAGGCAGAGAAACAAGCGACGAGTGTGACATTTCCCTGGAGTACTCGTGTGTTGAAAAATGACTCACGACTTAGTCAGAGAAAACAATGTCTATAAAAAGGGTTAAACAAATTGCTTAGGAAATGAACTTATCAAAAAGACAGCATCTGACACTGTGTCATACCAGACAACTGCACGAGTGATTTATTTGAGAAGGTCTTTTGTGTCAGGTTGCAGTGGGAGAAGTAAAGTGCTAACTTAGATATTTTCTTGAGAGAGAGAGAAATGGGGAAAAGACAGGGAGCAGTGCACGTCTTCAAAATAAAACACCTGAGAAAGCTTTAGTCCTTTTCTTCTCTCAAGGACTGTCTCTACATATTTTCTCACAAGTGTTCTTTGGCTTTCTCCCTCGCAGCGATTGGCAGTGACCTATCTACTCTGGAGGTATAATTTAGATGGCTGATTCACACAACCACCCATCAGATGGATCAGGGATGAGTGCCTCCTGCACTCATATGCAAGTCTACATACGTTCCAGATAATTATGCAAACAAATCATACATCGTGAGCAAAACCAATAAAATAAAATACAAAATAGTCTAGACACACAGAGCTGTATAATCCAAATTAAAGCAAGAAATTTAGAAGCAATCAGCTTAAGAAACCAACATTTAATGTCTAAAGACAAGTTTCTATTAATAAGTAGTAAATCCAGAAAGGTTACCAGGCTATGGTTATTTTCTGCTGAGAGGAGTTCTGGTGTACCAAGAGATTCCTATGGATAGCTCAAAATAAAGGGAGCCCAGGATTAACTCCTTAAAGGATACAGAAGTAAGAAAGAGTATATACTCAAGGAAGGAATATTTTCTGAAGGTTTATAAGTTTTCTGCAAAGATTTGTAAGAAGAAAATGGGGGGTGGTGGTGGTGTGCATTTATGGAATTTATTAATACTACAAAACATTCACTAATACTACAAAACATTCATTTGTTCTTTTGTTGCAAACTGAGGAAGCCTTGAAAAATATTTCAATATATTTTTTCTCAATAATTCATGTGATACCATATTAGCACTACACTGTCAGGTTCTTAGACTTGCTTGGGATCTAGCAGAGTTTATTTCCATGTTACCGAATACAGAAATTAGTGTTGAGGAGGGCTCAGGAAAAAGTGTAAGCATTATCTCACCCCTAAACTGCAGCTCTTATAGAAGCTATCAGACACCAGTTTGACTCCAAGGTTCTTTACTCCCTGAAAGAACTAGAGACGTGTACAGTCCAGTTTTTAGGAAAAGGTGTTAGCCTATCCTTTTTGTTGTTTACTGTGTTTAAAATGAGCAATGAAGCACCCCTCTGATTTACCTAATAACAGGGTTTGGTTAAGCAGCATCTCTCCCCATTTTGCCAGGTCTTTGCAGAGTGGTCTCTTTAACTTCAAATTCCCATTTTCTTCCTAATCAATTTATTTTACATTGATGGTCTTCCAGGAAACTTGCTAAGGGGACAACTAGTAATGCTTAGAAAATAAAACTGGTTCAGGGTCAAGACATTTCTTTGGGTTCAGTTTTGACTGAGATATGCTTTTATCTGTTTTTAGATTTTCTTTAGAAAAGTAACATCTTTGTTTTTATGTGCTCTTTTCCCATGCACTTCCATACATCAGTCCTCTTATTTCCTTTTATATTGTAAAGTCAGAGACAGGACAATCTCCCAGGCTCTCTGCATTTTGGCTTGTGGTGTGCCTGCTTGGATGCACTTGCTATGGGCACGGTAGTGCCTAGTAGGTTTGCTCTCCATTGATTCACTGTGCTCTCAAATACATTTATTGTGAGAATCTACAGACATTAGAAATCTAATCCCAGCCAGCATCTGTGCACGCTAGACTTCATCTGAAAAACGTATTTAATCTACTCAGTATTTTCCATTTGCAATTGAGGTGACAAAAATACTTACACTGTTTACTTTTAAAAACTTATTCATAACTGCTCTCCATCTTGTCTGTCTGTCCACCTGAGATTCACTGATTTCCCTGGGCTGTCTATATGAATACTATACAACCACAGTGAAAATGAGAGATGATGGAGAAAGCCCCAGTATGAAAATGAGAAACTTGCTTATAGGGCCTGCTAATTTTTACTGCAACATTTGGACTTGACTCTGGATAAATATTTAATTCCTAAACCTGGGACTTAGCCAGAAGTTTTTTAAGATCCCTTTTGAGAACTGCCAGATCACGTTATCAGTTTTTCATCTTCTAATGTTAGTTGTGAGGTGGGCTGTTTTGCATATTCGGCTTGAAAAACGACTCATGAATGCTGATCTCTCTCAGCTTCCTGTTAAAGTGACTTGGCTGGAGCTGACTCGGGTAAGTAGGCAGGATTATTTGGTTTGTTTATAAGAACAAAGGAAAGAGTTTGATTTAATAAACAGATGCATTACACGTGATGAAGCTGAGTAGGTGTTCTCCATATTTCAGTATTACTATATCTAGATGCCAAGGCCTTTTCTTCTTTCCGTGTCTCATTAAGAGGTTGACCCAACTGTGGGTCCGTCTGTTCACTCCAGATTCCTTTTATACATATTTATAAAAATTCTGCAGAAGACATATTAGAGGTCTAAGGATTTCAAGTATAATAATTTTAATTTTCTCCATTACTAAACTGACTTTTAATGCCGTTCATGTAGAACATTTGATCTGTTGGTATGGGTTAGGTGGCTTAAATAAAACACTTTTGTCTCCAAACAGTATTAACATCCTGCAAGATACACGGTAAATTGTCTCGTGGATATCCTTTGGCTAGCCCCTCTGGAGACTGAAGAGAGTATTTTACATGTTGTTTATTTATTAAATGTTAGCAATAGCCTACTGCTTTTGTCTTTTTCATAATAGTGTTGTTTTGCAAATCTGATGATCTTTACAGCATTGTCTGGTTTTATGAGGTCTAGTTTACTTCTACTGTCAACCAGGCTCTGGCACAGCTCCTGAGCTTTCTTGTTGAATTATGTTCCTTTATTTTTTTCCTACTTCCCTAAAGAAGTACTGTGCCCAGAGGACTCTCTTCTTTCACACCAGCTGGCAATGTCTACATGCTGCTTGTTTCTCTAATTCTTAATAATTTCTGCCTCTTCTGTAATGCTTTTGCGTCCTTTTAGGAGCAACTATTTCCCTCTTCAGCTGTTGAATGGCCAGCTCACTATGCTCAATCTGCTTTCAAATTCCTCAACTCCATTTGAAATCTGACATTTGCAGAGGTCTTTAAGAAACTTGGTTTGGATATAAAATAATGATGTTCTCTGTTCAAAAGAGAATCTTCTCCCTTTTTTTTTTTCAGTCTTTACTTGCAGAGTAAACCGTGGCTGGCAGGCAAGATGCAGCAACAATCCATGGACGTGCCTCTAAAGGATTATGACGTCTTAATGCATTTGTGTGGGGAAAACAATGTTTTAAATTGTAGCCATTTCTCAAATAAATCAGTTTGGAATTACTTCAGTAGCTGGTGAAGGACAGGGAATAAAATGAACATGGATTACACTTGTTTCACTTCACTTCACTTGAGCTAAAAACTCATTCAGAGTGCAAGTGCGAACTTTCACAAACAGCTCACAAATCCAGCAAGGATCTATTGTATGAAAACACCTTCAGTCTCAAAATTCATCTCCATCCCACATTCATACAAATACTTTGATAAGCAGAAACTCTTCCTCTCCCCCTTACGAAGAGAGGCCCTCTTTGCTCCGAACCTGACACATGCATATGCAGCAGGAGCCAGCAGGACCCTGCAAGGGCACAAAAAGTGCTGTGTCCTTCCTTGTAGGATGCAGGGAAGGTGGTGTTTAACACTCTGCAGATATGAGATGACACAGTAGTCAGGATGAGACAGCCTAGTTATTCAAGGTGTAACTCTGTGCAACACAGTCTGACCTCAGGCTGAGTGGTAAGCATTTCTTGTCTTAGGAAAAACAAATATAACTTTCAGTTAATGTTTCCAAAGGGTTGCCAAAGACTGCAATAAAGGAAAGAAAAAGGCATCTGAGTTAGGTTGGGGAAGTAATCACAACTCAGAAATGGAGCATCTGGGCCACCTGCACGGGCTGGTCTGCCTGCTTGACCTCAGGTGAGATCCTCCCTTTTAACATTGTTATGGTTTTAGCCAAATCCAATGGCAGAAACACACAGCAGCCACTAGGAATCATAAGTGGAGAACTGTAGTTTAACAAAAAACAGAGACTAATATATGTATGCAGCTAACAAGATAAAAGGTCTGACATTCTTTGTTGCATCAATCCTTCCAAAGCTGAAAACTCAGGATACTGCAACCACTCAGGTGAAACCCAACTGTTGAAAGTGTTTTGACTGTTAAGAAACTGCTCAACTTGATCTTCAGCAAGAACTTGTCTGGGCATTTCTCTGGGTTTCCTGAAATACCAGAAACAATACAGTAATAACGAGTTTCCTTTGAGGGATGGAAAAGAAGCCTGGACACACCCTTTATTCAAACAACATATTTTTTTCTATACATAACAAGGAGTGACTGGTTTGACGAATACCCTCAAGTCATAATGACAGGTAGGAGGCATCTGAAGGCACTCTAGTGATGGGATGTGGGGAGAAGAAAGCATTTTCAGTAGATTCTCTATTTCATGTTAGTTACCAGCTGTAAATTATGCAAGAAAAAGTCAACTGCACTAACTCTCCAAATTATTACTAGTCACTCAGCAGCTCTGACATCCACCCCAGAGGAACACATCAACCTCCTACTGACTGCAAGTGAATGAGGAAGTAAGTAGGCACTTATCTCTTCTTTTGGCTTTCTCTCCAGTCAAAGATGATGATCATCTCACAAAATTAAGGGAAAAAATACCAAGCCATTAGATAAGGAAGAGATAGAAAAAAGCAAAAAAAAAGGGTCAAAAGAGGTACAGAAATCTGATAGAGACATGAAAAGACGCAGACTAAAAGCAGCTCCTGTCGAACTTTTAAAACATTTATGATCCATCTTCATAAGTGTGCAAATTTTGTTCTTGAGAACTACAGGGCTGACATGGTTAATCTTGTTTTCACATATCCCTTTAACTAATTAAAAAATCAGAAGCTCTACTTCAGAGCTCAGTATTTTTAATATGCTCAGATAATGCAATTAACTCGAGAAGAAAAGCATTTCGGTAAAGGCTGCACCTTGTCTGCACTGTGAGATTATGCTCATATTAATTTTCTCTGGGACAAAAAACACCATATTTTAACCAAGTCAAAAGCTGTGCCTTTGAAACAGAACACGATCATCTATTTATTTCTCCCAGAGACAACATGTGCAAAGCTGTGCTAATATTTAAATGTTTGTCAGACAAAGGTGACTCAGTTTCACCAAAACGGGTGTTAGACTCCCTTTGCTGACTGATGATTAATATTTTCACAGCTACGTCTGGATACAGAGCTAACAGCTTGAAAGAAAAGGCTTGCTTCAGGTTTCTTTCTCCAGTGAACACTAAAGAAAATAATTTGCAGAGTAATAACTCAGAGATACAATGTTCAGACACTGTATGACTCCAGTTTTAGAATATCATTAAAATTATTTAAATATCATATTTTAATTGCAATATTGGAGAAATCTAAATTCAATAGCTGCTTTCACAGGTCCATCAAAACTGAGAAGTACAAGGGTGAGAAGAACTGTAGTGTCACATTTGTGTCTTAGCTGAGACTGAGAAAGGCTTCAGTAGGTCAGCATACACAACAACACTACGCGTTTTTCTAGGAATGAATCATACTCTTCTATCCATCTGCAGAATTCAAGGAATGTCCTGAACTTCTATAAAATTTGCATGTGAGTGCTCTGATCTGTAGTCACCAGCTCACAAAAGTTGCATCAATGTTCCTGCTAACATAAATCAATTAATCCCTTCATTTGTATTTAACAGATTCCTTATACTGCATGGAACATAAATACCCCAAAGACAAATTGAGTTACTCCTTGCTGTAGTGCAAGGATCCCTGCAGATGGCTATAATGATGAATGAATCACAGTTAAATATAAAGACTGGAAGAAATCTGAAAGGAAAACAATACTTTATCATCTGGAGTCTTCTTCATGGTATTTTACATTTATACACATAATCTAGTATTTTGCCTCTGATCAATTTTCTAATCTTCAAGATATACTCCTCAACAGATGTTTGTACTCACACTGACATTCATGCTGTTGTCTTCTGCAGAGCTGAAGAAATCAGCATGATATTTAAAACGTATTTCCCTTTGGACCTTATTGTCTTGTAATTGCAAACCTCCTAAATAAAGAGCATAGGCTGCTCAGACTAATTTGAAACATGAGCAGTATTTCACATTGCCAGTTTTCATACTTTGCTTTTTAGGTTTTCCTTTTTAAACCCAGGTCAAATACAGAAAACATACAAAGATTAGCTTTTAATTGCTCAGATGTTTTCAGTGCTTGCAAAATATTTTCAACTCTCTATCATCCCATGAAAGAATTTCGATGTCTAAGGTCAGTGTCTCCCTCCCTTCTCCAAAAGGGAAGATGTTGACCTGCCTCTTCTTCCTAGAAGAGGAAGGGGTTGCCAAGAGGAGATCTGAGCTCAGAAACAGCTGTCTAAAAGGACACAGACTGATATGGACCTAACAGGGCTTATTCACAGGGCTTCTTTTGCTTGCATAAATGCATATTGCAACCCAAAGCTACAGCAAGACTGTTGAAAAAAATGACTTAAGCTCTAATTTCATCTAAGAATTCACATGTCTTTTAAAACATAAGAAACATGAATTTATGCCTATAGAACTATTTCCACATCCATTCTGCATGGATTTGCCTGAATGTAGAATAGACACTCTGTAGGTATGCTGGTGGGAAAGTCTACAGTGAGCTGCAGACCACAAAAACCATTACAGATGGTATGTCTGCCTGAACTATAAAACTGGTTTAATCAGATATGACCAAAATCTGCTAATTGTGCAGTTCACTACCGAGAATGCAAATTACAGTTCACATGCATCAGACGTTACCAATCAGATCTGAAAATGGGTGTGGGAATACTTTAAAAAAATTAATTACGTGGACTTGATTGCATAATACACAGTGCTATTCTGTGCTTATAGGGTGAATAACTGCAGTATAAATGATGTGAAGATGCCTTCAGGCTGATCTGTAAGGAGTCAGAATTTCAATCAACATCCAAGCTTCATCTTTCACTTCAAAAAATAATATATTGATTTATCCCTGTTTCCGAGGAGATCCTTAGATTAGAAATGTCAAGAAAGTATCAAAAAAACACTATTCAAAGATATGCTAATGTAATAATAACCACCTATTTCTTACTGCCAAGTACAGACAGACTGCTTTAGGTCAACACAACTCATTACTTAGTTATGAAACGGATCACAGAACCATAGAATGGCTTGGGTTGTAAGGGATCTTAAAGAATATCCAATTCTAACCCTTCCTGACATGGGCAGGGACCTTCCATTAGATTAGGTTGGTCAGATCCCCATCCAACTTGGCCTTGAATGCTTCCAGGGATGGGGCATCCACAACTTCTCTGGGCAACCTGTTCCAGTGCCTCACCACTCTCATAGTAAAGAAAGAAATAAATAACATTAAAAAATCCCAGCACACATGAACAGAGATCTTCCTTACGTCTCAAATCAAGCTCTGTGCAGGCTTCGATATCAGCACATCACTGCCCACTCTTAGTGAAGGTTGTTTCAAAATGTAATACCTCCCCCATGAGAACAATAATTACCTTTACCTTCCTTTGTGAGCAAGCCTTTAATACCTAACTTGATCTTCTCTTACCAGATGAGTGATAAGCCTATCATGCTGATAAATGAAAGGCAATCAACCCTCCTTACAACTAAGATATCCTATGAGATCTCATCTTTGAAGAACCACATACTTTTCTGAGCCAAGCAGCGAGGTGGAAAACCTGCAGAGGCTCTTGCAGCTCATATCTTGATTGCATTTTTCCCTTGAATCCACTGTTTGTTAAGTCCAGTACAGCACATTTAGCCTCAGCTGACTGTAGGGCTACACAGCCCACTCCCAGCAGACAAAATTTTATGAACTGTCAGTTCAGGAGTTTATTCTTACATTGCAGAGCTCCTTGCAGCTATGAATTTAAATTGGATTTATGAAAAAGGGTGCATGACTTGAAAATCAGTTTGTCTTTTCTAGAAAGTGCAGATCAAAAGCTTCAGTGACAACTGGTTGGGAAAACTGTTTGGAGGAAGGCCTCAGGTTTTCCCTGAGGAGAATTCTGTTGCCGTTATGATTGTTTAAAGTGCACAACTGTAGCAGATTATTTGCTTATCTTCCTGTGCAAATCTCTTACAAGAGCGCAGTCTGGCTGTATGCATTCAATATCTACAAGTATTAAAGCCTGTACATTAGTAAGGTGGCTAAAAGCTAGCAATAGTAAAGGTTATCTCCTCTCTGAGCCATGGACTGCCTAGGAATAGAGACACACAGGATCACTGACTCCAATTTCTCATCTTGGTCTAGTTTGTGAGGAAGCTCTTCCTCTACACAAGAAGGGAACAGGGCTGATATAGATCTACAGACTTGCTGTTCCAAAACTGTGATGGTCCAGCTCTGCAGGTCTGAAGGCAGAGCCATCAGAACTGCTGTGCCAGAGCCCCAGCAGTCCCTCTGCAACACAGCACGGCAGCATCCTCAGCCTTGGCAGAATTACACACCGTGGGACAATGGCTTCCCACACAGAGAATGAAACATTTGAATACAAAAAGGAGGAGAAGACATAGGCTGACATTTCTTGCATTTTGCTGTTTACTCACGCTTTTACCAGTTCATGCATTGACCACAGCCTTGCCTCTTACATACCATGCAATGTTGAAGAGCTCTGGATGGTAAGGTAGCTGGACTCGCATTTCTGTGATTCAATATCCAGGTCTCCAATTTTCAAGATCAGGCGCTTTCCTGGAGGCACTTGGATTTTCTTTTCACAAAGAGTGTAGTTTGGGTATGTCCCAGGATAATTTTTGGATGCCAGTGTTCCACTGTCTTGATACATCACTGTGTGCCCACATCCATCCCCTGCAGTAGGAGAACAGATAGGAAGAGAAACAGAATGTATTCCTCAATAAAAAAAATGTAAGAAAATACTGGCCACATACTCATGTCTCGTGAACTTTTCCCTTTTAAATAAATATTTTCTAGTGCTCCACCTCAGTTCTGCTGTTGTTGGAACATAGGTCAAAGAAATAAATAAATATAGTCACATTTCTCTTGTAAAGCAGTAGAAAAAAAGATTGGAAACACTCATGAACTAGGGTGTATTTGACAGTAATGTACAGACAGCGTCTCTCTGGCTTTCTGCTTTATAGCCAAACCCTACTAGATCCCTGAAGATGCAATTCCACATGTAACAAGCAGGTCCTCCCTTAAGTAATTTTCTCCCAGTTATCAGTCAGTCAGTTATCCCAGTTATCATTTTATTTCCATAGCAATAGCCATCACAGAGAGGGTAACCGAGTCATACAAGAAAGCACATGATTTAACTGCGTACTATCACAGACCCAACACATCTTATTGTCCTGTTGCTTTTCTTGTGCCATTTGCACAATACTAACAGCACAGGGAGCTGGTGAAGACACAAGAGGGCCTTCCAAATTGGGGAGTGCACTGTTAATGGCACACAGGCTATTTGGCAGCAGCATGCCCAGAAACACACATGCTGGTCCCTCTTTGCTCAAGGGGTGAGGGTAGGGGTCCTCAAAATGTGTCTTCATGGCACTGCATAGGAGCCAGCTTGGCCTTGGAACCTTTCCTTGGTGGAGAAGCATCTGAGGAGCAGCTGCAACAGATCAGAGGACAACAGGAAAAGGCGCATGGAAATACATGGGAGGATGTGTGGACTGATGTGGAAAACAGGAAGCATCCACAGAGGGGGAAGGAAGCAGGTATCAGATAAGGGACCTTGACTACTAAAGGAAGCAATTTTTACAGAACTATTTAAAAGCATACTAGTAATTTAAAATTTGTATACTAAAACTTAAGCCATTTTGTTCTGCTCAATCTCCCAAATAACGGAAACACTTGTGACAGTGGACTAGTGTCGAATACACATACATGCAACAGGCAGTCCTCAGTTTCAGGTCATTTAGGGCATAGGCACATTTTTCACAGGAGTCTTGCACACTGTTATCCTTTGTCTTGGCAAAACTGAAGCTAATCCAAGAAATGTTAACAAAATCAAGAATCCTGCAGAGCTGGGAATTCACAATGTTCACTTTAACTAGCCAAAATTTCCCTTTTGGGGATATTTTGGTTAAACTGTTTTGGTCTGTGCCATTTTAATTAATATCTGAATTTCCTTCCAAAATCATTAGGAACAATAAACTTAAGGTTTGATAGGATTACTTAAAAAGGAACAACTAGGAATGAAGTGTTGAAAAAGAAATATGCCATACTAAGGAGGGGGGGAAGCGGCGTGCTGTGCTAAGATAAGCTCCAAGCTATCAAACTTTGACTTGCTGCCGTATAATTACACTGCCATTTCATCCAACTCACTCAACTGCTTTTTCACAAGCAACCACATTTATTTTGAAGCTTTGGCATTACTACTAGCTTTGTTGCCTGCTATTTATTTTTGTCATAGGTTCATGCTGGGAATAGAGGTGAATAGGAGATATAGATCCAAAATCATATCACCATAAAACATATTCAATATGTTTTTTTCAGATCTCCTTTTTCACATGCTTTAAAAAACATCTGTTGTTGAAGTTTTTTAACCAAGCACTATTGATTTTAGGATGCTTAGAAAATACTCAAGATGAAAGGCAAGCTGGCCTCATGAGCAAATCACCTTTTAATGGAAACTTTTGGCAACAGGAATGAAGATATAAAGAACATTATGGTAGATGAGCTGTCAACTTTCTGAACAGAAAGAGGTCCATAGAGGTCCAGGCAGTGTAAAACCAGATCAATTCCAGCAGGACACAGGACAACCTTGAGGCCTGTCTAGCAAAGTGCCGTGCAGTGAAAAAGAACTGCCAATGGCCTTTAATTTAAACTGCATGTTTCTAACTGTGAACATTTATTTTAGCTAGAATAAAGGAACTACAATATTGAGCTTGGTTTGCAACTTATCCTTATTAGGGAAGAAAAGGAAAAACAAAGGGAAAGTTACAGAACCACATGGGGATGCATTCCTTAAAATGCAAAGTCCAGTGTTCACATAGGCTTCATCTTACTGGGCTATGTTCCGGCCTCTGTCACCTTTGTACAACACCAAGGATCTTCCGTGGTGCAAAATGATGCTCAAAAGACTGTAAAGACCTTGCTGTTATGATAAGACCCCGATGACTGTCCAGGTCACGGAGCCTTATATTTCTGCAGAAAGTGTACAGGCAAAACTGTGCATGAGAGACCTCAGCCTACCATCCTCCTCTGCTGAGGTCATACAAGGTCTTGTTCCCAGGGAAACTCCTTTCTTTTTTTTTTTTTTTTGTTAAATCTGTCTTTGAGTGAGAGCATAGAGCATTAACACCAGAACATGTTTTGAGCTAAAGCACAAATGCTATTTTATGACTTTTCACTGGTAGAGCATGGCCATCCAAACACTCCAGCTGAGTAAGGAGAGGAAGGCTCAGCATCAGCCTACACCTATAACATCCCTTGCTGCCTCAGTTCTGCCTGCCTTCCATGGAGCAAAAGCTAATGATAAAAGCTTGTTTGTCACAAGAACCAAAGTAATGTCCAAAAAATCAGACCAAGTCCTAGTAACTACTGCTTCTTACAGAGAAGGCTAGCTGCAGCTCTGAATTCTGAGTTTTTCAGCAGGATTAAGATTTTTCTTTACTCTGGTACACTGAAATTTGCTGGAAAAAACACCCTAAATAAGGAGTCAGAAGGTATAGAGGGAAGGTAGAATAAAGCTCAAGATCTAACAATTCAAAGAGCGAATTAATGACTAAATGTCAGTAAAAACCTCACAAATATAACATCACTATATAACAAGGGCTCTGAAACGGGGGCAAGTTGCAAGGAATACAAAGCATATCCCTAGTCACATTATCTAATGTAAAATGTGAACAGTGCTGCCATTAGTTTTATTCTTAATTTTTTCCACAGGGAATTTTGATTTTCAGTAAAATTGTGTTGGCCAAACTTAAAATACACTGAGTTGAAAACACAACTCCTTGTCCTTACAAAAACTATGGTTTTAACACCTGATGTCACATTTTTTTCTATAGGCACAGCTCTTCTGGATGGAAATATGCTTATTTAACCAGTCAGTTTGACACAAACGTTCTTGCTGACACTAAATTTTCACTTGTCATTACTTCTGAGAACGGTTTTCTGTCACCCCATTTGGCAAGAAGCTGGCAGCCTTGCCTCCGACATCCAGGTTTCATCACTTCTCACTGGACAGGAGCAAAGCAACATATTTGAGCACAAGGTACTAAACAACCAGAGAATCTAAACCTACTCAGATTTAGTAAAATCTCTCCTCAGCACCAGAAGTTATTGAAAACAGATCAAATATGCTTTGTAGAACAAGTTTCCACGGGCATTTGAATCAAGACCAAGATCATGATCTCTGAATCGTGGGCAACCACCTGTTGGCCTACATGCAGGTTGTAACAAAGATCACACAGCACTGGAATTAAGGCTGTTTACCAGAGATAAAAATAATCTCCCATGGTAGAGGGTGGAAACAACTCCCCAAGAAGAAAGAACCACAACTGGCACCCTCTGCCACAGCAGCAGGCACACCACTTACACCTTGCCCTCTCTCACACTTGGTGCTCACCAAGAGCAGTGCATGTTTGTAAACCCAAACCTGGGACCCCACCAGGACCACAGGCAGCTGTGGAGAGGGCAAGAGGAGACACCAAGGGGCAGGCAGGTATCCCCACCCTCAGATACACAAGTAATGGATGCATGTGGGACAACGTGGAGAAGTACCTCCAAGCAGCTGTGTCTGTTCATAACATGCTGATAACATGGCTGCTGGCACACAGGCAGGATCCTCCAGAATCCATCCTGCCTAGGAAGGACAGAGGTGATGAAATCAATGCCCAAAAACAAGCTCTGGCCCCATCCTGTGAGCTGCCTGGGACACAGCCCCTGACAGATACTGGGGCTTTAGCAAAATAGTAGTGATGCCAGAAGCAGCACAGAGATCTCTGAAGATGATGGTGGCTCCCTCAGGTACCCTCCTGTCACCCAGAACCACCTGACTGGACTGACTCTCTCCTTTCATCCCTTCCTAGGCCCAGCACAAGCTGAGCTACGGTGTCTCACTCCTCTGCTCCCTGGGGTTTCCACCCCTCATCTGCACTCACATGTGGATGTGCACAGTGTCTACATCCAACCACTCAGCACATCCCCTTCTGAGATAGGGAAAAGGCTACAGTTTTTCAAATAAACACTATAAAAAGTTTCTATGTGCTACACCTTTCAGAAACATGTCAATTTGGCCAGCTACAAAACAATTACAGAGTATGACATCAAAGCTCTTTCAAAAGCATTGCTACAATATCCTGGCAGCAAACAGCTGCCTTTTTCATCCTTCTGATTCACCCTCACCAAGCGATTCATAACAGCCTTGGACTCACTCCAGCACTAAATACGTGTTGTACCTAGGCGTGATCACGCACTCAGCCCGCGGCTCCCTGCCCTCTTCCATTCCATTGGACAAGCCCTGTGGGGCTCCAGCATTTCCCACTTGGTCTCCCTGGTTACAGACTACTGCTACCTGATGTCCCTTGGCTGCCCACTCTTTCCACCAGGATGAAATCCTCCAAAGCAACATTATTTCCCTCCCTGCCTCCTCTCTCCCAGTCTGACATCCTTTTGAAGGTCTCCTTCTTGGTGGTGTTTGGGAGAAGGCAAGTTCTCTCTACTCCACGTGGAGGACAGGGAACAGAGCTGTTGGGAACTCATGGCCTGTCCTTCCCTCTTTCCACTCCTTCCTTTGAGAGGAGAGCAGAAAACTGGGTTTGAACACCTAAACTCTCAATTCAGCCGAAAGAAAATCAGCATTTTCTGAAGAGCCACTGCAGCAAATGGGCACAGTCAAAGGGAACAGAGAGCTCTGATGAGAAGCCCCCCCAAAGAGAAAAGAGATTTGCCTCATCTTCCACATTGCTTTCACTGAAGTAATAATTCCAGCTTATTAAAAGCTACAATAATAACTGAATCAAGAAGTTTTGTGTTTGTGCTTGAAATAAGATTTGAGTTATGCATAAGAACAGATAAATATCTAGAAAAGAAATCAACTCCTTCCAGTCAAACCTGTGCCCTCTCTGCTCATGTGGGATAGGAGAAAAGTGAGAAAATCCAAGTTTTCTTGACAGATGCCATCCAAATCCACTGAAAACACTTTAGGTTTTCATACAACACCTCTAACCTTCATCACTCACAGAACCATGCATGCTGCAAACACAAATGGGTTCATGCCTTCACTGCCTCCTGAGGTGATGGAGTAAAATGCAGAGTTAAGTGCTTCATCTCTAACCTCTCTGCTGCCAAACCTGGGTCAAGAGCATCAGCTGTTTACTCTGCTATTATAACAGAAGAGACACCTCCAGGAAACCAGGACCTGAACCCATTGCTTCCACAGAGAGTCGTGAGATGTCAGAGCTTTGTGTTTTTTCTGACAGTGAGCTCAAACAAAGGGCAACACCACAACCCTGAGGGCAGGTGAGAACCCCCAGTCCTCCCCAGCAGTGCTGGGGCCCAGAGCCACAGGCACCATGGGGGAGGTAGATGGAGAAATGGCCACACATTTGGGGATTTCACAAGCCCCTGGATTCAGGGCAGATGCCATTTACACCAGCCAAACAACTGGCTGAGCCCTGCTTCAAAAGTATATAAATCCAGAGCAGGATTTTTTCAGAAGTCCAGATTTACGCGCTTCACAATATTTTGTGGATACAGAAAAAAAATATTTTCAAATAATGAAAGAAGCTGTTAAAAATTAAGGCAAGCCTATTATGATTAAAAAAAAAGAAAAGTGACTGTCATCCTCCATGGCCTTAGAATTAGTATTAATATCTTTTTAAGGGAAGAAATCTCACACATCACAGTATGCCCTATTGCAAAAGAAAAAACAAATAGCATGTAAATATTTTCTTTGAGTTGCATTTTAATTTAACTCCATTAGGAAGTCAGGAAACGTTTTATCCTCTATGCTGCAGCAGTTCCTAAGGACACCTATTTTGCTGTCCAAGCAAACCAAGTGGTGGCTGGCAGGAAGGCCAAGAGCAGCAAGGTAGAGCAGCAGAAGAAACAAAGGAACACTATGGAGTGCTGATTTTGTTGCTCAAATTATTTACTTACCAGCTTCAAAGGGATGCAAAAGAAGAAGGAGGTCAAACAAACCACAGCATGTTTTCCCCTCCTCTTCACAGACATTATTTACTATAATGTCCCTCTTAAAGTAGAAATGAGAAAGAAGCAAATGACCTCCAATTGGTTCTGTGGTGGTTCCATAAATCACCAATTCCCACCACGTGCCCAGCTGCAATCACCTCCCCTACAGCCATTCAGACTATGGCTGGGACCTGGCTTTCCTCAGGATGTCCCCTGCAGCCAGCCTTGGGAGATGCTCTGCCTCAAACATATGAAAAGTTATTTTGGAAACTAGTTGGATTGCCATCATCAGGTGAAGAAAAAAAACCCTGACAACCCTTCTGAATGTCTTATCTAGCAATGTAGCTTACACCCATATACCATTTTTCAAAGTTTGAGTTTTTTAGCCCTTGCAGCACAGCCACCTGGGAGTAGCCAGGGAAATCTTTCCAACTGCATGGCAGGGACTTTGCAGGATTGCTACAACTGACCTGGGCAGAATTTACTACCCCAGAAACCTCTCACCTTTGCAGAAGTTCACAAAGAGGAATACATACCAAGATCTGAAATTTTATTTATTTAGCTGCTAAAAGATTGAAAGAAAGCAGGTATCTCTTTATAAGCAACTTCTATCAACAGGACGCCATGTCCAGTAAGAGAGAACCTTACACTCAGCATGCAGGTTTGAAACCCGAACAAGTAGTAAAGTCTTTCTTACACTAACACAAATGTGAATCATGATCTGGTTCCACTGCAATCTGTGAAAGACAGACAGTACCAGAGTACATGTCAAAAATAAGTATGTTTTAGTCACTGCTTCCAGGACTTAGGCACTATACCCAAATGTAGCCCGCCAGAGAAGCGAGCTTCAGTACTGGAATTTGCTTTTCAGCACTCTAAATACAGCACTCTTGAGCTTGTGGGTGTGAGAAAACTTCTATGCCTTTTTAACTGCTGAAACAAAGAGATTTGTAATTTATTTATTTACTGCATAGCTTCTTTTAAATATTTTTCAATGCTTTCCTTTTATGAAGGTGGCATATTGCTGCGACTGACCACCTCAACATCTTATTGTTGTGTGGGTTTAGACAGATATGAGAATGTACAAATGTATGGCAATTTCAGAGGAGCCTTAGAGTAACATTTTTGTAAAGGGAAACTGACTTGCTGTTTTCTAAATAAATACATGATTACTATGAGATACATGTCCATATTACACATCTCAAATGCAGAGAAGGCACCGAGTCCATTGCCAAGCACTTCTTGTACCTGCATGCTCAGAGAGAACCATGAAGGACTATAAAAAAATGGGAAGATGGCCATGCTCCTCCATCAGCCACCTAGGCAGAGTAACTCAGGACCATGGTGATGGTTCAGAGCTATGAAGGCCATGAGGAGCAAATATTCCTCTGCCTACAGCATCCCAGAAATGTCTCAACAACACAGAGCTGGAGGAAGAGATGGAGCTCCCTCCCACCCTGTGCTGGGCTGTCCCAGGGTCGGGGGGACATTTTCCCATTAGGGCATCTCCTCCAGTTCTGCTGACTTGAGGTTCCAACATGAAGTTGGATTTTTATTAAGGGCTTTTCAGGCAAAGTAGGAAATGCTAATCTTAACTAAGAGTCATATCATATATATGCAAATTGTTTGCTCTACTTTCTCCATCTGTTTTCTTCCCAGGTTTTTCTCTGCACTATGCTTTACTGGAGATTAACTTACAGTATATTGCACCAAATTTGGACTGTGTGGGAAACATATGCTTCAAGCTCAAGGCCAGACTCGAATATTGGGTTGCACAGGAATAGGAATATTCACAGCAGTGCTAAGGACTGACAAACCCACAGGGACAGGAAATTCAGAGACACCAGGGTAAGGAAAGGCTGAAGCAGAGCTGTTCCAGTTACAGTAGCAGGTGGGAAGGCAAGATTTCAAAACAGTTTTAATTTGGGCAAGAGGAAATGGCTGCATATGATAGAATGAAACCACACACTCCCCTCATTTTAATATGCAATTACCTTGTTAGTGTGATACAAGTCAAGCAAGATAGATAGTTATCAATGATGGAGGATGGTCTTTTTTTCTAGAAATCAAACTTGTCCTGACTTACCTGAAAAATCACGCATCCACCTTTTATGCCTTTATGCCTAAGTGGAATATGCAATTCAATAATAAGAAAGGACAAGAGAGAGGAGGCTACTTTTCTCAAAGTGAATTAGACAAACACCCCATTATCCCCAAGGAGTAAATTAACAAGTATCTCAAGAGAAAACAAATTGGTTTGTGATGGAAACAATAATTGTCATTTATCAGCACAAAAATTTTTTTTATGTCTTTTGACTCAGTGGACCCAGTGCCTAAGAAACTACTTCCTCCATGGTTACTGCAAACTAACAAGTGGTTTCTTGAAACTTCAGTAGAAATGGAAGCAAAATTTAACTGAACCAAGATGAAGAAACAATCAAAGAACTACTCTGACCTGATGCACTGAAGGCAAGAAACGCCTTTTATCAGTATTGCCACAGAACCAACCTGCTTGATACTCACCCTCAAGGTACTAAACAAAATGGTACATGCAGAAGCTCCATAAACTTCTCTGATGTTCCCAGTTCATTGTGGTTGCATAGAGTTGCTATGAAAGATGTTTTAAAAAAAAAAAAAAAAGGAAAACAACTGCATCATTTCTTAAGTACTACAGTGTTGGTTGTGGCACCACATGTGACCCACAGCTTCATTTCTGTGTCTTCTGTGATGCATTAATGAGACTGCATAAAAGGTATTTACTAATAGATGTGGAAAACAGCAGAGAGGAGTATAGTTTATGCCACCCTGTGTATACCATTTGTACTGGAAGTCCATAATTCCTTCTGACCAGATTTTTTTGATTAGCAGTAGTATTAAACAATCACCTTCTCAACTTTTGAAACAGGATACAGCAGAAAGGTCTGAATAGTTTTTCACTCAACCCAAGAGTGACTCTCTCAGTGTAACTGCTCAGTTTATTTTGATGCAGTTTTATTTTGCTTTCCACCTACAAAACACAGCAACTAAGTTCCATCTAAAAAGAATAGTGGATTATTTTTTAAAACACTAGCATTAGCAAGGATTACAGATTTAACCATGTCTCTTCTGTCTGTGCTAAAATACTACTAGATCAGTAAGTGCTGATTCCTTGGGTTTGAAAATATTTACACTTACGACCACCCAAAAAACCTTCAGTAGTTCATAGGCATTTGAATTTCAATTCCCCTGTAGCATGCTGACGCAAGAAACATGGACTAATACAAACCCCTGCCTTTGGGAGAAAGCTGACACGACAGGGAAGGCGACAGCTCAAATGTGAGCTGTGGACCTCGCTGCTAAAGCATCCCTGCAGAGGGAGACCCACAGGATAACTGAATTTATCTTACAAGTTAAAATATATATTTTTGCAGACCTGGAAGACAAAGTGTGGACATTTGTTGTTGTTGTTATAAGTTCATTTTACAAGTGAGGCGTTGCCGCCTATTAAGGCAAAACAACATACCAATACAGAACTGGTGTGGCACCAGAGCAAAACACGATTAATTTCAGGCAGAAGCCACACATCTCCTTTCTGCACAGTTAGCGCAGCTGCAACAACAAGGCTCAGGCATGTAACAAAGCCATTCTGTTCGGGTGGGTGAAGAAATCCACCTATGTTTCCAGCTTTTTGAAGTCTCTGCTGCCACTCCATGAAGAAAAGTTTTGTTTGATTTCTGACAGGACACACACAGGCCTTTGTATCGCATGAGGGATCACATCCATCAGAATTCCCCATGTGTTTTTGCAATTTGAAATAAAACAAACAAACAAAATTTTTATTCAGTAGACATGAACATCTGGAAGATGACATCAACATGACTTCAACTTTAATGTCAAATCCAATATTGTTGAACAATTTGTGGTGGAAATGCCAGAAATTTGAACATCATGGAATAAAACTGTGATGGATATGAGGTTTCTGCAGCAACTGAGGGGAGGAACAATGTTTTATAGCTTAACTAAATGCTTGACGAACACTAATGCAGTTACAGATGTAGCTTGGGATGAAATACATGATACTAAATATAAAAATGAATGCCCTGGTCCTGGAGGAGGCTGGGGACTGGGTTTCTAGCCTTGCCCTGCTCTTCTTTCCCCATTTATTCTCCTGTCCCTCATCATAATTGGCTTGAAAACACCTTCACTGAAGCTCTTTGGAGATGGACAAATAATGTGTGCACAGCATGGGTGCACTCATCTTTCTCTGTGTCTGTGTGGGAGAACATAATGGACCTGCCACCAGACAGCAATCCTGTCCCATCAGGGAAACAGGAATAGCAAATATGGTCACACTGGGACTGGAAATCTTGCTCAAAGAGGATGAGAAAGTACCACCACCACCAAACTAAGCCTTCATGTCTTGGAAGGAAACTCCTGAGAGGTAAGTCTTGGCTCTGTCAAAAGAAGAGATAGGGAGAGAGGTAATGAAAGACCAAAATGCTTCCTATCATCAAAACACTCAGCTCCCAGGCCTAATTATACACGATCAACAATCCTAACCAAAACTATTGGCAGCATCTCTTTATGTACAAGCATACAGCCAACCTCAAAAATGTGGCTTTAGCACACACATAATTTTCACAGACAAAAATCCGTTTAATTAGATAGTTTGTAATTTCTTTTGAAAGCAAAAATGAAGGTATCTGTATATTCTTAAAACTAGTCAAACCACTATCCCTTTTTTTATTTAAGCATCCAACTATTAGCTTGTCCCAGTTTGAAGTTTCCCACTCCCAGTTGTAACACTAATTAAACCTTTTGGGGAAGTTGTGTGCTCATTCTTATGCATTGCTATTAATATTTTTTATTGCAGTTAGTTGGGATCCAACACCATTCCACTGAATCCAGTCAGAAGGATTTTATTTTGATTTTGTCTGGCTTGTTTTATTCTTAGCAGATGGTGCAAACGCATATGTTGATGAGTACATGCCACAGGAGAGCATCTGATCCGGTACAGCCAGCCCCAAATTACAGTGGTGTCTATGCTGAGGACTTCAGTGCCTGCCACCACATAGGACCACACTTCGCAGCATACTGTGAGAGCTCAGATGGGCTTTCAAAACTATGCTAGTCCTGGTACTGAAGATACTTTTGAAAAGGTACCTTAGGCATCCCTGTACAGTTGCATGACTCTCCTCAAAATTGGTATTTTTTCCAGCTAATTTTTACCATGCTACCCATAAAACTCAGGTGGACTAAAGGTGACACAGTTTTGATAAATATAAATGAATATATTTTTGCATATGCTAATCAACAAATAATTTTCATGAAATATAATTCAACAGCCATGCAGGTAACGACTTTCCCAAAGAATCTTTTTTTCCCTGCAATGTCAGACAGACTCCTGCTGCCCTCTCTGTCTTTGATTTTGTTTGAAATATATCCCCTGATAACCTAAAGAGAAGTACTTACAAAGAGCTTAGAGCTATTTATAGCAAAGTCTGTGTGACTGAAAACATTGCAGTTTTCTTGTGGTGGGTACGCGCATTGCTTATGAACTGCAACTGGAAAACTGTTGCCTCCCTCTTTAGCAATTCTAGTCAGCATTCCCAAGGCAAAAGAGAGGGAGCCAAGGAAGGAAACAGACATAAGGACAAAACGCAAACAAACTGAAAATTTACCAATCACTTATATTCAGAAACTGAAGTGGGGGGCAGGGGGTTTTAGGTACAAGAAAAACTCATCTCAATCTGCATTTCAAACTGCTGGAAATGGGCATACAAAGTGGATTAGCATGATCACAACAGTATTCTTCAGCAAGGGTTTTGTGCAAGCCCCTGAGAACAGGCATAATCTCTAGTAATTACTGGATACACTGTTGTCACATTGAATAACAGCCTTTCCTCAAAACACATAAAAGTCTACTCCTCATCGCTTCTCCCAAGAGGGCATTGGGTGCAACTGTCAACAGATTCCGGAAAACAGCAAACAAAGCTCACTCCTGGTCGCTGATCTGCAAATCCCACATGAACTAGTTTCATAGCTGTGTTTTATTTTAAGTGAAAATAAATGAAGTACAGCAAGAGCAAGGCTTAAATCTTGTACTTAATAGATTAAAATCGCCATTCCTCTTATGCCTTCCTACAACCAACCAACCTTCGGATCAGTTTTAAGTCCTACTGGCCAGAAATGCAATAGAAAATGAGTCAAAACTCTGAAAGACTCAGATTCAACTCTGACTTCCGCTGTCCACGATTACATGGGTCAAGGTTTTGCTCAAGAACACCAGAAGAAATAATAGGGAATGGTGAAAGGCAAAGATAATGTGTTCAGGTTTGCCTCCCTTCTGCCTTGGGTTCTAATGCTGGAGGAGATTTTTAGAAGAGATACCAGGATATGGGATGGCTGTGTGAAGGTGGCAGATGGGGAACAAGGTATATTTTGTAGTTGTCAGTAAAGAACTGGCAACTGAAACCCCAAGAGAAGATCGGTGTACAGCAGAATAAAAGGATAAAAGAACTGACTTTTATTATAAATCCCAAAGCTATATACTACTCGTGGACAATCATAAATCTATTTCTTCCCAAGTGAGACCTACTAAGCCTATAAATATTTTTTAATTAAAATAGTTTCCCCTGATGCTCGGCCTTTCTTATTATCATTTTATGGACAACAAAATTCCACATTCATAGATTCCTCAGACTACACACATATTTAACGTATTTTCAAGAACAGAAAGACTGTTGTCAGCTGGACTCTACACAATCACACTCAGATACAAGTCATTCTCTGAAATAACCAAGCCACAGTGAAAAAAGAGGTCTTTCCTTAATCTGAAACCAAAGTAAAAGAACAGAAGCCATAACAGCCACTTCATCCATGTTCTGTAGCACCCCTCAAAAAAAAAGTTAAGAAGGTAAAGGCCTCATGTTGTGCAGTCAGCTCGTGAGGAGTCAGAAAAATGTAACTCTTACTTTTTAAAAAGATGGATATTTTAAAATCAGTATACTTAAACCCCAATGCGTCTTTCTTTGAACCAGCTGGTGGGAAACACCAGTGAAGAGATACAGAATTAGCTGAAACTCAAGCCTGATTCACTCTGGCACTTCTCCTGCTCCATTACAACTTCCAAATCAAGTCAAGAAGCTTGTGTAACAGGAAGTTTGTATCAACTTATCTCCTTTCTCCACTGGTGTGACTTTAGAACACTTAGCCCCTAATTTATAGGGTAATACTAATAAACAAACACAGAAGAACTTCCCCTGTGGAGAAATGAAGTAGAGACAGATCAACATCTTATCTTATCTGCTTTCTAGACACTGGACAGGTTATCTTGTAAATCTGAGTTTGGTCTAAAGAGAACCAGGCAAAACAGTACTTGTGTTTCCATTCTGTTGATTTGATAATAGAAACATTATTAACATGAATAAAACCAAAAGTGCTTTGATCAATTAATTTGGGAATATGGGCAAAACCGGACATTCATACTTACTACTGCATTACTGTATACCAAAACCCCCTGAAATCCCAGCAGACTTACTATTTCTCACTTGCTCCCCGAATGACTTTCTTCTCCCTGGTGTCATTGAGTGAGGGACAAACATTGGTGAAAGAAAAAACAAACAAAAAATGCCTCAAAACACTGATGAAAAGAGATTAAGGGAGTGTTTTCTCTTTGCTACACGTGTTTCCTGGAACATATCAGACTGGAATCCCAGCCCAACGAGGACAGAACAGCGAAGCTACCAATAAGGCGGAAAGTGGGAATGCGACTCATACCACCTTCTCCCTTTTGTGGAGATGCATATGAAAACCTCTCTTAATAGGAGGTTATGGAGAAGAACGGGTATAAATCAGCCGAAGTACTTTCTGCCAATGCCTGTATACAGCTAATGCACAGTGCTGGGTTCTGGAATTTGCAGCCGGAACATTAATAAGGGACTTCTAAGTTATCTGAATGCACTGTCAAGCTCATTATGATGCTTAGTTTCCAGTATTTGCTATTTTATCGGTAGCTGCCAATGAAGTCTTTGAAGACGGATGCATCAGGCCACGCAATACAACAGCCAAGAGGCTGCAACTCCGCGGTCGGAGATGCCAGCTGTAGTGGTAATTTACACAGGAAGCTAAAAAACACAGAGTAAAGAGAGTAGTACCCGCACTCTATTTGCAACAAAGGGCACTGCCACAAAAAGGCTGGTAACATCGCTTTGAGCTGCCTACGAAACTTTGTTCCGGCACGAGTATGGGCATTTCACTTTCTCCCCGAGGCAGTGGGAGAGCAAAGCTGCCGTGTGCGGCAGTGGGACAGGGGCTGCCGGCCCCGGCCGGAGCGGACGCGGCGCTGCCGCTGACCGAGCACTGCCCGCCGCGCCCGGGGCTCCCGCCGGGGCTGACGAGGCGCGGCCACAGCCGGGCGCCCAGGTGGCCTCCCCCTGCCTCCTGCACACAACTTGTCGGAGACTTTTTCGCAGCTTATCTGACTTACTATTAAGAAAAAAAAAAATTAAAAATAAAAAAAAGTCCTGATTAACAAAGATCAAGAAAGTCGTAGTATACATTTACTATAAGGCTGGTTACCACTTTAATCTCGCAGCTACTCAGACACGGGGATAAACCCGGCGAGGATTAACCAGGTCAGCTATATACAGCCCCGAGAGCAGCTCAGGCTACGCTCCCGCAGAGCAGCGAGGCGAGGACGGCGGGGGCAGCCCGCAGAGCCCCTCCGCTCTCCCCCGGCTCGGGGAGCTCCCGGGGCCGCGCCCGCCGACCCTCCCCGCCCGGCCCCGGACTCACCCAGCGTCTCCGCCCGCAGCCACAGCGGGGCCGAGGCTCCGAGCAGCAGCGAGAGCAGCAGCGAGGGGGCGGCCCGCGCCCCCCCGGCGGGGCCCATGGCTCCGGCTCTCGGCGGGGCGGACAAGGCACAACTTCCCCACTTCCCTCCTGCTCCTTTCTCTTTCTCTTCCTCTCCTCTTCCTCCTTCTCGCTGAGGCGGCTCCGGAGCCAGCCCGCGCTCCCGCGGAGGAGGGCGGGCACCTCCCGGCATCCTTCCCCCCCGCAGGTGTTTCTGCGGAGGCGGAGAAGGGGCCGTGCGGGGCTGCCTCTGGCCCCGTGCCCCGCCGGTGGCCGGGCTGCAGCGCTGCCGCCTCCCGCCTCCCCGGCCTGGGGCTGGGGGTGGAGAGAGGAAACGGGAGAAGGGGAAGCGCCACTATTCCCATTGGGCTGCCGCTCGGGGTATCTCCTCCTCCTGCCGTGGACCGAGGGGCCGGCGCGGCCCCGCCGCCCCCTCCCCTCGCCGAGTGCTGCTTCTCCCACCCACCGCCTCTCTGGGGTGCTGCACCGGGATCTCGGCGTTTCCCCAAACCCGTGCAGCCCCCAGCATCGCCTGCGAGCCCCCGAAGTTGGCAAGCCATATACATGCCCGCGCACATATATATATACACACGCTGTATGTATGTATATATATATATATATATACATATATATACACACACACGTACGTGTATGTTCTTGAGGAAACAGGATTATTTTGCCGTTTGCAGTCTAATTCCCAGGCGTCGCTGCCGCTGCCACGGCGGGAAGGGGCGCGGGGCCACGGCAGGGTGTGTGCGCGGGGGCGGCGGACACGAGTGGGGCCGGCGGGCAGCGCAGCCGGACGGGGCGAGAGGGAGCGCCCGGCCCCTTCAGCACAGCTGGGGTCGTGATCGGCCTTCTCGGTCCTGAGGAAGTATCTCCACGCAGGTTTGCAAACCGTATGGTTAACCTGTGCCAGCATTGTTTGTTACAATTACGGGCTGAATTAAATAGGAGTTTTCTAAAGTGTGCTATGGTCATCTCTCTGTCTGGGTGGGACCTTGACTGTCCAGCTCTGAAGAAACCTGTGGCACAGGGAGGGTTGCAGATGCACGATAGGGAATGCAGTGCCAGCAGCCTCAGGAGACCTGAATGTTAGCAGACCCCAGTGGTTTGCCTTTTAAAAGCACACTGGAGAATGGAAGGTGGGCTGTTTGACTCTGTTCAGTCTTTTCGGGGATGAGTTGCTGTGAGGCAGGTGAATTCACACTGCCAGCAGGTCAGGAACACTGTGCTGCCATGTTAAGACAAAGTACAGAATTAACTTGTATGTCAGAGACAACATTGCTAGATAATATATAATCTTAGAAAAAGTCTAGTTTGGTAAACCTTTATTCTAATTGAGCTCTTGTTTTGTAAGTGTTAATGTCTGTTTTTTAACTTTTCAGACACCATATGTGATCAGGCATATTTTTTGCCATGTACCCAGTACATTATATTCTTGGTAGAAGTATTTAACACACGTTGTTAGTATTTGAGACTTACCCTTCTTTTCAAAGGAGAGTTTGAAGTCTAGACTAAAATGCTAGAGATGGTATAAGGCAGAGAGAACACCTGTCAGTGCAGCAGTTTGGTGGTCAGACTAATCCTCACTGGATTTTGCCAACAAATGCCAGCATCTTTCTGGTTGAAGGAGGTTGGGATCGGTCACTCTCTTCAAGACTTTGAAGGCTGGGAGGCTTTGAATGTGCCCATGTGAATAAAAGTGACCTGTTCTTGTACTTGTCTCACAGATTGTCAGGAGCAGCTCCATACAAATGAGAGTGATTATGGAGACAAAGAGGCCAGAAAGTCAAACTGAAATGTCCTCAAGACTGGATTTAAAGACCCCACAGAAGTGGTGAAAATATTGTAGTCACAGAAAATAGTTTTCCGATACCAAATCCTGTTTCAAAACCTGCAAATGAGACTCAGCATAAACGGAAACACGAGGGGGAGAGATGGATTGAATAATACATATATTGCAAAACATATATCATCTTTGAAAGAGTGGTAGTTGCTGGAAAGCAGTATAACCATGTATGAATGTGCATTGTTTTGTGTTAGTTTCAGCAGGCAATCAAAACCAGTCAGTCCTACACAGGTTCATACTGGGAATTATACTGATTTCTATTCCATCAACAGAGATCTAGAATATATTCTCTTGTAATAGTGCCAGGTTCTAGTTGTATTTGTTAAGGGTTATCATAAATACAGACAGAACAGTCCTGCAGGTCAATCCCAACCAACCTTAGGGAAGTAGTACTGTGATAAACTAGCTTTAGTGATCTTGGGCAATTTAATGTGCAAAACATTTTTCCACGGAGCTTGCAGATAATGTCACTAGAGTGCTGATCCTCCACAGAACATGGAGGATTGGTAATTGGTAGAGGCAAGTTAGGAGCCTTGGAAGGCCAAAACAGTTTTTGCTATTTACACCTCCAGGAGGCTCAGAACAAGAGGGAAGGTAAGCTGGCAGATACCATGAAAGGAGGCTTTCTTCATCTCCTGGGTGCTGGAGGCTTAGCAGCGCCCTCTGAGACAGAGAGATAATGATTCAATTCACAGTTATTTTTATTTCAATGATTCGTAGTGAAATGATAAGTCACGCCCGTGAGAACTGGGGCTGTAAAATGTCTGGGAGTGGCATTTGTTTTCCGTTCATGGCCAGTAAGGCGAGCGCTGGTGGAGGTAAAGCGTGCAGGCTGCCTTTTCAATCTCACCGCTCTGGGCTCATCTGGAGCTGGTCGCTGGTCCAAGGCCACGTGTTTCCTGTTGCAAACGTGTAGTGCTCAGGGGGAAGCCCAGCTCCTCTTGCAGGTATTGGGAGCACAGCTTTCCTATTGTCTTCAGCAGGATAATAATAATGCAATCAGTGAAGTAGCTTCTGTATTATTTATTTTGCTATTAAATTCTCATTACTGTGCCCTCTCTTTGTCAGTTTTCAATATGCTGTAGGCAAAGAACTTACTGTCAGCTTCCAAGATTAAATAATCATTAAGATGAATGAAGTAGTTTATAGCTCTCAAAGTTGCTATTCACAAGCAAGACTTGTGTAACCTTTGTTACATTGCTGTACTGGTTCACGTGTACTTTTCCAAATTTCCCTTTATAAGGAAGAGAGTTAAAACCAGCATTTAAATAAATAAAATTTTAAAGGCAAGTACTTTGAGTTGAGGCAAAAGAAAGTTCAGAAAGAAAGCATACATTGAGCCTGACTAATATGTTGTCACACAGTGGGAGCTTCCCAACAGGAAAACTCCCTGCCAAACCACTTCTGACAGCTTAATGCAACTGATTTTGGTCACTAACACTGATTTAATTTGGAAGAGACCTGATTTACCCAAACACATAGCTACTTTTTAGAATGAACATATGGCTTTCCTTTACAGGTAGTTTTTCAAGGGTATGAGTTAGGAGTATTTTGTGTGTTCATTGCAAATGGTACTAACTGAGTCACCTAGAGCTAGATAATGTGTATCATTGTGGATTGTATGGATGCCTTTACTGTGCAGCCACCTGCAAATGAGCAATTGAGTTTTTACTCCACAGACCTTTGATCTCAGGATGAACAAACAGCGAATGAAGACTTCAGGACAAAATCAGCTCAAAACACTTTAGAAGATGGATGGTCAGTATGAGTACATACCCAGGTTTCATTTGTGGACTTGTACAGTCTCTAGCTTCACAGATTTGCTTTCTTGAGCTATACTTTTTATATACTATTGCATAATTGTATAGGAAACACAGAGAAAGACCTAAATCACCTGATGAGTCCTTGTGTTCCTCGTGTGATGTTAAACTGGTAGTTTATCTGGGGCAAGGGGCAGGAGAGGAAAGAAAAACACACAGTAGAGTTCACCTAAGCTCATCTTGCAAGCTTGACACTGAATATATTCTTCCTTTCAAAAACAACTTGTTCTGTACAGGTTTGAGGGGGAAAAAAATAGAACCCAAAATCTTAATTTATACAAAGAGATTTAAGTTTCATCTTAATGGAGCAGTCTTGCTTTTGTGCAGCTAACAGGATAGTTCCTGTTCTTAGTAAGTGGAAAGCTTTTCCTTTGCATAGAAGAAGGGGGAGGAATTGAAAACACAATGAGGTGGAGAGGACCCGAGGTTACAAATTACAAAACTGCAAGAACAATTCTACACATTGAGAGGTATGTTAATCTCTTCATTAGCAGAAGGATAGCTTGCAGATTGAGAGGCCTTTTAGCAGTCTTATACATGGGCCAGGTTTTGCATTTTCACTGGGGCAAAAGCAAATGGCATAGTGGATTTACAGGCTAAAGCTGAGAACAAAATGCTATGGTTGCTGATCTCCATGTATTCCTGGACTGTGTTCTGCCAGAAATGTGTATGGTGGTTATATTAAAAAATCAGAAAATAAAACACATTAAGTAAAACCATGAAATGTGTCTAGATGCAACATTTGTATACACTACATGAGGAGTTCTCGCTGTTAAAAATGATCAGACTACAGCAAAGTCAGTGCTGCCACAAGGCTGTGGTACGGCTTAGGAAGTTTAGCAGCTAAATTCCTTGAGATGTATGTGAGTTACTCTGTGTATGTAGAGTATTTTATGGACACAATGCTCTATGCTTTATCATTGGAATCTAAGGCCTTGCCCATGGAGAGCACTGACATTTCAGCCTGGAAAACGCCACCCTCTGTGAAGGTCTGCATACCATTAAACCATGAGGAGATGGACTGACCTTCAGGACTCCTCTGGATGGATATTCACCTAGCTACTGTTGCAAAAAATTCTGCAATTTACCCGTTGCAATTAGAAAAAATCTACCCATTTGTAGTAGAGTGTGGGACTGTGCCCATCTTCTCAGAGCTAACCTGGGTTCTGGTGGAGTTCGTGTTAGCAGATTCCTTCTTTGCTTAATGTAAGCATCCCTCTCCAGGTGTCAAAACGCCCAGAAGGGAAGGAGTCAGTAAAATAACATTTCCACTTTTCAAGTAGTTCTGAGCAAGTGGCTAAGAGGATATCATGACCAAATGCTTCCTTAATACTTTAAGGCAAACATGAGGCAGAAATCAGACAGAAAAAAAATCTTCTGACAGAAGAAGCAGTTTAACTTGCATTGGCACAGGTCACTGCCCGCACCCATATAGATGACTTGGAACCATATAGTGTCGTTATGTAATTACACTGGCAGCAAAAATCCCCAGGGATTCCAGGGGGCAAAGACCATAAATATTCTTAGACCTGAAGAACATGGAAAAAGAAATTACAGGCAATAAATTCTGGGAGAGAAAACTAAACTGCTTCAGACTTCAAGACTTTTGTCTTTTCAGCAGCCGAAAACTATAGGTCTTGTCTAGGTGGGGGTGATAGCAGGGCTCTTCCCAGCACTGGTGGGGAATGCCTGTGGGATAATTGGATGCTAAGAGATAGGCAGCCTCATTCACTGCAACAGCAGCAGTTGGGTGTAACTCTAATGAGAGTCATATAGGGGATGAATGTGCACTTTTCATCACTTTAATTGCTGTAACCTATCCAATCATGTCACCTATTATGATGTAATTATGAGATCAAGTTGAAGACTAATCATTTGTCCCACTGCCACATATTTTGCAGCTTCCCACAGCTGCTTGGTAGTCTTAGGTCCTAATTTTTCATACTTTCAAGGAAAAAGGAATAAAGTTGCTAGTCATCTGGATTTTGAAGGCAACCAAACATGCTATGTTGCCGTCAAGAAATATGGGGCAGAATGTTCCTTTTCGTTTAAACATATTGTTTTCGGGTTGCCTTGAAAAATACTATGATCTAGAGATTCATGGCACTCTTTGTCAAAACAGAGCCTATTATTTTGTAACTTACTAGTTGGCAGCTTATTGGTTATTGTCAGTAACAAAGCCCCGATCGTTTTTTATAGGTGTTTTAAAGAGTTTTTGTGTTTCTGCAAGGTATTAGTCCTCATACTTTTAAAAAGTGTCACATTTTTTCCACTAATACATAGTTAGTACATAATTTTTAACTGTAGCATGTTTGGGATTTTCAAGAGGGAGTCCACAACTGAATTTGCACAGTCTGCATTTTTTTTTTCCATGGGAAACAAATAGTCTTAATCATTTTCACATGTTTATGAGGTTGCATCCAAGTAGGAACTAAGAAATTACTTGTGCAAAATGTGAAGCAATCCAGTGGTCATTTCCAGGAATAACAATTATGTCTGAATCACATGTCTTTTAAATAAAGTTAGCAATTGATCTAGTTATAATTTTTCCCAAAAGGTGTGCAGTAATGGGAGATGAATGGAAGTAAACAGGGCCAGATCATTTCTAATATAGAGAGTGTGCCACTTAGGTACACTGGAGAGGGCAGTTTATGTGCTGGTTTATTGATCATGATATCCTTGGCTGTATAACTAAGAGAGCTGAAAGCAAATATAAGTATGAGCTGAGTGACTGCTTGATTTAAAAGACGTCATCCAGTTTACTCCAGATCTAGCTCATCTTCATAATTTCAAGTGTTCATGCCATGTCACAGTTTTCTTGCAGGCCTTGATATGAACTCTGGCTGAAAGTGTGAAGAGCTGAAAAGTAAGACCTTCTTTCTCTTCCATTCGTTTCAAGAGAGAGGGATGGGAATCATGCTTATTAATTTAGCAATTATGATGTGTGGGACTGTGGTCCCTCCCCCTCCTTGTGCTCTGTACAGGCCCTGTGGAAGTCTGCACAGGGCTAAGCCAGTTATTTGCAGTGGAAGCATTGCTCATAAATCTGCAATAATCATTATGTATGGAGAAAAAGCTTCTTGTGCAACTTTTCTACTTAGCATTGGGCCACTACGCCAAAGAATCATAAGGTCAAATTCTTGTAATTCATACTGTCACAGCTATGGATCACAACTGTATTTATAGTTTAAGGATTCACTGTGAATTGCTTTTGAAGCCAGGCTATTTATTAAATGTAAAAGCCTGATCAAATGTAATCTCTCTATAAAACACTTCTTGCCTTTTTGCAAATAATTAGAAAATGTGAATTTGAGTGAATATTTTCTCATATTTTAAGTACTTTAATTACATCAATTTTAATGTACTATTGTGCCTGTTTATGAAATACAAAAAAATTAGAGCCTGCTTTAGGTTGCTTTTCAAAGATAACTGCACAACAGAAAGTAAATATAGCATGTTGGTGAACACTCAAACCAGTTTTGAACATTTTTTCTTCATAAGATAATGAAAGATCAATAATTGAAATTTGTTGCTACCTAAAGTAAAGTTTGTGTGGAGAGTATAATTTCTCAGATATTCCTTCCCAAAACAATAACTTTTAGCTTTCTTCTGACTTCTTTTCATTGAAGATACTGTATTCTTAGTTATGTCAGACATGCATACTGGTAGCTGTTCTTGGCTCTGGGGTTCATAAATGGTCGTAAAGGCCTTTTTCCAAGTGTGATATACGTAGTTGAGCTCCAGTTAGGTCTGCCTCCAAGGCTTAAACTCAGCTTGTAGTTTAAATTTTTTCTCTTCTCAAATGCATCCAGTACGGCATTTGTCCACCAAAGTCCGATGTTGTTACCCTCCTTCCTTTGAGCATGATGAAGGTTTTGACGTAGGGTGATGGGGTTGGGCTGACCATCCATGTGGATTCAGGCCAGGCATTCACCTCCTGTGGGCTGCTCGCCTGCACAGGTGAGAGATGTTAGGGCCTGGGCCAGGTATTCACCCTGTGAGCAGCTCTGCTAACCTTAGTTTGTAGCTCCTGCTGCCTGGGCATTTTGAGTTCCCACACAGAGCATTATTTCAAACACATTTGTCCTCAATAGCTTAAAAAGTTTGAGTGAACCCTTCATGGCTTCATTCTTCAGTGGATGAACAGTGCTGAGCATGAGGGAAAAAGAAAACCTTCACCTGGCGTGTGCAACCGTGGCAGAGAACACCTGTTTGTGGCCAAACAACGTCCCCTGTAAAAACAGCCACCATCCAGCCACAGTTCCTCATGTGCCCAGAGAATCAGGCAGCTTCACAGAGGAGATGACTTGGAACAGCTGGGATTAGTCTGGCACAAAAGGATGCAGGATGCACACCCAGAATGCCAAATGGAGGGCATGGTGTTGGTGCAGTCAGCCACAGCTAAGACTGTTATCAGCTGCTCCAACCAGGCCAAAACTAACCCTGGTAATAATTACCTGCTTGGGCTCTTGGGAGGTAACTTGGGTTAAGAGGTAACTTGGGAGTTACCTCTTCTCTGGAGAGAAGACCTGCGTCCCTGCAGTTTCTGGCTTTCTCATGTGGCACCCTGCTCATGAGGGATTTACAAGGACTCAGCACCTTTTCAGGAGTTACTGTAATCTTTTAGGCTCAGACTTCTGCTATCAACATTTGAATACTGTACCGTCTAGGCATTTATAGGTATTTGACTTACTGTTTCAATAAAGATGAGCAGGGTATATTAATCAATCACTGGGATTCATGTTAGCATGTGGAACTATTTTTTAGCTGACTTTGCAGCTTTTACTTGGATAAGAGAGAGATCAAATAGATTTTGATTCATTCTCATGGCATTATCTGATTCCTCTCCCACACTCCCACCAATATGCTCCTATTACTAGGGATCTAGAGAGACAGGTCCTATCCTCTAAACAGGAGCAGGAGCAGGAAGCCCAGCTGCTCTTCAGCCTCCTCTCAGTTACAAACCACTTTGGAGCACACGTAGGTAATTTCACATTGGCTTCTTCTGGTTGCAGCCTGGATTTGGTGGACCATGAACCTTCACTTACTTCTTTGCATCTTATGCCCAGTATTTTTTCTTGATGTTCCTTTTTCTATGTTACTGTCCCAGGAATTTTTTTGTTGTTGTTTCTTTGATCTGTAGAATTACATTATTGCAATAAAATAGCAAACACTGAAGCAAAGGAAACAAAACCAGCATGACAGAGACACCATAGTCAGAAAGTAATGATAACATTTGCAGATAACCATTCTACCAAGTGAAGTTGTTGCTACATAAAGGAAATGTTTACATCTGTTTTGTTTTACTAGTCTTATGAAGATGCACTTATAGACAATTTCTCATACACATTATATTTATCTGAAAAACTTCTGTGGAAATGCAGTATTTTTACTGGCATACAGACACTGAAGTACATCTGCCTGGGCACTCTGCACCTGGAATCTCCACTAAATGAAATATTACAGCTCAGTAGTCTGTTTGGGCAGAGTCTCTTTCTTCAGATTAGTTCTTGGGCCTAATCTAAAGCACCCTGGAATTACTGGAGGAGCCTCTGTTGACAGCAGTGCCAAGTGCTCCTTTAGGTCCATGCTCTCTAGATTCTGATGCTGTAATATTTCAAGCGGTTGCTGTATCCATAGCTCTTCACTCTGCTTAACTTCTGCATCTTGTAGGGCAATGGAAGATGGCATGTGTCTGCACCTCATTTAAATTGCTGTTAGGATGGGTATCCACCAGGACATTGGACTGAGAGCACAAATGCTTAGGGAGGTTGAAGGATATGGTCTTTACTGAATCTGTGGATTACCGCAAAAGGGTGCTTTAACCTTTTTTCGGAGAATGTCTTTCTCTGGTTTGTAATTTAGTAGAAATCCACAACATGGCTGGAAAATGAATTTTAAAAAAACCAAACAAAAAAATACCCCAACCAAGCCAGAAGAATCTTATCAGAAATAATTTGTGTAGTTATTGTTTTAAAATAATTAATTTTCTTATACCCATTTTGGTATAGAGAGTTCCTCTTTTTAGTGCATCCCTTTCTTCTTTGAGCTGCACTGAGTTCTTGCAACCTTAGAAAAGGCATATCATTATGTTTGTGTGTATAAGCAATACTTTCCATGAGCCAATTTAGATCTTTAATCTTGGGAGCATAAACACATGAACCTGTATGACATCCCTTGTTTAATGTTTTTCCTGTCTTAGCCTGCTTTACATTGAGGTAGTGTTTGTCATTACAGCTTAAGCATGTCATTGTTCTGCAAATCTTTTAGGAGTCCAGATGCACTCACAATTAAATGCCACCTCTTGCTTTTTGTGTTATCATAATGCAGAGAGAGGTCACTGCGTTGTTGTGCAAGATCACATTCAAACATGTCATGAGCAGCAGACCCTGCTCCCCAGGCTTCCCTCTATTAAGGGACAATGATGTATCAGACCTAAATTTAGTAAACAATAGCAGCTGTTAAAATGAAGGCTCAAACCAGCTGGGTCAAAGGGTCCCTTTTTTTGCCTTACTTCCCCTCTTCCTGGAACTCACCTGATGTTGTGTTGAGTTAATTCAATTTGCTGAGGTAGCAGAACATTCTCTTGACAACAAGGTGAATGGTTTTCCGATGTGCTAGGGACCTGAATTAGCTCAGTGGAGGATCAAAACCACACCAGAGCTGGTACAAGGGGGAGGGACCACACTGCTAGGGCAGGGCAGGGCAGGAAAACAGCTCTGGGACCATGACAGGGAATGTCAGGGCTGATGTCCTTCATAGGTGATAAATCCTGTGGGCATTAGGGTGCACCCTCACTGCAGTGTGCGGGTGTAGCTCTGTGTGTCTGTCCCCTACCTGCTCTGGCATCTCCCTGACCTCTTAGTAAAGAAAGCTTCCCTCAGCTGGAAGGAAATTTCCTCAGCAAAAGAAAATAAAAAAGCTGGTTTAACACCCAAACCACCAACCTGCAGTGATTCTGACAGCATGTCTGTGCCAGCTTGAGGGTCAGCACATATGGCTGTGGGCAGATAATACTTAGGCTCTTTAAAAGCATTGCAATTAATTTAAAATCAATACATCTAAATTCAAGTGACTGCTGCTGCAGTCAATGAAGACTGGCAGACTCAGTTCAGTGGCCTTTTGAGATCCTTGGATGGTCCCCCTATCTCTCAGCTACTGGTCCAGAAGGGCAGGGGTTCCCTTGCTCTAGGGTGACACATGCCAGCTAGGGATGGGCTGGCCCTGCCCAGCTGCACTGGGCTCCTCCATCCACCCAAGGACCGGGGCCCCATGCCAGAACCTGAAGCCCTCAGCCCCTGCCCCAGAGGTGCAGCATCAGGGCTTCTCTCCAGCCCTGGGCCACACATCCCAGCCTTGGCTTCTCTGTTCCCAGGAAGGTGCTTGATGATGGTGCTGGCTGCCCTGCTTTAGGCTGGGGGCAGGATGTGTACTGCCCTGGGAACCCCCTGCCATGGTGCCTAAACACTGCTAGTCCTGGGTGAACATCTGGGGCTCTCTGCAACAGGGAGGGGGTCACTAGGGACCTGTGTTTAGGGAATGGGAACAAGCCCCATATCCCCCATAATAGGGGAGTGGGCGCACAGTTGAGGAGCTCAGCAGGGGCTGGTCCTCGTCAAGATGATCTGAATTTGGGGGCTGTGGAGCTGTGCTCAGGCCTTCCCCTGCACCCAGAAGGACAAGGAACAGACTTGTCCTAAGTCATGGCAGCTGTTGGTGTTCCAGAGGGGTTTGAAACCCTTGGAGGATAAAGCCTCAAGTTGAGTGGGCTGCCTGTGCTGTTGGTGCATATTAGCAAGTAGAGACAAAGTGTTGTCTTGCCCACAGCATTTACCTTTTTTAGCTCTTATTGCAGGTAGAAATGATGTGCTGGATCACCATCCCCAGGATTTCTCCGGATGGTAGATCCCAGCTAATTATGGTCTTCCCAGGGAATATTTCCCTCTCCCTCTGATCACTAGAAAAGAAGGGATCAGATGTATCTCCAACTGTTTACAACAAGCCTGTACTTCAGAGAACATCCTTAATTTCTTTTCCTCCTACTATGAGGAGATTGGCTCTTGCTAGTATGGAGAAGGGGATCTGCTTGTTCCTATGGACCAGTGTCAGTGCCTGTACCCAGCGGTACAGCTTAGTCAAGGAGAAGAGGGTGGGAACTTATGGGGGCAGAAATACTGTGACTCTACCAAAAGGTTAGTAAGCAGTACATCCAGCAGAAGCAACAGTTCAGCCACATACTTTCTCAGATGATTGAAATGGTCAAATCCAGTCCCAGTTAATTCCTGTCTCCATAGTGAGCACTGTTGCTTCTCAATCTGTAAGGAGCTCAAGGCAGATGGGCTCTCTCCTGGATTGCTGGATAAGCAATTTCTTTTTATGGGACTACTGGGAGATGAAATGTTCAGGTATTTGGGAATGCCATGGAAACCAGGAGGTGTTAGAAGTAGAGACTTTTATGGGAGATGTTTATGCAAACTAAACATCTGACTATTCTGAAGATCTTTACAAAGATTGTGTAATCTGTACTACTGCTTGTGCACCTTTTGTATTTTTCTCCTAATCTTGATTTTATATCTTCTTACACACTGATCAACATGCTCAAAGCAATAAGTCATTCCCTCTGTGGTATGCAATCTTCTTTCCTTCTGTTTCTCTCTAAAACCCTTTGTACATCTTTTTCATGCAATCCTCTTCAGACATCCTGCGCCAGGCCATTTTACAGTGTTGCACTGCCTGCTACTTGTGTATGTTGAAATTTAGTTTTCTTCAAATTTTAGACAGCACATTTGATTAGTAATAATCAGGACATATCTAATAGATGACATAGTTGAATAAATCACTAAATAGCTTTGCAAATACCTTGCCAACTCATCCTCTTTAAATCAATACAAAAAGAAGTGCAAGCTTTACCTACTTAACAGCAAGGTTTTTATTTTCACTTTGTGCTCACTGTCTCTCCTAATGTTGTGTATGATGATCATTGAAACATAGTTTAATAAGCCCTAATATATTCTTTTTCTTTCAGATTTGAATTTTTAAGCAATATATAGATTCTTGTTACCTTTTAGCATTCCTTATATTTTCTATCCTGGCCTAGCTTTTACATCTCTTCCTGTTAATCTCCACAGCTCAAATTTGCCTAGTCTAAAATCCATCATTGTGCATCATTTAATGAGACATTTCTCCAGTCATCATTACTGCAGATCAATAGAAAAGCAAATCCCTGTCTCCTGACTGGTTTAGCAAAGGATCTCATGCATGACCGTCTTTCCAATTTGATCCAGTTTAACAGTCTGTTTCTCCCCCCCCTCCCCAACCCCACTTCCCTAATCTGCAGAGATAGATATAAATCTTGAGCCAGACTCCAGGGGGTTTCTCTTGTATGGCCTTCCCTCTGTTTGTGCACAGCACTCCCCGACCGACTGGCTGCTATTGCCAGACAAACAGCTGTCTTAGCAGTTGCACTAACAAATAAAAGGGGAAAGATGGAGGCCAGGGCAGTGGAGGGAAGCTTTTTGCCCTAAGGGTCCTTGTCCACTTACTTTACTAAGAAATTCAAAATCTAATGGGGACCCATTGCTGGAGGGAAAATGAGAATAATCTATGATCTTTAGAAAAGAGTAAAAATCCATTATCACTTAGTGAATGCTTCTCATCAGCATACCTTTTTAAGATGACCTCCCCAAGACAAAGAAGGTAGAAACTGATAAGTAAAAGCTGAGATTTTCCTTTTCATTGCCCTGCCCTGTAGGCTGATTGAGGGATTGCCACTCTCTCCTTTCTCACTTCTCCCATCTTTCCTCTCCATGAGGATAGGACTCATGAACGGTGTTCTATCTTCAAGGAATTTTTAGTGCTGTGTGACTAAATACAAACAGCCCAGATTAGACACAAACATCTGTGGGCTTTGGGTGTCCCCTTGCCTGCTTCTTCAGTAGTTTTATGAAATTGTGCACAGGTGTGTTTAAGTGGCAGCACTATTAGATAATTGTTTCATTTGATGAGATTTCAGGCACCTGATTTGAACGTGGGAGTCAAAATTAGATTGCTGGAGTGAGTATTACATTGAGTTGTTTGGCCTACCTTTGTGATTGAGGTTGCTGTCACAAGTACAGGAATGATGGCATGGCTCCAGGTCTGGATCGGCTGGGAACTGACCATTTGAGAGCTTTTGTCCTGTACTATTAAAATAAGCTGAAGTTGCCATCAGTTTTTGTTAATATGTTGGGCTGTAACCTTTTGGCATCCCAGAAGGTGTTTCCCAGTTGATCTCTGATCAGCCTGTGACTGCACTGGAGTAAATGGTAGAGGATGCTCCCAACCCACCTTGAGCCAATAATTTTAATCTCCTGCTGTGCATGCAGCAAAGCACTAAAGCCCTGTGCCTTTGATCCTTAGTCTGCTTATATTATACCATTCATATAAACATATGCACAGTATTGTTCATGTACAGGAAAGGTTTGTCTTTATGGATCATGATAATTGCAGGTATAAAGAAGATGTTAGTTACTCACTTTACTTAAAGGCACTAATAATATGCATGTTTCTCCTCAAGGTATGATAGCCCTTATTCATTGCTCTCAGGGCTGACCATTTGTCTGTACATAGTTCTATTTCTCTTAAAAGAGACTCGAAAGAACTTGAAAGATGAATCCATAGTTTGTAAAGAGCTCTGATGTGTACTTCTGACTAGACAGGGAATTATGATCAAGTTTTCTATTGTCTGTTTTCTCTTCATTCTCAGTTTTCTCCATTGCAGATGTGCTGGAGTGCAAGAACATCTTCCTTGCGCTGGTCTTTGGGATAAAGGAAATGATATTCTGTAAGGAGCTCTGTGATATAAAGTAAAAAGTTTATTAATGATATCTCACAAAATTTGGATGCCTAGTTCCATGTCAAGGTGCAGTGTTATGGGAGGGATGTACTTAAAAATTACACTTAATGCTTTGTCATTTACAGATATTGCAAACGCTCCTTTTAAAGTTCGGCTTCTAAAACCCATAAGTACTCTATTCTTGTAGAATTCTTGAAATTCAGGTTAAAAATCCAAAGACTCAAGTGACTGTTACTATTTGTTCTCCCAATATGTTCAAAGGGAAAGGAAATATTTCAATGCTTTTTTTTTCCTTGAAAGTAGCGGTTTATGGGATGTTACAGTGACACCTGGTGGAAAACAGTGTTGGAAGTTTAAGAAAAAATTCTGCACCATTTGAGTAGTTCAATTGAATAGTGTCTAATATTACTATTTTATTAACTGAATGCAATGGTTAGAGCCCATTTGTGCTATACATGTGTGCATTACCCCTATATGAATGTGCAAAGTCTCACTGACAAGAATTATCCTCATCAGTAACAGCCAAGCTTTCCAGTTAGAAAGGGTTCATTATGTGTATTTGATAGTAACCAAATTTCCTTGTCCAAAAAGCCAAATACTCTTTTGTTATTGTTACGGTGCTGTGGAATTTTTCTTCAGACTTTAAGATGCACCTTGATTACATTCCTCACCAGGTTCTTAACCTGGTGGAGTCACTCTTCCTGGAAGCATTCAAGAAACCCCTGGACATGGCATTTAGTGCTATGGTTTAGTTGGCATGGTGGTGTGCAGTCAAAGGTAGGACTCAGTGATCTTAGAAGTATTTTCCAACTGTTCTGTGTTTCTCATCTCCCACTGGTTCTCCCTAGATATCTGAAAAAGCACCTTAGATATCCTAACAGCCAGACAGTTCATTAAAAAAAAAAAAAAATACATTGAGTATTTAAATGCCATTAGAAGATTTTTTTTTTAAAGAAGTTTGAACTTAGGCGTATTTTTTTTACCTGCACTATATCTAAGTTAGTAATTTAAATCCATGCCAGCCAGCATTTTTATTCCTAAACGATGCCACAGATCAATTGTTGAACTCTGTCTGATTTTGATCCACATCAGCACTAGCCCAAATAATATCCAGGAGCAGTTTGGGATATAATTAATATAAAAGCCACTGCCCATAGGTATTTCAGCTGGGCCTATCCTTTCTTGGATTATGAGAGATTTTTAAAGCATGGATGTGGGTTATCCCATGCCACTTGCTTGGGTATTGGTGTGGGTACAATGAATTTACTAGTATAAACCTAAAAGTCCTAGAGACCAAATCCCAAAGGTCCTAAATGTCTTAACTATCCGAAGCCAAAGTTCTTTGCCTCGGGAAGAAATTGCAGCCTCCATCTGCCTGTCACCAGCTTCCTCTTCAGTCTTGCTGGTCATGTGAGCTCTGATGAAACTTCTTCAGCCAAGATGAGCTGGATTAGGAGAGACCTACTATTTAAGCAGTCAGACTAAACTGGCTTATTTTGGCTGGATCTAAGGAGCTCCTTCTTGAGGAGGATTAATTGCTCATGGGCTGGAGTGGGGGCAGCATCCTTCTGGAGTGAAGAAGTGACAAGCAAATTAGGCAGTAATTCCCCCTCACCTGCATAGCTGAAAGACCTCAGCAGAGAGCATAACTTTTTTTCCAGATGAGCCTTACTTGCATCTGGAAGTTCCCTTGAGTAGAGGTGAGGAGACTGAGATAATGCACAAGGAAACCCCCCAATGCTTTCCGGGGCAACTGAAAGAAAAGGAAGGAACCTTCCTAAAAACCTTTCCTTCCTTGGACCACTTTGAGCCATATGCTTCCCAATATCCATTGTCTATCTCCAGCCTGGCTTTCCCTTTCATCCTGCATTAGTGCATTTACTCCTTTTGCTGCATGGACAGAACAGCACAGGGGATTGTACTAGAGCCTGAGCCAGAAAAAAACAGCATCAGGTTAATGCCAACCCATTCACCTCTGCTGTTGCTGGGTTTGTGTTAACCAGTTCTAGCTTGTTTTATTGCATGACTGCAGAAATGTTTCCTTGGGAAGTGAATGGGGCTTGGAAAGTTACGGTGGAAAAGCAGATACACTTTCTAAGCAGAAATAACAGGATGTGCCAGCCTCAACTGATCTTCAAATGCTATATTATTTATAAATTAGCACATTTGATTTATATTGAGTAATACACATGCACAAAATGACATAACATTATAGCAATATAACTATAGCTATAGCGATATAGATATAGACGTAGATATAGATATACTTGTACATGTGTGTGTATGTGTGTGTGTAAGCTGGATTGATTTTCTGCTGCAGAATTACTCTGTGGATATCTCTGCTGGTACAGCTCAAATGTGCCACAGACCAGGACCTGTACATGTCTTAAGCTTGACTTTCCACAGACCTCTTTAATGTGAGTCTTCACCTTTATGTAAGACTCTTCACCACTCTTTAAATCAGATACATGATTTATCTGTCAGCTTCATTTTTTGTCTGTGATATGGATGCTTTTTGGTTCAATTGTGCCTTCTCATTTAGAGAACCCCTAGCAAATTTGCTTCAGTTAGTTTGTGTCTAGATTGCATCTGAAGGCAGACATGGGTCTGTTCTGTGTGGTATTTTGGTGTGGAAATGGAATATTTGGAAACAGTCATTTAAAAAAAGGTTAATTAAAATTTCTGCCATGTCTGATATGACCAATGGTGTTTCTAACAAAGTTATTCATCACCACCAACAAATGTTTTTGGTTGCATCCATGTACAAATATTTTGAAATAACTTAATCTGATCAAAATTAACATTAGGCTATTTTTTCCCGCTGTTTCCCTGTTTCTGTGTGACTCAGAGCACCTGATTAAAAGCATTGGACTTAGTTTCCTTTTTACGTTAAAGATATTTGTGTAAGTAGATACACTGACTTTCATTGGTCAACTCTTTTGTTTCAGTGGCTTAATAAAAAACTGTGAAATAGAGGTTGCGTAAGTTCAGGACAAGTGCTCCAGGAAGCTGAGAAGTTGTTGAAGGAGTGGAGTGTAAACAAGGATTCAAAAAATATTTTAATGATCTGACATGCAGAAATGTCACAGTTGTGTCTTCATCACCTAGACTAAAAGGAGTTTGTATGGCCAAGTCAAGGGACGAGTCAGATTAACAGATGAAATTGTTTAAGTTATGAAGAACACTTGGCTGTGGGTTTTCCTGCTAAAAAACCACGTTGCTTTTTGCTGCTTATGGATTTCTGCAGTGTACTGTGCTTTCTCAAGGAATTGTCAAAACTTATGTACGAGTAACCTGGTAAGTTTTCAAAACCTGTACCTAATCTTTTGAAATACACGTTGCTGTTAGTACTGTAAGAACTTTGTATTACATATCAGTGTTTTCAAAATTACTCTAAAGAATCTGTTTTACTGAGAACAGAGTTTGAGAATTAATGTTTAACATTTGAATTCGTGGAATCTAGTAAGGAACAAATCCCACTACTCTGACTGCGTGCAATAAATGCTAAAGACTCTGGAGGATAGAAAGATAAACTTTTATTCTTTCAATGTATTCAATTTACTTATTCATTTCAGTCTAGCCCAGGGCTTTTGTTATATAATTGAGGAAAACTGTAACGTCACAAGAAATTTTCTTTCTGTGACACACACAACTGTCCTGATCTTAGTTGCACTTAATTTTTAAGTTAGCTGGTTTAAATTGTGGGTAATTCTGTAAGTATTAAAATTAGTGGTCAGATCCTTAGTTTTATACTTTCTTAATATTCCTTGGAATAGTGTGCAAGACATTCTAAGAATGCAAGATGGAGATAGGCAAAACCTCTGAAATCTAGATAATTATTCTGCATTCAGGAGTTTCCTCTTTGCTTCTATTTGCCAGAAATGTTGATCTGTTTTAGAGCACTGTGTATCTTTGCTTTGTAAAAATGACATTTTTTGCATTGGTGTTAATTGTGGAAACCTGTTGCAGAGAATTATCATCTGTTCTATTTTATTTCATACACTTGCCTGACAGTTCCTTTAAGACTATTTGAAGCTCTTGCACCAGTGAAAGAGTTAATTACCTTCCCTGATGGAAGCCTATCATGCAATGATAACTTTAATGGGGATCCTTTGATTTGAGTTTGAATTAATTCAGAATAAAAAATAAGTTGCTCCTCCTTTCAGCTTTGAAAGACAGGAAAATCACACTTATGTTCAGAGAATGTATTGATTCAGGTGTGAAAAATGTAATCTTCAAGTCTGAGAGTTGTAAATCTTAATTTTTTCCTCTGGTCTACTTGTTGTGTTTGATTTTTGGTTTGATTTTGTTTGATTTTTTTTTGGTGACAACTTTGATTCTCACTATTGTTGCAGTGTACTCAGTGTGCTGAAAATATTTTGCTGAGAATTGTTTTATTAAGGCTGCTCTTATCTGGTTTCAGGTCAAAAATTTAGGAGCTGCTATTAAGCTTCTCTAAAGTTGTTGCATGCACCCTCAAATCATTTGCACTTCAGTGACAGTGATAGGTTTTGCACACTTTGAATAATGTGAAAAAACAGGCACATTTACTGGAGAGCATTTTTGGCAGGAGAGGAAGGATGTGGCCATCACCATATGGCCACGTAAAACTCCTTCAAAAGGTGGCCAGACAAAAGGCATTTAGTTTGAAGGAAGGTCTTTCAGTTCCCAAGAGGTCAAAGCCACTTGGCTTTGTCATTTAAGCCATATTTGTGGAGCGTTTGTTATTGACTCAGTTAACCAGAATGGGGAGGTAAGAGCCAAATTCCTACCTCAGATAGTTTAACACCAACTGATTCTGCCAATGTCTTTGTTTGATAGTATCTCTGAAATTAGTCTCAAGCGAGAAGCTACTGGTGGGTCAACAATAAATTTCTCCAGATGAGGGAAATCAGCCAAAGACAGTTTGGTTTACCCAAACCCAAAGTTTTAATGTCTTTTAATCAAAGAATTTTTGGGAAATATTTTGGTTATTTTAAAAAATTATGTATTTCCCTATAGGAAGGAGAACTCGGAATTACTAACCTTTGCAATGTTAGTGACATCACTGCAGCGGTGAGTAATGGTTTACTTTGTTAATTACCGACATTTTATGTTCCTGACATTTGAATACAATGGGTACAATGATCATATTTTCAAAGACTTCGTAAAAATGGGCACAGTTTCCTCTCTGGCATAAATCACTAAGTTGAATGGGTAGATTTGGTTCAAAGTATTAGAGACATGGTTATATTTTTTATTTAAAGAAAATGTGTAATATGGTGATGATCTCTGCTGTGAGTTATGCTCACATTTGTGATCTACAAAGTTCATAACCTCTCATTTTTGAGACAATGAGTCAAAACTAGTGTTGTCTCCAACACGCAAATCATTAAGACTGTCTTATTCAGTTACCTCTGTACAGTTAAGTATTTTATTTCCTTTTCTCAGTGATTCAATGTAAGAGAACTTATAATTGTTGAACATTTAGAGTTCTTTAGGACTTCAAATAGTTGAGTCTGTTGGGGGCTTAACGTGAGCTTTCCATAGGAGCATTCTTGGAGGACTTCATCTGATTTCCTAGTTCAGACTGCAAGTGTAATTCAAGCTGCTAGTGATAAATAACATAGAAATTTTCAGCTCCTCTGAAGTTGCTGAATAGACCTTAAAGAATAACTGGCAAAAAAAGATAAAAAGATGTAAAGGTATGCATGCAGGATGATAAGCATGGCTAGAACCAGAGGAGAAACAGCTAAAGAGGACTACAGTGGGGTTTTTGCAAGGTATGTAACAAGAAGCAACAGAACACGCCCAAAGAAAAAGTTCAAGGAAAGATCACCTTAATATTGAAGCATTCTGTGAATATGGCCACCAGAGACCCCTCTTGATAAACTATCAGTACCATTATAGGACTTCCAGTAGGGGGCAGATACATGGAAATTAATTCTAGGAAAGTGATGTTTATGCGATGTTAGCTGAGAAACACCTGCATGATTATAGTGGATAAATACTTTGCTGTAAATTCTCACAATACACACAGAAATAAGGAGATGTCCTGCACAGATAAAGAATTCCTGCTTCCTAATGGCTCAGATAGTGTTACAAAGCTTTTTCCTGCCAATTTCAGTACCAGTGATTATACAAATTCTTTGAAGAGTGGTGGAGAATTCAGCCTTCAGTATTTTCCACAGAGACTAGTGGCAAGCAGCCTCTCAGCACCTACTATGTAGTGAGGCTGGGTCATTTATGATGCTGGGACCATGAAAGTCTATGCTGTCATGACAATACATAGCAAGGTTGACTCATCTGCTTAAGTTACTGAATATCTTTGCTCAGTGTAATCAAGTTTTCACTATATTTTTCATGAGGCTTTGCAATACTCAGTATCAGTCTTCTGCTTCTAAAGTTGTTCCAGTTCCCTTTAAAAAGAAAAACCTTCACAACCACTAAGTAGTAGATGAGACAGCATAAACAAGTAAGGTCCAATGATAAAACTGAACAACATCATTTTTATTACTTCTCTGAAAACTCATGGTTTTAAAGCCAATGTCTAGTGGAGAGCACCTGTGGGAGGGCCTGTGCTGAACAGTTTTCCTCTGTGCTTTGCTGCCCTGCACACTGCATATCTGCTGCTTCTGCACAGAGAACAAGTGGTAAAATAAAGCTGGAAGGGTGGGAGTGCTGGCCACATCACAGCTGGCTGAGTAAACTCATTCCCAGGGCAGACTGAATTTATTTTGCTTTGTATGTGTTTTTACATTGAGAAGGGCACTATACAACATAACTCTCTTACTGTAGGATCTGAGTACTTATAATACCTATATGTACTTTTAATGTATCGCTAATGCTGGAGTGTCCCTTGCCTTTAGAACTCTGCTTTCAAAGTAGTTTTTAAAGACATCCTCTCTCTTTGCAGTGTACACAAGGATGTCAGTTTTGGAATGCAACCATGCAAACCAACTGTCCACTGAAATGTGTGAGTATTACCTGAGCTTTGGCTCTGTAGCACTTGTCTCCAGCCTGTCAAGTATTTTATCCAATGGCAGACTTTCACAATCCAATCAGAGCATTGTTTCTATGAAAAGATGTAATGTCTACATTTTTTCTCAGTTCCTTAAAAATTATGGTTTAAGAAATTAATAATTCCTGTTAGGCAAGTTGCCTCTAATATCAAAAGTTTTCATTGAGTTTATCAGAATATATGTATTTTGCAGTTCATTAAGCTCAGCAGACCAACAGACAGATTTTTCGACAGTGAGAATGCACGAGCACTTTTCAGGATTTTACTCTGCTGGGGCTGTTTCAGAGTTACATGCAGATGTAAATGAAGCACATGGCCCTCAGTAGATTGATTTCTTGTTTTTACTAAACCAGGTGGATGAGAACTAGCATTGGTCTGGAACAACTGCCATGATAGCTTTTAAACTTCTCATATTTCTGCATCTCTTGAACATCTGAATTTCATTCAACCTTAGCATTACTCTAATGTTGACTTTCTGTTTTTTCAAGTGTGGATTTTCCTTCTTTCATTATTTGCCAGTGATATGGTTTTGTAATGTACTTTCACTGTAAGAAATTCTAATAAATTGGTACTATCTGTTTGAAATACTCTGTGATTATATTTACGCTAACAAAACATTTTATTAATTTGTTTCTTGGCAGAACGAGACATACACTAGAGCATGTGAGGTAAGTTAAAGGCCATCAGAGCAATACAAAAAAATCCCTATATCAGTGATTGTTATGTCGACACAGTGCTAGGAAATACAATGTAGATGAACAAACTTATCAATTCAGGTCTAATTAGTATGTACTCCCTAAAGCTGAAGAATGAGTTACATGCCTTTTCAGAATGGTGACCAAGGACAGGTTTGCATTAAAAACTGCTGTGTGACAAAGAACATTGCTGTAAAGAAAGCAGACTAATGTCAGAATTATGAAACAGGACAGAGCTATGTAAACCATGTTCTACACTCTCACAAGAGTGTTGTTCATCCAGTTTTTCATTAATTCCTTCAATCACTATCCAGAGAGAATGCTTGTTAAGGCTGGTATGATACCAGCTTGGCGAGAAGTGGAAACAGAGTGGGAACTAGGAGACAAAACTCTTGACTGGATAGAGAGTCTAAATGAAATAAAATACAATTCAGTAAGGGTCAACATGTGGCCCTTTAGAAAGAGATCTCAAGTGGAGAGTGCTGTGGATGGACTGGTGTGTGCAGTGATGAGTATGGGTCAACAAAGTGCTGGTAAAGAGATGGGCCCTTTCAGCATGAACATAGAGTGCAGGATAGGATAGGATGGGGATGAGATGATTGAAAGATTGTGTTTGGCACTGTTGAGACCTCAGGATGAAGGTTGTTCCCAGACGGAAACAACACATTTCAGGAGGTGATGGAAGAGTTGGAGAGAGTCACGAGTTGAATATGAATCCATTGGCAACCTGGAAATTTGATTGAAAGGGTTTTGGGGTTTTTTTAATGCTTTTTAGTCTATCAAACTGTAATGATGACAAAGGTTTACTAATGCACTAAATGGTGGTTTTGGAGTGTAGGAACCGTCCAAGAAGTAACCAAATTACTTTTGCAGAAACATAAAATGAGTATGGGGTTTTTGTTGCTTTTGTGTTAGGTTTTTTTTTTTTGCCTGTCTGGTCACACAATATGCCACTTAAATGTGCTGACTCTGCAAGGACTTTTTTGGGATTATCTTTCCACTGGATCAGCTGACTGACTTGACTAACCTCATGTAAGGCACTGAACTGTGTCACTGCATCTAAAGGATCAGGTCATTGCAGACTGCAGAGTGAGGACTTTTTCTTTGGCATTTGCTAGCTCTGTTGTCTGAATATACCTTGGGACTGAAATCTGGTAGTATTTGTCCTTCGACCTGGGAACAGGGGATTTCCACTAAATTTCATGGGGATAGTCACAAGAAAAGACATCAGACTGCGGCTTATATAAGAATGTTGCTGATGGATGGAGAAAATATGAGGATTTATTGTTTTCAAGTAGAACAGCTGGCAAATTTCCCTCAAAATTTAAGGGTAGGAGCCTTAGCAATCCTCTTACCTCAAGCAAAATTGGATTTGTGGTTCAAGTTTACACAAAAATCAGAAGAAAGAATAACACAACAAAAAAAAAAAACACCTGTTCAAAAATACCTGTGTTCAATGAGGCAGAAGGCACTATGAATCAGGATGTAATCTCAGGACACTACCCCTTAAAACAAATAAATTCTAGTTGTAAATTAAAACTCCAGTGTACACTAGATAACTTATATTTCCTAATACCTGAATTTTCTCCTGCTAACAGTGGTGATAATTTACCTGAAAGTATTTTATTTCTCTGAATATAAAAATATTGGAAAAAAATTGTAAGTGCTTTCACTTGGTACTGAATGTCTAGATGTGACATAATGTATATAGGCATATACAGCTAAGCAAGTTTTCAAATCTATCTTGGTTGCAACTGTATTGTCTGAAATAACCTGTCTTTTCAGTTTCCAAAGGGTGCTGGAGGCATATTTCCTCAAATCATAGGAGGAGCAATTAAAAAACTTTCCTCATTTGCCATAATGAATTGCTTCTGTATGATCTAAAAGTTGATTATCACTTGCGAGGTTGCTGCTGTGTGGAGGAAACGTCAAGATTTTAAAGGCTGAATGAACTTGCAGAATAAAATGAACCCAAATAAACCTCTTGCCTAGAAAAGCTCAAATCACCACTTTCTCAAAAATTTTGGATTTCTGGGAGACTGTGTCTTGCATGTAATTTTAAAGCTACTGAGACCCACTTAGAACATGTCTCTACTTTTTAAGTTCTCTGCATAAAAAGCAGAATGACACTATATTTATCTCTCCTACCTGAACTGAAACTTGGGAATTTTCTGTTCTTAGTATGTCGGTGTGGAGCCACTGCCCTGGGGTATTTGCTATGTTTGCCGCTTGTTAGCACAACTGTAACAAAAGGAGTAGCTGCTGAAAAGGAAATATGAATTGGGCATGGCTGCTCTCAAAAATTACCTATTTCAGCTATTTTGAAAATTCACTGGAAATGCATTGTAAGAATTTACCTCATTCATAGGGAATACATGAAGCAGGAAAGGGGTGAAATGCAACTTGTGGCATATATTACTAACTAGTTAAAAACCTTGTCTTCCTAACTCCATGGTCATCACTGAAGTCTATTTCCAGCTGTAATGTAACCCCATGTCCATGCTTTACACAAAGGGACAGTGTGTAAGGAAGAAACCTTTAATTCAGGGCTCAGTGAATTGATGAAAAGGCTCTCAAGAAAACCTTTTGAGTGAGTTCATGGTAGTGTTATTTTTAGAAGTAATATGGTTATTTCCATAGGGTTTGTGTATATGCAAAATGTCCACAGTATTTATTTGTATTTAAAATGTGTCAGCATGATTCTGGAAGGAAGTTTGCCTTTACACAAAGCTAACCAATGAGTTCTCTGCCCTACACAGACAGTTTCCTGTAAGTTTGGCTGTAGCTGTGCAGAGGATGCATATGGAGTTGAAGCACTAAGTAAGTCTGAATAAAGTCCTGTGTCCAGTTGACAGACTGATAAATTCATAGTCTTGTTCTATGATCTGGATTTATTTAAAAAATAGGAATGTCTTGAGTATTTTCATTAATCAGAAAACTACCATTCTTCTTTCTTCTTTTAACAAATACACTGAACTTTATCTTGGAGTAAACCATTTTCCCCTTCCCTTCATGGACATTAGACTTTTTGAATCCAGTCTCAACTGTTTAAGATGATACCCTGGGCCAATACAGTGCTATCGAAATCTTTTTTCAAGTGCTCTTGGAAATCTTCTCAGAAGTCTCTCATGCCTTCTCTAGGCTTCTATTCAGAAAAAAATTTACTATGTAGCTGTAACTAAAAATGCACTTACACATGTATGGGGTTGTAGTCACAACTGCTCACATTGAACCCAGCCCATTTCTGTCTGTCTTACCAAACTGTCTTTAAAATGCCATGCGAGTTACTCAGCAACATTTTCTATGTATTGTTTTATGTGTTCTTATGGGCTTTGCAGCTTTTAGGTGTGGGAGGTTAAACGTTTTTACCTTTGAGAAATAGGATTGCAGTGAAAGATTTTTTCTTACTTATATTGTATCTTCCTCTCAGACTACTTGAACAAACCAAGTGCACCATTTGCATCTGTCATTGGAAACCACAGTATCACATTAGGGTGGAAGGCTGCTAACATCTCTGGGGTAAAATATGTTATCCAGTGGCAGTTCAACAAGCTCCCTGGTGACTGGAGGTATACAGAGGTAAGGGAGGACACTTCCTTTTACCATGCAAGGAAATTGGCTCTTCTCTGCTCTTAGGTTGTTTTTTTTTTGGAAAGATATTGGATAATATGTTAGGTACATGAAAGAGATTTTCAAAATCATGAGGGGCATGGGGAAGCTGGAAGCAGTGGATTACTCCACTTTTCCTCCAACATAGGAACTAGAGATCTTGATGGAAACTAGCAGGTAGCAGGATCGGAACTAGAAAAATGTATTTCCTCACTGAATGGGTAGTTGAAATGTTCAGCTGCTTCCTGGCATGTGTGGATGTTAAATTGCTAAATTTAAACTCCTGAATATTAAAATTGCTAAAATTACTAAATCGGGTTTGAAAAGTGACTGGGAAAACTAGCAGAAGAAAAAAATCGAGCTCTACTAAATGCAAATATTCCCATTGTTTCATGTTGAACCATGCTTGTGAAATGCCAGTGAGAATATTCAGGAGAAGTATGGCTGTTGGCTTTCTTTTCTTTTTCTTTTTTTCTTTTTTTTCCATACCTTTCCCTAGAGAAATTTTTTTGGTTCTTGTCAAAGAGCAATACTTGGCTAGAAAGACCTTTGTTCTGACTCAGTAGAGTTATTCTCATAATTTGTTCTTTTGCGTCAGCTGTACACTTGTTATCTTGCCATCATCTCTATTGGACCAATTTACAGGGCATGACAAGTTGGTGCCACAAATCAAAGGTAAAGATAATTTGCTAAGCAGGAAGTTATTCTGAATGAATCATTGATGAAATAATAGGGAGCAATTACTTCAGACAATAAATATTTCAGTGTAACTAGGATCCTTTGTATCTGAAACCCGTGGTATATGTTTAAAATACATTGCTTATAATAGCCTACCTTTTTTTAAAAAAACCTTTTTTTCTTAAAATTTACTATCACATTGTGTCAATCCTTTGATCCACCTGCTCATTGTTGAGATTTGGTGCCATGTTCTGAGCAAAAAGAAGAGAAAATATTCTGAAGAGATGGAAAATCAAAGTCTATACTGAAAACAAATTTCAGAATTTCCTCTTAATTAAACTTAGGATGCTCCACTTTTTATCCAGAAATATGTATGTCATTGTATGAGACCTCTTTTGCCCTCATAGCATCCTACATAGTAGCTGCATCTAGAGGAAGGAAAAGCCCAATTGTGTTTGTGCATTAATCTAGGTAGTATCTGAAACTTCGTACACCATCAAAGACCTTCAGGCCTTCACAGAATACGTGTTTCAAGTAGTTTGGATCATTACATCTCAGCTGCATCTCCATTCTCCACCAAGTCCCAGCTACCGGACACATGCTTTTGGAGGTAATGAATTGCACTATTAATTCCATCTTTCAGGACCTTAACAGAGACACTTGAGTTTCACTGTTGTTTCTTTGGCAGAAAACATTGGTGCCTGATCTTCTGAACCACATGTATGTTGTCTCTTGGGTAGCTGCAGAAGATCTGCATAAAAAAACTATAGTTTTTTTTGCTTGACCTGGAAGATTTGGGGTTTCTCCCTGCTTTTGGTTTTAAAGGCAAGCACAAATAAGTACATGGTCAAAATTGTGAGAGCACATGTAATGCTTTTGTACACAATTATGCATGTATTTGATTGAAACACAGTCCTGTTTTCCTGGACATTAAGAAAAATGTGAAATGTTACTGAAATTTTAACTGACCCTAATAATATTAATTGGTGTATAAATGAATTAAGAGGTGTGAAACCTAAAAATGTAATTAAAAAGGAAAAAATTAATGTCTTAATCAAATACTGGAGTCAGATCTTTCTGTCTTGCAGTTCCTGCAACAGCTCCTGTCATTAAAGACATTCAGAGTTCAAGTCCAAACACTGTTGAAGTTAGTTGGTCTCCACCACTTTTTCCAAATGGATTGATAATTGGATATAACTTGCTCCTGGCCAGTGAGAATCATGAATTGCTGAGAGCCTCAAGAGGGCACAGCTTTCAGTTCTACTCCACCTCCCCAAACACCACTTACAGGTACAAAAAGAAAAGAGAGCCAACATGGCCAGGTATGAGGTCACACTTTTTGCCCAGATAGCACTGAGGATGCCTTAATGTCATTTCTGCACAATTGTGCCATTTACTCACATTCTTATTAAAAGCAAGGATGCCTTCCTTGAGGTCACAGAGTTATCCCAGGTAACTTGGCTGCTTTTGCAGAAGTCAGATGGTGAGGAAGGAAAAACAACTTGATATAGGGCTGGGAGGCTGCATTTTCTTAGCTGCTGTTTTAAACATTTTTAGGCTTGTGTGGCATGTTTTTAGTATAGCAGGAGAAAGATAGAGCAGTCTTCTCTAGTCCTTTAAGCATCTGTAAAAATTCCTTCATTTTTATTAAACGCAAAGGCTTGCATTCTGCTTGCACTGGTAAATACAGATGTTCCTTTGAGATGAAGTTGAATTCTTTTCTTCTGAGTCTGAAAACTTATTTTAAATTGAAATTTAGATGATTCTATTGTTGCACTGCCTTTGGGAAATTCAGATTTCAGTTGGTTTTGTTTTTATTCTAAATTTTCCCAGAGCATTATATTTAAATGGGCATTTTCTGAAAGTCAAGCACTTCTGTAGCAGCTTCCCTACTTGATAAAATGTTTCTCAGGCAATCTTTCAAAAGAAACCTGCCAACCACAACCTGTCTCTTTGATGTACCATAGGTTCAGTATTGTGGCAGTTAATGAGGCTGGTGCTGGACCCCCTGCTGAAGCCAACATCACAACCCCAGCATCCAAAGGTACAAGAGCAGCAGCATCCTTATCACTGTCTGTTCCTGGGGACAAACGCATGTCCCATGTTCCTACACAAATATTATCTACACAAATATTTAGACTGTGAACATGTCAAGGAATTGTACACTGAGGAGTCAATAACACCTCAGAGAGGGTCCTGTTCTTCAGCTGTGGACATGATAAGGCAGCACAGCATGGGCACGGCCTGAGAAGTTGGTAGGCCCAAACAGATTTGAATTGTATTACAAATGAAAAACACCACAGTGGTCTGAGGTGGCAACTGAAAAAAACATGATTCCATTTTCTAGATGAGATTTTAACAGCCGTCAAACAAACTTATTTCTTCTAATATGAAATATTTAATGTGAAACTGTTTTGTCAAAAATTCTGCATTATCTCGAGCCAAGTATGTGAAATTATACCAACTTTTTTTTTTGCTCTTTTATGGAGTTTTTTATTTACGATATCAACTAATTAATATTGAAGGTAATGATACACTATAACTATTAATCAATGAATTTCAGAATTATTAATTAATTGGTAGAGAAAGATACGCATTGAGAGAGAACACAAATAAGAGTGAAATCGATGTTATCAAAATGTTCTTTTAGGAAAGAAAATAAAAGACTTCCCTTCTCATGAAAAGATTCAGTTGTCAAACACCTGGAAATGCTTTAGCCTTATGAAAGCACTTCAAGACTATCTCTGAATTGCCAATTTTCTGCGATTGGTTAGAGAAACTGAAGTTGCTTCTCTAGTGATTTTTAAAATATTACTTTTGTCTCTGTGTGTATTGGCTCAGACACACTGATATTTCCTTACTTGACGACTCCGCAGAGCTTTCCTCTAGGGTTGGCTGACCCTGAGTCACAACAATTTGTGTCATTTTTGAAATGTTCCCTGTTCAACTGTGTTCCCTACATCAATCCAGCTGTCAAACAACTAATTCAAGGTAACAAGCAAAGAAACAAGCCAATCCTATCACCCCCCAAACCCCACCCCCCTTGCTAGTCACGACATAAAATTTCAGTTGTTTCCCCCGAATTGCTCAGGCGTGTGTTTCCTCTCTAAGGTGAACAGGAACAACCCTTCCTCATATATCATGTCCACAAATGGTGTTACTGCATCAGGCTCTGATCTGTGTAGATCTGAGGCCTGAGAAGAGTCAGGGAAAGAATCTGATTGCTGCTGTAGATTGTGAGAAACGTAACTTGAAAAGAGATAAAGAGGTAATATTGGCCTCTTGTACTCTGCTCTGAAAGCATCATTATTGAAATTACTCGCAGTGCATCATGTGAGAAATACATGCAGCTCAATCTATGCAGATTATCTGGGAATAAATTAAGACAGCATTTGATCACAGTTTTGTGATATCTGTATGAGGAAATGATATCTGATTGCAGACAGCTGCTTAAAATGGAGAGGAGAAAAAAAGGGAAGGATTGTTTGCCAATGGAAATTAGCCAAAAATATATTCAAAATAATACACCATCTTTAAAAATGAAGGTAACAATCAATTTAGCAGGGTATGTGCTAGATTTCCAAGGATCTGAGATTCAAAAGTGAGGCAAGCTCTTTCACAGAGCTATGCATAGCCCAGACAGAAGGTATGGATTTACTGCAGAAGTTTTGATGTAAATTACTTGAGCTTTTATAAGCATGAAGTCAGTTTATGTGACCAAAACTATCAAAATATCAAAATTCCATGACTTTATTAGAAAAAGAATTAATAAGTTTATCACCTTTGAAGCAGAAGATATTGTCCCATTATCATCTTTATCTGTGATGGGTACTTGATTTTGAATAAATCACTAATAATTACAACACATGAAATAAAACATATGAAATAAACACATGAAATAAACCTACTTACCTTGCTTTTCTCCAGCTCTGTGGGATAATATTCTAGTTTGACTGGGGTTTTCAAAGAAGTCCAGAGGTGTTAAATATCCTGTTTCTGCTGGATCTTGAAGTCACATAGATGTCTTAGTCCCTTCATTTCCTCAACTCAGTAGGGCTTAATTTGCTCCAGCTTACTTTCCCTCACTAGGAAACTGACTATTGTTGCAGGATACAATGGTGTGAAGTTCACAGGCGTGTTCTCACCCTCTGTGAGGAGCCAGAATCAACAGTAATGGTGAATAACTCCATATGCTTTCAACACTCAAAGAGTTTAAGTTTTGGTCTGTCACTGCTAATGTAAGGATTTATTCATATGTACACACATACATACATTTGGGCGCATGTGCATGTCTATTAATGATGTATCTGAGTTAGCAATATGCTGGGTCATCTAAATTCTGAATTTCTCTGTTTGCTAGTTAAAGAAAAAGCAGCATGGCTCTTCCTATCCAGAAAAGAGTCTTTAAGGAAGAGATACACAGAATATTTCCTCGAAGCTGCTCAGTGCCTGCCAAATGGTACAATACACCACAACATCACAGGTAAAATAATTTGGGCTTTCTCCTTTTCCACCAAGTGCAACTTAGGCCTCTTTTCACCAAGGACAGAATGCACCTCACATAGCTTGAGACAGTATCTAGTCTCCCTTTATAGTCAACAAGCAGAAATAGGAATTTTCAAGACATGATTTGACGTATTTGAAGTGACAGGCATTAGGAAGAGATAAATTGTAGGAAGAGATAAATTGTTCTCCCCAGTGCAATTGTTTCTTCACTGTATCTAGGCAGCTGGTTCATTTTTTGTATTGTAGGTATCTAAATTGAGGTATGATGAATCCATGTTTTCCTGCGATTATTATCTACTTTTTCTCAACATGAATATGGGGAAATGAAGTGGTTCAAACTTCTGAATAAAATAATGCCAAATGTAAAAAGATAGTGCTAGTGTGTTATTGTACTACTAAGGCATTTAGTAGCCAAAGTCACTAGATAACCATGTTATCTCAAATTACTCACCACTCCAATGTTTCTTATCTACACTGGTCCTTGGTGATGGTGTTGAAACCTGACTTTATCTACCAATTTCACAGAGCTACAAAGGCCCCAGAGAAAGAATGTTGCCCGGACTAAATAGCCTTTGATAGTGCAGAGGTGGCACAGATTATCTCAAGCTTGAATTCTAGAGTGAATGGTGCTTTGTGAGGAGATGCCAGTTGCATCTGTTTGACCTGTAGAGGGGCAATCAGCATTGGTTTGCATATTATTTGTCCTCTCTTTGTCTGATTATCTTTCTGAAGGGCAATTCTCTATAATAATGTCACTTACATAGCAAATGGGAATGTTTCCTTATTATCTGAAAGAAGACTAGAAGTGAGGAGAAAAACATTTAACTTTTCTCTGAGGATGATGATGATGGGTTGCAGGCTGAAAAATATGTATTTTTAAGGCAAGTAGAAAAATTAACTGAAAAGCTGAAACCTTTCTTATACTATCTGTGTGCACATATCTTTCCATTTTTAGGAATTTCTATGAATATTTATCAGCAAGTTGTCTATTTTTCTGAAGGGAATTCTATCTGGGTGAAAGGAGTTGCAAATATGTCTGATGTATCTGACCTAATGCTCTTTTATGCTGGCTGGGGGAATGTTGTGTCCATCTCTGTAGACTGGCTTTACCAGAGGATATACTTCATCATGAATGAAAAGGTAATGATCTAGTGCTTAATTAATTTCTTGCTTAATTTGAACTATTGCATTATTAATTTTGCATGAGAAAATATTATTTTTGTATAGATATGCACAAAATATAATTACGAAAATATATTTTAATATATCATTAATATTCACATATATCTTAATTTAAAAAAGAAGAAAGACTTGACTATCAAGTCATATCAACCAACATGGAACTCTGTGTCCTTGCCTGATTTTTCTCCTTAGGACATAACTGTTTTGGTTTTAATTTGGTTTTGAGACTGATTTCACACCCTCCTCATACCCAATATAGACACACTATTTCTCTTGGTTATCCATCTACTTTGCTCATTTCCTACTTGGCCTCTGGAAGGTGGTCAGATAACTAGATAGTGGTTTTACTGTCTGTCATAATTGACAAAATATATTAAGCACTTTATACAATGGCAACAGGGCAACAGCTCAGATTACAGTTGCTTCAGTTTGAAATAAAAATGGAGATGGCAACCCTGCGCTGGATTTCCTACTCATAAAACACCAGTTACACTAATGGTCAGACTTTGCACGTACCCATGTAATCCTCTAATGTACAAAGGACGAGAAACTTGCCCATAACTGTTAGTGGGAGATTTCTATTTTTTTTTTTTTTTAATCCTCTTGCCATGTCTGATTTTTCACTTACTGCCCAGGGAACAGGGATCAGGAAAAGCAGTAGTAATGAAAAGATACAAACGAGCTAGATGAACAGGCTGATGGTGGATATTTCTGAATTCCAAGGTGTTGTTTCCAGGATCAGAAAAGCACTTCCCTTCCCTGCCAGATCACTTTCAAAGTACAGTTTGCCTATACCCTCCAAATTGAGAATAGGCAGTTGGATATACAATTTTCCCTCCAGCTTAAAGGTTTGACTGACAACTTCAGGGTAAGCTGTCATGGCTTTGTGTACAAGGGTTGTACTTGGCTGACTGAGCACTCAGGAGCCCAGAAGGACCTAGGACTGTGAGAGAAGTGTTTCACTCTCTCAATCCCCTGAAGGAATCTCAGGTCAGCTTGTCTGCTCGTTAGCAAACACCCTATGAATGCATCACCTGTTTTTCTTTTCATTCCCCAGGTACATGTCTGCCATTTAGAGAACTGCACGGTAGCTGAAGACATCACTCCTCTTTACATGACATCCCCTAGGAAGGTTATAGCTGATCCCTATAATGGGTAAGTGAGCACTTGGTGCCAAAGGTGCTATAAAGCTCCTCTCCGATTTTCTCCACTTCATTAGTCATCTAGGTTCCTGTTTCAAGCACTTAAGTTAACAAAACAAAAGTGCAATTGGCAACAAATAACAAACTACAAGACAATTGGAACAAGAGGGGCGCCATGCAGTATTGTTTCCTGCATTTTCTTTAGGGCATCAGCAGAAGACATAAAGCTTTTCCAATACAGAAATTTGGGGTTCAGGAATTTAACATTTTTATGAATATGAAGCTCTATGAATTCTAAATGTTCATGCTTAACATTTAAGGTATTATAGAAGAATATTCTCCAATAATCTGCTGTCCATATTCCCAGAAGGTGAAAACTGATGTGTTTACTTCCCCAGCACATATATACTAATAGTGCCAAAAGCATTTTTCTATTGTGCATCAAGACAGGCATGTCTTAGCTGCTAAAATATTTGTGGCTCACCTACAGACTTCTTGCACTGTAGTTATTTGGGTTTATTTTGCTCTATGGCCAGTTACATTTTCTGTCTCCTGGAGGATGGCATATACAGAGCAAACCTTCCACTCTTTCCTGGCACTGCCTCTGTAGCTTCACCAGTGGTGAGATCCAGTGGTCTGAGAGCCTTCACGATCAACTTCCAATCTAAGAGACTCATTTTCTTCAACAAAACAGAACAGGCCTTTGTGTCAGGTTTTCTTGATGGTTCAGAGTTTCACACACTGCGATCACACGTGCCATTTAATGACATGGAGAGCTTCGTTTATGAGGATAACACATTTACAGTCACAGATGGCTCGGCAGTTTTCCATGAGGAAGTCTCTCCAGTGGGAAGTTCTAGCTTCAATGAGTACATTGTGGACTGCAATTTGGTGTACCCAGAGTCCTTTGGCATTGGCAACTTGGTTTTCTACGGGCCATCAACTCAGCCTTTTCCTTTACCAACTGCTCCTCGTCTTGTCACGGCTTTATTTGGAATGGACCGAGCTGAGATCAGCTGGAGACCACCTGAACACACAATTGGAACCAGTAAGTTCAGCTGATTCTCTCTGAGGGCCCACTTCTTTTCTTTCTAGAGAAGTGATTTCTGGCTTCCATTTTCTTGATTTGGGTTTTAGTGACTTCAGTAACAGATCCTGATGGAAGTTATGGAATTACCTCTGTTTGAAAAATTTAGCCCATAATTTGCCAGTAAAATTGATAAATTGTCTGTCTAAATTAGCACAAGTTTGTGTTGGTAACTCATATGTCCCCTGCAAGGATTTTAAGCAAAGCTTGATCTTAAGTATGTTACAGAGTAGCAGTAATGCTGGGTACTGATATCACACAGAAAATGCATGGCAGAGATGCAATGACTTTTGATCAGTGACTGTGCCATGGTTTCTGCCCTCTGTGCATATGTCTTTGAATAGCAGAAAATTACTCGGCTAGGGAAAATTTTTGTTCTAATTTCATTCTTCATGGGAGATTGAAGCATGGGGCCAGAGGGGAAGAGTGGAAATTTTTTATGTATCCTTTTCCTAATTCCACTGATACTGGTATTTTTGAAAGGAGTCTCCAATATACGTCTTTCTCAAGGGATGTGTATCACCAGTTGCAACCTTTTACTCTGTAATAACATGATTATTTGCTTTGAACAGGTTTATCTGCTTGGCGGAACTGGACCTATGATGTGAAAGTGTCACCTCAGCACCCATTTGAGGAGGAATGGGTTTTCTCAAATATTACTAACATGAAACTTACAGTGAAGAGGCTGTCCAGCCTCACAGCATATGAGGTGTCAGTCAGAGCTGTGTCTCCTGCTGGTGCAGGGCCATGGTCAGATTCATTTAAAGGTACAACTTTAGAAGAAGGTGAGAATTGTTTTGTCACACAAGAAAAATGAAGAACAAAGTGTGCATAAACCTTTCCACCTAGTGAGGCACACACTTTGGGCAAAGACTGCAAAATAAGGGGCACAAAAATGTTTTTCTTAGAAATATTAAAGAATACAGGATAAGTAAACTTGCTTTTAGTTAAAGTAGTAATATTCTCAAACTAGAGTAATGGTATCAAATATTATTTATGCATTAATATTGGTACTTATCTACATTTTTCTAATGCAAATACTCTATCAAAAACATTTTTGATATGGTGAAAGAGGTGTTTTCCTTTTCCATTGCTCTGTAAAGAACTTTCTATGATGAAGTGGTTTGTCCAAAGCCCTGAGGGCTAATGGCAATTCATGGGAAAGTGTAGCTCACCAAATGCTGAAAATCCTTGGTTTGAGGAGCATAGATAACAAGAGGAAATAGATGTGTGCAAAATGTCTGAGATTTCCACATCTTTGGAATGTTTTTTGAAACCTAGTTCACACAAATTAACCTGTGTCTGAGGGGTATTTTCCAATTTAAGATGTTGGGCTGGCTTACGGGAAACTTCTACCTGACTTTGGTAAGGAGAGGTCCAAACCCACGGTGTTTTTTCAGCATCTAATAGGATTCCAAATTGCCTTAGGGTTCTGGATCTGAACCAGCCCTTAATCTCTGAGTTTATCAAATGATGATATTTTCATGCGTTTCTTTTTTGTCTTTCATTCCTTAGGACAGGGCAGTGTTAAAGATGCTTTTGTAACTTTCCAGAAACAGGAACCGCTGCTATTGAAATACAAATATTATACATAAATTGCTTGTTGGTGTGCATAGCTACAGTTTTCTTCCTTTGCAGCTGAAGAAGAACCGTATGTGTTGGCTGTGGGGGTTGAAGGTCTCTGGAAGCAGCGATTGGATAGCTACAGTCCAGGAGAACTCCTCTGCCCTCATATAAGAAACGTTTCAGGTACCTACTAAACAAATTGATTGCTGCTGCTACAGGCTTTTTGGCATTTATTAGCTCTCCATAAATTTCACCAACAGCACTGAAAGACAAGAGTTCTCTAGACTTGAATGTCATACAGTGCAGTACAGCAGCTTCACTGAGCCAACCCTTCGAGTTCATCCCCTCTCTATTTTATGAGTCAAATTAATCCTTAGTGAAACCCTTTTGACTTCACCACAGTTACAGCAGAGCTAAAATCAACCCTCTGAACTAAACAGTTCTGTCTCCAGCATCCCAATATATGTCATACATTTATAGTAATCAGGGCTATATAGATTTAGCGTTATTTCCTGTAAAGAAGCCCCCTTCTCTTTGCTCTCCCCTTCTCTTCTTCACATTAGCAGAGCCTAACTGTGCATTTGTATTGATTTTTAGAAAGCTGTAGTGCCTGACTGCTTTTTATTCTTTGAAACAATGTTGTTTGGAGTTTTTTACACGTTTGTGTCATGCTTAACATCTTCCTTTTTCCTTCAAGACCTCGACTGGTATAATAACACTCTTTATTGGATTAATTCCATGGGGGAAGTTCAGACCTGGACATTGAACAAAAGCAAGGGTACCACTGAGAACACTTACGTATCTGATGTCAGAAACGCAAGGGTGTTAGCCTTTGATTGGTTGGGTCAATGCTTGTATTGGGCTGGCAAAGCAAATATGGTAGGTATAGCTGTATTTCTTAAAAGAAAAAAATCCCTTAAGTCAACAATAAAGTCTGTAAAGCAGTATTTGGGCAAATAATCCTGCTTCTTCCTTAATCCTGCAACCTGAGATACATTTGGACCTTTGCTATCATAGTGTAGAACAAGGAGGCCTTTCTTTCCTTAGGTGATTTTCCACAGTAATACAAAAGTTTGGGGTAAAACATTCGCTGACATCCACAAATGCAGGATAGTGAATTCACCAGGTGCAAAACAGGCAAATCAAACATGCTATCAACAGTTTTGTTGGATTCAACATTGTAAAAAGAAATTAAGATGATTTAGAAAATGGAGGCTGCCCTGTTGATCTCAACCAAGAAGTAGATGGAGTTCATTTTAATCAAATTTGGCACTATTTGCTTACACAGAGATTTCCAAGATTGACCTCTGCTCTGCAATATTTTGCAGATCATTGCAGTTAAAAAATAATTACAATTGCACTTTGTACACTCTCATATCAGGAACACTGACATGTGAATTATTTAAAAGGTATCTGACTTCAAAATTGTAGTGCTAATTTATGCAGTGCTGTCAAATTATGCCTTTCATTTCTTGTAAGTGCAAAGTCAGAAGCTGTTTTAAAAACTGGAGCTAGGAGGCCAGATTTCACACTGCCTTGCACCCTCATTTACACTTGTGAATAGTGAATATGAAGTGGGTGAGAAATTCTGTCAGACAGAAGGCTGCCAAAACTAGGAAAGCAAAGGGAAAAAGCTATTTCAGCTTTTTTTCTTTTGTTACTTTCTGGCAAAAATGAACTAATAATTTTTGCATTATTCTTCATCCTTTTACTTTGAATGCAAAAGGTTTAGGCTTTGAAAGCAGAAGTCTTTGCACAGTCTTTTGATAAACAGCTGTGGAAAAGTCACTAATGTACACTCAGCTGATCATAGCTGATGATTTAGATGTGATGCTAAAGTCAATTCTTTTGTCCCTAGATCTACAGAAAATCACTGTGGGGAGGCCATAAAGATGTTTTAGCTCATGTTGTGTTCCCAGTGAAGGATCTAGCTGTGGATTCAGTAAATGGCTATTTGTACTGGGCCACAATGTATTCAGTGGAGACCACAAGATTGAATGGAGAGGAGTACCTTATGTTACAAGAGCAGCTACAGTTTTCTGGTAAACAGGTGACTGCTTTTTTACTTTTCTTTCTTTTTGTGAGAGATGGGGTGGAGGAGTGGTATGTGTTTTAGTATTCAGATCTCTTGAATATAGTCAGTGCTCATAGCTGTCAAAACTGTGGTTGTAATGCTGCTCCTTCCCACATGTGAAAGGTTCTTCTTTTCTTCCAAACAATTTAAGTCTAATGGTCACTTCTGGCTTTCACATCAAAATATGGAACCAGAGCTTCACAGCATTCTGCCTCTTTTGTGATGTTCCCCGGCTTGCAGGACCTGACAGGGCCAGTTTTGAGACTTGGAACTCACCAGGGATACCAGGGGTGTAATTCAAGTTGCAGAGGTGCTGTTACAGATTTACTGGTGGTGGTGAAAGAGGGGAAATGGCATCTGCCCCTGTGCAGCCTAGCACAGCTTGCTGCTGCTGCTGCCACAGCGCTGGTGTGGGTGCCGCAACTGCCACTGACAGTCTCCATCTTGCCTGATCCTGTCCCTCATGTGATGGCAGAAACAGCAAGTTCAACACCATGAGGATTGTCAAGGCTCTCCTTCCCCAACCCATCCCTTCCCTTCCCCATCCTGTCTTTGTCCCTTGTCCAAGTCAGACACAGGCCTGGTCCCAGCTTGGCCCCTTTTGCATTGCCCCAGGCTCTTGAGGAGCTCCAGAAGGCTGTGAAGAAGCTGGTGCTGAGCCGAGCAGCTCCTCAGAGAGAAGGGGGCGTTTTGCAAGAGTGAGTAAAGACATTGGGCAGCATAGGGAGGAAAAAGGGATAGGGGATTGTTGTTTCAGCTGTATTAGAGGGGAGAATGGGTCCCATGCAGAAGCAGCAAGGAGAGGGAAAATAGAGATGCTATTTCCACCAACAGCTCACCAAAGATCCTGTAGTATGTGGAAGCTCATTAGCTCCCTTTTCCTACCTGGAGATATTTTGTTATGATCTGAGGCCTCCACAGACAACCTCCATATCTCTGCTGACCTTTCCCCTGCTTTTCTTCTACATTCACCCCTCTCTTGATGCCCTATTCAATGGAAGAACTATGAGACTGAGTATTCTCCCCATGAAAAGATCTGTCAGGGTCTTAGTATCTCCCCTTCCCTTCCCTTCCCTTCCCTTCCCTTCCCTTCCCTTCCCTTCCCTTCCCTTCCCTTCCCTTCCCTTCCCTTCCCTTCCCTTCCCTTCCCTTCCCTTCCCTTCCCTTCC